>JAIEZT010000019.1:27934887-28119887 GCA_019594935.1 Periophthalmus modestus | reverse complement strand
ATCACAACCTTACTCATTGAATTCAGATATTAATACAACTTGGGCTTGTCCCATTGGGAGGAGGCCAAGAACTGGGGAGAACTATGCCTTGGAGACCACCGGAGGACTGGAGGAAGTTTCTGGGGTGAGGGAAGTCCCTGCTTAGACTGCTGCCCCCCGACTCGGCCCCGGATAAGGAAAAGAAAATGGATTTAGGATAGAACATATTAGTGGTACCATGTATTCTCCATAGACTGCAGTAGTAACCAAGCTAATCTCCCTAGACTACCTTATATCTGTCTCTAAAGGGAATGGCACAGATCTGTTTTGCTCCTGTCAAACAAAACCTCTGCAAAACACCCCCCCCCCTGCCTCCTGTGGTGTGGTTAATTTTCATTGTAAGTCCTTTCTTTACCAGTGGTTTCAAAGTGGACAATTAGGTCAAGGGGCCATGGCCACTACCCTATAGTTCTCTGCATGAGTGAAGAGACCGCTATATGCTTCTATATACAAGCTTTAATTTCAATTTCAATGCAAAATAGCCAGACAAAGGTGACATTTTTGAACTTTCTATTACTCTGAACAAAAGTGAGACATTCCTAAGAGTCTGTAAGATTGAAGCGTGTTAAGTAGAGGGGCTTTGGGGGCGTTAGATTCGCCCACCTGTTCCTACTTTTTATCCCCTTCTGTCTGAAACCCTTGTTGTTTTTGAGCATTCATTTTGAACTTGATAACCCACCATCCCTTTGGCTTTTTTGTCACAGCATATAATCCAATATACCCCCTATGTTCCTCTTAATAACTATAGACTACAGTGGTCCTAATAGTCCAATGAAGTTCATCTGGTCTAAAAAAAAAAAAAAAGTTTTTTAAATTATAGATTATATTTTCAGACCAAAGTTTAGTTTGTTCTCTACTCTATCCTTTCTTCTCCACTCCCTTCTCCCCCTCACTCCTCTCCCTCTTTTTTTCCCAGTCTCTCCACACTCCCCCCCCCTTTCCCCTCTCTCCTATCTCTCTTCCCAGCTTCTCTTCTCTCTCTCTCCTTTCTCTCTCTCTCTCTGCTCCTCTCTCTCTTCCCTTCCCTCTCTTTCCTCTCTCCCTCCCTCTATCTCTCTTTTTCATCTCTCTCCCTCTCTTCTCTCCTCTCTTCTCTCTCCTCTTTCTCTTCCTCTCTCTTCTCTCTCTCTCTCTCTCTTCTCTTCTCACCCCTCTTCTCTCTTCTCTCTCTCTCTCTCCCTCTCCTCTCTCTCTCTTTCCCTCTCTCTCTCTCTCTCTCTCTTCTCTCTTTTCTTCTCTCTCCCTCTCCTCTCTTCTCTCCCTCCCCCTTTCTTCTCTCTCTCTCCTCTTTTCTCTCTTCTCTCTCCCTCCCTCCTCCCTCCCCCTCTCTCTCTCTCCTCTTTTATCTCCCTCACTCTCTCTTCTCTCCCCCTCTCTCTCTCTCTCTCCTCTCTTCCCCCCCTCTTTCTCTTCCTCTTTCTCTCTTCTCTCTCCTCTCCTCTCTTCTCTCCCTCACCCTCTCTTCATCATATAATCCTATGTACAAGTTCCCTTAATAACTATAGACTACGGTGGCCCTAAAAGTCCATTGAGGTTCCTCTGGTCTTACAATAATTTATTTTAATAGATTCTATTTTCAGACCAAGGTTTTTTATCCTCTCCACAGTCAGCGCCAAAACCTGTTTAAATCAGCCGAGCGGATACGTCACGTGATGCAGCATCATGTGACCACTACGAGGAAGAGCGCTGGTTCTCCCCCCAAAAGTTTATATAAGCAGGACATGACATTTGACTCCAAAAGTTGCATTATATAAAACTGTTACAAAAAGGATATCTGTGTACCTTTGAAATCTAAGTTAAAATTTACATCCACACAAAATCTTATTATTATCTGATTTTCGGACCACAAAATTTGATCTGATCTGTGACCATGATCAGAAAGAAATCAGTTTACTCGCGTTAAAATCTGCTGTTTACATGTCATTTTGATAATCTAATAAATCCAAAAATCTGATAATAATCAAATCTGAGTATGCACACCACATCCACTGTCTCTCACGTTTTCAAACACTCAAAAATATATTTAAAAAAAGCTCTGACTTCATGCCCAAATTGCTGTTGAGGAATCACTTGTTTATGATGACAGCGTTTTGGACCGATCCATTTCAGATGTCAGAGTTGAATGGACAGAGGCCACCGCAAACTCTGTACTTAATTACTATTGATCGCAAAAAGCACTAACGACCCAATCGCAAATGCACTGAATGTAACAATTAATCCCCGTCCTCAAGTTAATGTTTTTACAAAGTTGTATTGAGTTGCTGGTGTTTTATGGGCTTGTAAGAGCAGTCAGATCCAGCAGGAGACATTTTATGTAACCTGTCTCTGGATGGGACACTGGGTTTTTGCCTTTGGCTGTGTTTACACGCACACTGATAATGATCTGACTCGTGGAGTTATCCAATTATTGAAATCTAACGAATGACACTTGATGGGAGTGATATGATTTCTTTCTCATAATTCACATGCAAGTTTTGACAAGGGATATAATGCAAAAATCGCAAACTAAACTGTCAAAATGAAAGAGAAAATGCTCGTGATACAGGCCTAGTGCTTTGACTTCCAAATACAAAATAAATAAAAAAACAGTTACAATCTACTAATGAACTGACACATGCATTTTATGATCAGACCAATTTCATTTGTGCATAAACAAACACAAATCAGACCTAATAATGAGATTACATCATTATTCTAGTTACCTGATTTTCACTAGCCATGTAAATTTACCCAGTGTTGTTTATTGATGCACGTGATGCTATAAAGCAGTGGTTCTCAATCTGGGGGTCAGGGTTGTGGAATGATTTCAGAGGATCCCCAGATGAAATGGGAAGAAACTGAAAATGTACACGGTGTCTTAAACAAGGCTTGGCGCTCTTCACATGCAGTGCTGTGCATAGCTTCCTATTTGTTAACTTAAATGAGACAGTAGATATAAGGCTAGTTTATCGTATGCAGGCCTTTATGTGCCACCTTTGCATGAATGAAGTTTACAGGAATTCGTACTTGATTACATTTCAGAAATGGGGTGGAAGAGTTGCTCAAAGTTTGCAGCTTCAATGTAATGCAAGTATCTGTTTAAGTGCTTGTAAAATGTAGTAGCCAGTGTGCTCTGTGCTTATTGTGCACAGAGCATGTTGAAGCATGTTCAAAATATTATGAAAAATATTGTTTAAAAAAATTATTAAAAAAAAAAAAAAAAAGTATAATTAAAAATATTAAAATGATAATCAAGTAATATTTTTTATTAAAATTACTTATGAACAAAAATTTGCTTTTAAGGCTCCGTTCACACAAATATCCAAATAGATATCAGACACACAAACATAAAAAACTGTCCATCACATCACTGTTCCATCCCCACACATAAGCTTCTATAGAGGAAAAACATCTAGTTCCTTCCCACTAATGCCAATGAGTGTCCCACAAACCCATTTGAAGGTTTCTGCTGTAAACAGACCAAAAGGAAAAAGCCGGAAGAGATAACAGTCCACGGCCACAAACTAGCACCACAAGGTCACATGACTCGCAGGAAGTCCCACAGCATGAACATATTTGGGCGTTACGTCACAATATGATCCCATTTATCACATGACATCGTCCCGGGCCAGGCTCTGCACCAAGGCCGTGTGGAGTCAGCATTTCCCTGCACTGCGCACAAGTATTAATAGTGTTGATCTGCTCAGATATAAAGCGCTGTAGGCTGCACCAGGATATGTTTTCATGGACAGAGCTATGAGAGATTTTATTACAGCTACAATTACGTGTTAGGACATTGTAGAATCAATACTTTACGGATGCCAGAGCTTTTACAAAGGATTCTTAAACTATTTAGTGTTATTATTAATGGGAATTTTGCATAGACTGGATATGAAAATGGACATAGCTAACCTGCTAGCCGCTGCTTTCCAGATAGGAGGTCTCTACTATCTGTAACTGCTGCAGTGAGCCTCGTAATTTTGGTCTTAAAATGTTCATATTAACCCGCTCTACATGATCCAGGTGTTTTTATTTCACTATTGTGTCTGTAAATCAATATATCAACATTAATAACAGACAAATCAGGCGCCTTTTCCCCCGAGGTCACTCCTGCTAGCATTAGCAACAGGTTTGACTGACAGAGTTTGCTAAGCGCCCACTCCCTGCTAATAATTAAAAACTGTTATTATGATGCATAAACCTATCTATCTTGCATTTATTCAATTATTTTTAATTGCTCAAAAAAAATATTGTTCTTGTGTCACCTGCTTGTCTCTATGGAGATATGTTTAATGTCATACTGTGTACGCCACCTGCTTCTCTACATGTTCCACAACTATGGCATTAAATTATCTATCTAATTTATCGCCATGGAGAAAAAGCAAGCAGTCACCAGGCCAAGATACAAGTCAGAGCTGTGGAGGGACACCCCCGTTCACAGTAAGAGTGCGTGTTTTTCAAGGTACTTTAAGCAAGAAAAACACCTGCAATGGAATAAATGTTACATAGATAATTTGAATGCCACACTGCAGAACATTCATGGTAAAAAAAAAAAAAAAAATACAGTCTCTATATGACAAACAGGTGGCAAAAAGTTACAAAGTGCAGCTTTAAGTACTGCATTAGAATTAGTATTTTTCCTTCCACAAATAACATAAGTAGAATCCATGGACACATTCCAGTTTGGACATACTTGTTTGTTTACCAGTCTCACGGACCAGAGCAGGGCCGTGACTTCAGCTAACTCTGCTGCACTGAGGCCATGAACCCTACACATTGGCCTTCACATATTTCCAACACACTGTTCGCTCTGTGGAAGTGCCTCGGGCTTCCTATTCGCCGGGAATAAGGTTATGAGATAAGCAGATCAACAAACAGGGGGCTTGTTCTTTTGTGCGTCTGACCTTAAAGCTACTCACAACATACTACACATAATACACGGTCATGCTGTGTCTTACATGGCTCTTACATGAGCAGCGGGGCATGAGGGCCCAAACAAACACATTGTCTGCCTGGTAGAGGGGTGACATCATCTATGCTAAAGTGGGTAAGCTAACGTCACGCTAACCTCAACATGCAGAGGGGAGAGGGGAAGTGACTCTCCTGGACGACCGGCACTAGAGCTGAGTGATATCGGAGAGATTTGGACATTTTTAAGTTCACATGTCAAAAAGCAAGATTCATTTTAAAGCTGGGTACGAAAACCAGTAAAAAATATATACCAAAAAAAAAAAATAGGACATAAAAGGACGTCATTTGAAGATCTATGTCAAAATTAGTATATCACCACATGGCACTATTGAGAAGCTTGCACCAGCCCTAGTTTACAGTGTGCAGAAAGAGAAACATTTGACAAACTGAAATATGAACTCAAAAACTGGAAAAATCTTTAAAAATATTAGGATTTTTTGGATAAAACTGCTATTGTGATTTATGTTTTAACTGTGTGGTAATATTCAGACTGTACACATTTTAAAGGTCCCATATTACGCTGGTTTCTATGTTATAATGTTGTTTCCTCATCTAAAACATACCTGCAAACTCTGTATATTTAGGCTAAGTTCTTCTCTCAAACAGAAAACATGTCATGGGCTAATATAGGAAGTGCTCCACTGTGTTTTTAAACTCCATACATCTTCACTAGAATCATTTGGATCATTTCAGCCCTCGAATTGCCAATCTCAACTGAACTAAACACAACGCTGGTTTAGGAACGCTGTCAATCAAACCTGTTGCGTCTAGAGTTTTTTACGGACTCAATCTCAAAATAAAAATACCAGCATCATGTTAAGCGGGTCAATATGAACACTTTAAGAGTCAGAGAGAGGTAACAGTTTTCTAATGTAAAGTGAATTGGAGCCGATGGAGTTGAAAATGTGCCCATGATCACTTCCTATTAGGAACGTGGCGGCCAGCGGGTTATCTTTGTCCATTTATATATACAGTCCATGCTCAGGACAGCAGATGACACAGGGCATGAGGTAATCAATGGTCCAGACACTTCTTGTCATAAGGGGAGAGAGGGAGCGTAGTCTCGTATCTGTCAGATAAACCGTTCATCAAACTACGGCTGCTATGGTGTTAATAGAGCTAGACACTATATTATTAATTATCATAACACAGACAGGAGTTCACAAAGAGCTACTTTTACTGGAACACTGATGTGACAAATGACTCCATTACTGTCAAACTGTACTAATGTTATATAATTATTGCTTAAGTTGTTTAGTTCGTAGTAAGTTTAATCTAAGGTCTGGTTTAGTCCTATTTGATTGAGTTAACAAATTGGGATTAAACAACAGAGAGATAAACTTGGACTAGACCAAGACTAAACCAGGACCAGAGCAGGACCAAACCAAGATTGCATCAGAACTAAACCTGGACCAAACCTGGATAAATAAAAACGCACCTTATCTTATTCTTCGCTTTAGTACTGTACTTAAGTTAAATGTTGAGGTATCTGTTTGGTCTGTTTACTTAAGTCATTTTAAAGTGGACATCGTTTACTTTTACTTCACTGCATTTGAGAGCAGCTATCTGTACTTTCTACTCCATTACATTTTTGAACAAGTAAAAATATTTCTGTGATAGTTTGAGACCTGCGGAAAAGGTTACAAAATGTTATACAAATACAAACAGCTACAAAAAACTATCTATTCAATTGTTTCTACTGCACAAAATTCATCTCAAATCTACCAATCAGCTACATATTTTGTATGTTTGACTATATGTCCCGCTACGTCCAGCCCTTGTCTTTACCTGTCTCATTACAGCTTATATAGATGTGACAGAACAGGCTTTAGATTAAACATCCTTTTGTTCCCAGTGGCTTCTTTTCAGCTTACAAACACACACAAACATGGGCAGGTGACTTGTGTACACAGTGTAACAGTACCAAGCACTGTCAATGCTTTAAGCCCTGTTGCACTGCCGCCCTGCAACCGATCTACGCCGTTAAGGGACCTGAGTGTTGCCTGCAGTTTTAAAACAACCAACTGATGCTGGGTTGCGATAAAGAACACATACAAGTTTTTCTCATTCTCTGGATATGGACAGCAGCAGAGGCACTGATTCATGACTGGCTGCAGGTGTTGGTGGTTTAAGTAGTGGCCATTCAGATTAGAGAGAGTCCTTTTAGATTTAAACCAGCATTGAAAGTGGCAAACCAAATGAGAGACTCTATTTTCTCATTGGATAATCATCTTGAACTAAAACATCAAATCATAACAACCTGGACATCATATCCAATGTTTTTGTAATTAAAAATAAGTCAGCATTAGAATTATTATCAGTAAAAAATGCTATTTGAACATCTTTACCTTTTTATGTTATGTAAAATCTTAAATCTTAACAGTTTAAAGGTCCTATATTACGCTATTATCTGATCTATGTTATAATGCTGTTTCCTCATCAAAACAGACCCGGAGTTGTGTTTTGTTTCATTCACACATGTTTAACACAAACCCTGCTTATTGAGGCTTTTTTCTCTCAAACTGAAAACACCCTGTTCCACCTTGTGATGTCACTTGGTAAAACAGGAGAGACTTCACTGTGTTTTTAAACTCCATGCACCTTCAGTAGAATCATTTGGATAATTTCAGCCTTGGAATTGTCCATCTCTACTGTACAAAAGATAAAAAGTAGCTGTTAACTTGAAAACTACCACTTCATGACATCACAAGGTGGAACAGAGCATTTTGCGCTTTGGAGATGTTACAGACTAATAATAAAGTGTTACTCAAACATGCATGAATGAAACAAAACACAACTCCAGGTATGTTTTTGACGAGATAGCGACATTCTAACAAGACTAAAAGAGTCAATTTTGTGTAATATAGGACCTTTCAGAATATCTAAGTATACATTTTAAATTAGCTTGACAGTCCCTTTACTCCAACCACACCCCTCCTCATTTGACCCCATCTCTCCATCTCCCCATAGTAAGTCTATAGTTAGTTATAATCACATAATCAGGTGATGTTTTGGGCTATGTCACATCTCTGGAGGTTTGCATGGCACTGTCCCCTCCCCCCTGGCTGTCCCCTCCCTGTAGTGATCAACCTATGTGCCGGTAGAGTGAAAAACACACCCTTTGGTACAGTGCAACTGAGGTGTAAGGCGTAAGCGTGTGAGCATGCAAATGTGTGTATACCTGCTGTACAAACCCCGGCAAGCAGTGACATAAATGAATGAATGGTGGAGGTAGACTACTCCTGTGCTCCTGTCTTGTCTCGTGTCCTTACCTGGTCCATCCTAGAAGACAGTCTCCTCTCTCCTCTTCATCCCTGGCATGGCACTAGATGTTCCAGTTCCTTATGACCTTTCGTTGTCTCCTTGTTTCCTAGTTCCTGATTGTAAAGGAGGAATTGACCCCGCTGTCCTCATATAGCAGGCTTGCAGCTTTTCAAAACAGGCATGGTCCATAGAGTGTGCTTCCTTATGTCTCCCAATTTGACAGTTTGGTAAATCCACATGGACACTCCTTTCCGGTGTTGTTTAAGTCCTGGTGCAGCAATGGCATAGTCCTAAATGGGAAAAATAGTTGTGTTTTTAGTAGGTTCTTGAATGTCTTCTTGATGTGAGACAGAAGAGAGAGAGAATGAGACTCCCGCTTCTTGTTCTCAAGCTGCCTGTGTGAGCTGGCCCCTCGCCCGGACCCCTCCCTCTCAAATCTCCCCTCCCCCCTCCCTCCTGGTGCAGCGAAACACAGAGTCCCCCGCCCGACAGCCAATAAGAGCAGAGAAGGGATGCGATTGGTCGACCGGAGCCCATGTGACCCCCGGCAGAGCTATGACAGACCCTCCACCAGCTGTCCAACCTGAAAACCTCAGTTGCCATTGACAACAGCCACAGATCCCAGGTCAGGAGGTGATTGGCTGGAAAGGATTTATGGCCCCCGCCTATGCCTTAATGTCTTATTGTAGGAATATAAAAAAGGAGAAGGGCATGCTGGGACATGTAGTCTAGATTGGGAGAAGACAGGCATCCTCAAAGTTCAGGCAGGAGGAATGTTTGACCCACATTTCAAAGCAAGAAATAAAAAGTAAAGCTACACAAAAATGTAAGTGCGTAACGAATTAACTGCATAGATGTGCAAGTGTGAAGACGTTGTAGGAATCTTGTAAAATTAGTAAGTCAAATGTTGTTCATGTACATTATGTGAGCTCATTTGTAAAAAAAAAAAAAAAAATTAAAATAAAATGCCATTTGAAAAAGTCATGTGAGGCTTGCAGCTTACTCTTAGTATTACAATATTTCCAAAAGTCAAATCTTATTTTACTGCTGCCTATTTTCTGTCTCGCTTTCCCTCCCTCCGACCCTCTCTCTCTCACCATCTCCCTCCCTCTCTCTCTTCTCTCCATCTCCCTCCCTGTCTGTGTCTTCTCTTCCTCTCTCTCCCGTGTCCCCCTCTTTTTTCTCCAGCTCTCTCCCTCTCCCTCTCTCACTGTCCTCCCTTCCCTCCCTCCCTCCCTGTTTCTTTCTCTTCATCTCCCTCCCTGTCCCCCTCTCTCTCTGTCTGTCTTACTCTCCCTCTCTCTATTTCTCTGTCTCTCTCCCTCTCAGCCTCCCTCCCTCTCTCTCTCTCCTCTCTCTCTCTGACTGTCTCCCTCCCTCTCTCCGGCTCTCTTGATTTCTCTTGTCTCCATCTCGCTCTCCCCCTCTCTCTCAATCTGTCTCCCTTCTTCTCTCTTCCCTCTCCAAAACAAAAAGAAAAACTTTTTTTTTTTTTTTGGAGGGAGGTTTTTTGCCATAGAACTCTTCATTTGTTTTTTCACACTGAACCTTGCTTGCATCAGAGCCTCTTCTGTGCACATGTGTTCTTCTTAGCTGCTTAGTAGAAACCAGACCATTTGCTGTAGAAACAAATGTATACTGTGGTGATAATAAGAGTGAAGGTGAAGTAAATAGCAAATATACTACATACACCACCTGTCAAACCTTATTCTATGTGTTTATTTATTTTCACTACTGTCTACATTTTTTATGAAGTAAGATTTTTGGAATTATGTAGTAAAGAAAAAAAGATAAGTTACTTGCTCCCTTTCTCTCTCTCTCTCTCTCTCTTCTGTCTCTTCTCTTCTCTCTGCCTCACACTGTCTCTCTTTCCCTCTCTTTATCTCTCTATATCCTTATTTCTCCATCTCTTTATTTCCCTCTCTCTCTCATTTCTCTCCCTTTCTCTCTCTCACTCTCAATCTTTCCCTCCTTTTCTATTTATCTCTCTCTCCATCTCCATATTTCTCTATCTCTCTCCCTCTCCCCCCTCCCTCTCTCTCTCTCTCTCTCAGTCAGCTAAATAACCCTACTGTTTTTTAAATATATTTTCTATTCAAATCCTCAAACTGTCCCCTCAACTTTGCTTTGTCAAAAAATATTGGTGGAGGTTTTTTTTTTCTTTACTACATAATTCCCTATATCTTACTAATTAATGTATTTGATGTGTTCTGTATGTATATGAAATTTATTCTTAAGTAAAGATAAAAAAAAAACTTTTGACAGTTTTTTGCACATTATTGTATTGGTGAAATAAGTATTCACATTTTTATATTGGATTTGTACAATGCCCTGAATAGCAGTCTCTTGTTTACGCTCGGCATTATGGGTATTAAACCTGTTAATAAAATGAAGAGGACTAAAATCCCGGGCATTCTTAGTTATTCAGGAAAAAGACATCCTCTGCTGTTTCCCTCTCAGTCCAAACTCAGGGAAACTCCCATTGAAAACAACAGGAACCCAAACCAGCACTAGGTCATGGTTAACCCAGACCAACCCCCCCTCCTCCTCCTCCTCCCTTCTCCTCTTCCTCCTCCACTCCTCCTTTCACACACTCCTAACCCTATCCATTATAATGCTCCTCTTTTATTGCCTTCTTTTCCAACCTTTGCTCTGGCTCTGACCCACTTCTCCCTCTCTTTCTCTCTCTCGCCATCTCTCTCTGTCTCTCTGTGCCCCCTTTCTCTCTCCCTCTCCTCACTTTTTCTCTTCTCTATCTGTCTCCTCTCTTTTCTCTCCTTCTCCTCTCTCTCTCTTTCCTTGTCTTCTCTTTACCCCCTCTCACATTCTGTCTCTCTCTCTCCCCTCTCCTCCCTCTCCACTCCCTCTCCTCCATCTCCCTCTGTCTCTCTCTCTCTTTCCCCTCTCTCCCTCTCCCCTCCCTTGCACTTCCACTCTCTCTCTTTCTCTCCTCTCTTCTCCCCTCTCTCTCCTCCCTATCTACTCTCCTCCTGCCCTCTCTCTCTCTCTTTCTCTCTCCTCTCACCTCCCTCTCCCCTCTCCCTCCTTCCTTCTCTCCTTCCTCCCTTTCTCTCCCTCCCCTCTCTCTCTCTCTCTCTCCTCTCTCTCCTCCCTCCCCCCTCTCTCTCTCCTTCCTTCCTTCTCTCCTTCCTCCTTCTCTCTCTCCTCACTCTCCTCTCTCCCTCCCTCTCTCTCCTTCCTTCCTTCTCTCCTTCCTCCCTCTCTCTCTCCTCACTCTCCTCTCTCCCTCCCTCTCTCTCCCTCCTTCCTTCTATCCTTCCTCCCTCTCTCTCTCTCTCCTCACTCTCCTCTCTCCCTCCCTCTCTCTGGGTGGTTTAAAGCACTGACCACTGCCAAGGTCTGCGTACACTCGCAATGGTAAAGTATCATGCCCAGACCTGGATGTTGAGCCAATGGTCACATTTTTATATAGCGCTTTTTCACCTTCAAGGCTTCAAACCACTTCACACAAAGAAACCACTCACTCATTCATACACACAGACACTAGGGGCGAGGTGGTTAAAGTGTCTTGCCCAAGGACACAACAACAGCGTTTGTGGGAGCAGTGGATCTGACTCAACTAATTATATTTTTATGCTGAAAGTGGGATTTGAAACAGCAATCTTTGAAACTCTCAACAAACGCTCTCCCCACTGAGGTGAAGCTGATTTGTTTTAAGTGAATAAACTTAACTGGCCCACATAAACTTTAAAGATGTTAATTTGTTTAACTGTTTTCATAAATTACACTTAAAGATGCACTATGTAACTTTTCTGGTAGAGGTCTGCCAACTGCCGGTGTCAACGGAGATCGCTTTGGCTGGAATGTTTCTCAGTACAGCATTACACAGAGGTTTTTATTAATTCAGAAACATGTATTGTTAGTGTAAGAAGACTCGGATTTCCACGGATCTGACTTGTAAACTAGTGTATTGGAGTCAGCTGCTTGACTCCACAGAGATAGGTAATTTAATGCCATACAGTGAACTATTCTATTCTTCACCTTTAACACTTTTAGTACCACTGGAGAGAGCACCTAGTTTATATTTACTTAGCTGTTTTAGCTAAGACACTTTTCACAGCTCACTTCATTTGCACAGTTCTGTATATCACCACTTTGGTATGTTCAGTGCATTCCACAAAGTAATAATGTGTTGAGTTATGTTTTAGTGGCCAATAATTTGACCTCTTTGTTGAAATATTGAAAAGATATTTTGAAAAACAAGTTCGGCCTTATCTCTACCTAAACTATTTATTGTTGCTTGCACTGGAGACATCTGGCCATAGCGTTGTCCCATAGAGTATATTTGTCATGTTATCCAACGTTTGAAGCAAATATGAACTAAATTGGTTGAGAAATACCTGGAGTTTGTCCAGCAAAAATACGTTTCCGGGTTGTGGTTTGGATATTTCCTTTTAAAGGCAACTTTGTCATGACATGGATTGTGGTAGGTCTATCTACCCAAAATACTATTGACAAAAGAAACAAGAGAGCACCTGCAATGGATTACTGTGACTTAAAGGTGCACTATGGAACTTCGGGTGGAATAGAACATAATGGAGATGTTATTGCTGTATGTGTATTGTTAAACTGTTTGGCATTGAACTTATCTATTTCATATTTATTTCATTAAAGGATGTTTTTAATCCCTAGGGAGGTGTTCCGGGCATGTTCCATCGGGAGGAGGAGGCCCCGGGACACGCTGAAGGGACTATGTCTCTCGGCTGGCCTCGGAACCCCTTGGGGTCCCACCAGGGGAGCTGGAGGACGTGTCTGGGGTGAGGGAAGTCTGGGAGTCCCTGTTTAGACTGCTGCCCCCGCGACCCAGCCCCGGATAAGCGGAAGAAAATGGATGGATGGTGTTTTTAATGCTCAAAAACACCTTGAAAAAAGGCACTCTGAGACCTAGGTGACCTCTCCACAGAACTGTAACTCTGCTTCACCTACCTCCATGGAGATATGTCAATGTAATGAATACTGCGGAACATTCCAAGCAAAGCAATAACATCTCCATGGAGACAAACAAGTGGCAGATCCTGCACCAGAAGATGGATCCATAATATAACACGACATGATCCAAGTTTATAAAATGAGGTTGGAACAGAGCAACAATAGGAAAATCAAAAAACCTGTTTAAGTTACTCAATCATAACTTGTTCTGTGTGTAAGCGTATAGTGTACATGTACTTACTTTTCTTTTGTTATTGCTGTACTATTCTTACTTACTGTGGGATTAAGTCCAAAGTGCAGTGCTCAGGGGGCGCTGTGTGTCTGGAGATGGAAGAACAGCCGGTGTATTGTAATGGAGAGAGATTATACTATCAGCAAAGGAATTCCGATTATTTCTCAGAGTGGTCCTGTCAGCACACAAGGCAGAAACTTTAGACGAGCTGAGGCAAGAGACAGACATGGCATTAAAGACACAGATAAATCGGAATTAAACTGGTCACGTGTAAGTACTTTTTCAGTTTTTTTTCAGTGCAAACCCAAATTAAGTAATAAAGTGAGAACAAAATATCACCTGTTTCTTTTTCGACCTGGACAGAGGTGGCTTCTTCATGGATGAGCTGCCTAAAGTGCTTCTCTCTGCTCAAAGAAGGTAAACAGCGCCATCTGCTGGATCAACGAAGCACTGCCAAACAACCCATATTCACAGTTGTTCACATACAAACCTTTTTAATATTATTCTTCATATTTTAAAATAAAAATCCCCTCTATCTGATGAGGTAAAGCTAATTAAGTATGGTCAGAACAGGAACAAGCTTATTTCATAATAGTTTAAAGGGTCAATATTACACTATTTCCTGATCTATGCAATAATGTTACTTCCTCATCAAAAACATACTAGAAGTGGGTTTTGTTTCATCCAGACATGTTTAACAGATCCTGCAAACGGAAAACACTCCATACTCGATGTCTTTCTTTCTTTCTTTATTCTTTATTTGACAGGGACCATGTACAAAATCATTAATCTTACAAGGAAAAGATGTAAACAACACCTTCACTAGAATCATTTGGATGATTTCAGCCCTGGAGTTGCCAATTTCTACTGAACTAAACGTAGAAGGTAGCTGTTAATTTGAAAACCACCATTTCATAACATCGCAAAGTGGAACAAAGAATATCGGGCTTTGGAGATGTAGACACATTTATAATGCAGGGTTATTCAAACGTGTGAATGAAACAAGACACAACTTCAAGTCTGGTTTTGAGGAGGTAGCATGGCTTAAAACTCACAAGAGTCATATTTGCATAATGTAGGACCTTAAAATAGAAGTGGAGGACCTCAGCTGGGATGGCTGGAGTGAAGGTCACAGGCAACTACTCGTTATGGAGACAGATAAGTTACAGAGTCCTCTTCTAAGGTATATTTAAAAGTAAAGCCGAATGCAATACAGTAACACATTATAGTTTGTTAGCATTAATTACTTGATAACTGTACATTACTTTTTATGTACGAGTGATTCTCATGTGCCAGTATTATGGGTCTTGTATTACAATAGGCTTCTGTACAGTCAGTGATTAAACAATAGATTACAACAGAACTAAATTCTTCTTCTACATTAGCTCCAGTTCCTTTAGCTCTGTACATGCTTTGTCTAGGTGATGTTTTTACAAAGCACAATGTGGTATTTCATTGTTTTGCATATGACATTCAAATATATCTGCCAGTGATGCCAGTGATGCCAGTGACAGCCAGATCACAGCAGAGCTCTGCAGGACTGTTTCAGGGATGTGCAGAACTGAGCACAAATGTCTTGAACTTAAATCAAAATCAAACTAATATTGTGGTGTTTAGCCAAACTAACCCACTGCTTCGGCCTGACAGTATGACTCGTGCTCTGTCCTCTTATTGTCACCCTGCCGGAAGGAATCTTGGGGTGAATGTGTTTAAACCGGACAACAGCATTAGCTCGGTCATAAAATCCAGCTTCTGTCAGATGAAGCTCCTTGCTAAAGTAAAGCTCTACCTTCCACAGTTGTTTTTTTATGAAGCAATCCACACATTTGTAACGCCACATCTGGATTATTATAATTCTTTGTCTGTGGGGTTGGACCAGAGCTCCCTGCAGAACTCACAGAATGTACAGAACACTGCAGCTCGTCTGCTGACACAAAGAGACCAGGCACATCAGGCCTGTGCTGTGTAACCTGCTCCTGTTTCATATTAGTGGAATTCAAAATGTTATTGTGTTATTGTGTTTAAATGTGTGCGCTCTATGGGTCCTTGCACTCTTTGGATCCTCTTTATTTTTGTGTGGAACTTACTCCAGCCCTATACTCTACCCAGGGGCAGCGTCCAGACTATGGAACAGCGCCCTCTGTGAGATCCTCCTTTAATGCAGTTTAAGACTAGACTGAAAACTCACCTCTTCACCCTGATATTTAATACTAGCTACACAGGACATCTTATCTTATCTGTATATTTGTTTTTGTTGACTTTTATGTGAAGCACTTTGATCAGCTGAAGTTGTTTTAAATGTGCTGTAAAAATAAACTTGAACTGAATAAATTGGTTGAATATATACTTGGAGTTTATCCAGTAAAAATACGTTTCTGATTGTGGTTTGAATATTTCCTTTTAAAGGCATCTTGACATGGATTGTAGTAGGTCTATCTACCCCAAATACTACTCACAAAACAAACAAGAGAGCACCTGCAATGACTTACTGTGACTTAAAGCTGCACTAAGGAACTTTTCTGGTGGAAAACAACATTGATTCTTTTATTGTCATTTAATGAGAAAACACACAATGAAGTTACAATTAGCGAATCCCTTTGAAGTACACGCACACAAATATCGTCATGGAGATGTTATTGCTGTTCTTGTATTATTGGCATTGAATTTATCTATCATTTATTTCATTAAAGGGTGTTTGAATGTTCAAAAATACCTTAAAAGAACTTGCATTGCTAGGTCGCCTCTCCACAGATCTGTAACTCACCTACTTGCCTCATATAACATATTCATGGAGAAAAACCTGTGGCAGATCCTGCACCAGATGATGGATCCATAATATAACATGACATGATCCAAGTTAAAAAATAAAAAATAAAATGGAGTTGGAACAGAGCAAAAATAGAGAAGTCAAAATACCAGTTTAAGTTACTCAATCATTATTTATTTTGCGTGTAAACAGATTGGTTATTGCTGTGTTCTCTTTTTTTTTCTTCACTCCAAAATGCAGTGAGATGCTTATTGTATAATGCTGTGTGTCTGTAGATCAATCAATCAAACTTTATTTATAAAGAGCTTTTCATACAAAAAAGTAACACAAAATACTTTATAGTCATTAAAAACAATCCCAGATGCCCTTCCACCCAACCACTATACTCCTCCATTGCCCAACACAACCAGAACTGACCTGAAATTTCTGTTGATGGGCCTGATTACAACAAAGGAAACGTGCTGATTCCCCTTAACGAGGACTAAAGAGGAACCAAACCAGGACTAAACCAAAATGAAACCAGGACTACAAAGAAACCAAGCCAAGCCTAAACCCAGACTATCCAGAACAAAACCAACTATAATTAGGACTAAATCGAGTCTAAACCAGGATTAAAAAGGAACCTAAACCAGGTTCAACATACCAGCCTCAAACTGTGACTTTTTCAACAGACAAGCTTCTGCCATTCACCCAGGTTTACAGCAGCTCAACACATTAATGTGACACTAAACATGTTAGTCACTGCCCCATTTTTGTGCAGCTAGTGTTTGGCTTGGTCCGTGTTTAAAACTTCAGTTTCATTTTACAAGAACAAGTCAAACTACCGGTAAGACCTGTTACTTTTGTCTATTACGTCATTGCCACGAAAGACCTCAGCATGTAAGCATCAGGTCAAAGGTGAGCAGAGCCTGAGTATCCCACAGAGCTCAACGATTTGGGAAAAACATCGAACTGTGATTAGATTTGTGATTTATGTTTTCATAACAGGATTCTGATCAAAAGTCTCATTTTAAACATTTCCAGAACAAGTGACACAACAACTGGCATAAAATCAGTCAGTTTCAGTTGTTCAGATCTAAACAGGGTTAGTAGTTTTATACAGAATAAGACGAGAAATGTAGTTGTTTGTTGAGGAAATTATGGAATTCTTTATAAATTCCTTTGCCTTTGCCAATTGTGTCCATTCAAATTGCCATTTCAATTTGATTACAATTATTCTTACAGCCTTATATCTCATAACAGTGAGGAGAACAGGACTGAGTTTTAAGGTAAAGGTTTAGGTTAAGGTTTACCTGGTTTATAGTTAATATCTCTGTAATTATTGAGCCTATCGACAAAAGTGAAATATTTCCTATTTTTCACCATAGGGTTCAAAGTGGAGAGACACAGTTGTTGTTGAAAGGACTTTACTCCCAACGATGATTGTTATAACACCCCTATATCAACAAAGCAAGATCATTTTCAACCGGACATGTGATAGTCACTGCAGTACAACAGGAGCAACTCCAGGGCTCCTTGAGATTAATCTAAAATTGAAATAAAGCTGTTTTAAGTGATCTCAGAGTGTTTCCAGTCTGATTCTGCTCACACAAACAAGACAGTAGGACAGTCTATTCACTTAGTGCAAAATTATGGATGATCAATGAGCTCCTGCAGTTCAAATGAGTCACTGAAATGAATCTGATTGGACGGCTGTGTTTGAGCCTGGCTCAGGACGTGACAGAGGAAGTGGTCAAATTTCCAATCTGTTATCAGCAAAATCCTACAAAGAATTCTGACCTGTCCTCCAACTCTGTTTAAACTACAATGTTGAGATTCACACTGCACATTTAAAACACATAAACTCATTCAAGAGCATTAACTTTAGAGACAAGACACATCTGAGCTGCTAAAGGAATCCAAGAATCCCATATCTGAACATGTTTGTAGAGGTTTAGACTACAGGGTAACTATAAACCAGGACTGAACCAGAACTAAACCAGGACTGAACATGGACTAAACCAGGACTAAACCAGGAGTAGACCAGGAGTAGATCAGGATTAAACCAGGACTAAACCAGAACAATATCAGGACTGAACTGGGGCTAAACCAGGACTAAACCAAGACTAAACCAAGACTAGACCAGGGGTAAATCAGGATTAAACCATGACCAGGACTAAACCAGGTCTAAAGCAGGAGTTGTGGATAATATACAAATATAATACATTGCTTACTTTCTTACAATATTCTGGCCATATCTCACACTAAGGGAGGATAGCAGCTATATTCTGGTCATTTTGGTTAAAGCCACATTTCTTATCTGCCTCCTTTTATACAGGAATGTGTGACCTCCACTTTGGGAGGATTATAAAACACTGGTGGATCTCACTGTTAGACTCTACTCACTCGACTCTGCTTTAGACTCTTTGCCAGACTCTCTTTGGAATTTTGCTGGACTCTATCTTTAACCCAACTCTTTTGATCTAACCGACAATTCCCTCTGCGCCTGGTCTTCATGCAACAGAACAAAAA
Organism: Periophthalmus modestus; assembly: GCA_019594935.1. Taxonomy (NCBI): domain Eukaryota; kingdom Metazoa; phylum Chordata; class Actinopteri; order Gobiiformes; family Gobiidae; genus Periophthalmus; species Periophthalmus modestus. Next base: position 28,101,174 of record JAIEZT010000019.1, on the reverse strand, counting down.
CCGACAGAGTGCTCAAGAGGAAGGAAGTATTAAACCAGGACCAAACCAGGGGTGTACCAAAGGCAGGAAGTATTAAACCAGGACTGAACCAGGACTAAACCAGGACTATATCAAAGCTTTACTAAGTCTAAACCTAGACTAAACCAGAAGCAAACAAGAATCAGGACTAAACCAAGATCAGAACTGAACCAGAACAAAATCAGGACTAAACCAGGACCAGGACCAAAACAGGATTAAACGGATTAAAGGCATTGAATAAATGAAATTAACCCTAAACACAGCAGTGCAAATACTTCTTGAAGAATCCCTCTAAAATTCCGGCTCTGACTCATACAAAGACGTGGATTTCCGTTGCATTTTACAGTAAAGGAAAGTGAAACTGACCTGTTACATCTATAAACCTGAGACATCGTCCAGTGCAGCTTCATTTGTGTGTGAGCTTCATCCACTTCTGAGGTGAGTTTTTATTTGAATTATTTACATTTGTCTAAAGAAAGTCATCTTATCATTTTGAACTGGTATTTACAAAAACTGTATATATATGTAGCCAGTGTGTAAACTGTAAACATGATTGTTTTATGTATTTTTACATTTAAGATATCTCTTTAGTTTCCAGCTCCTCTTTTAGGCGTTGGTTGGTCACATGTTTTGTACATGTAGCAAATTATAGATCGTAGGTAAAGTTAAGTTAAGTTTTAAATTATAAAAAGAAATTTCATATTTTCAAATTACTTTGTTTAGCAGTGTTTGCAAATCCCAAATTTAGTTAAACTTGGACTAAACCAGGATTAAACCAGAGCTAAACCAGGTCTAAACCAGAACTAAACCAAAACCAGGACTAAACCAGAACTAAACCAAAACCGAACCACGATTAAACCAAAACCTGGACTATACCAAGATTAATCTAGGAATTTTACATCAGATTTAGAATACTAATGCTCCAAAAATGTTTCATTCAAATTATACAGATAGTAGGTAAAGTGCATTTTAAACTATGAAAAGAAATTTAATGATGTTTTCAAATTACTTTGTCCAGAAGTGTTTTCAAACCCAAATTTTGTTTAGCCTGGGTGTAAGATAAAAAGCATTTAACGAAGTTAAGACAAGTGAGCTGTTCATTTGCTCTGTCAAAACCACATTAATTTTTCTAGGCTAAATTCAAACTTCGTAAACGACACCATATAACTGCAGTTTTAATGTACATGTAGAATATGAGCAGCCTATGAAAACCTACAGAAAACTGTCAGACCTGAGATCTGATTTCTTACCAGCAGAGGGCGCAATGACCCTGCCTGTGTGAAACTTGTGGCCTTGACCAGGCCCTGGTGGAATGTGCTGTGGGTTAAATTAGACTCATCACATTAGCTAATAGCATTGAAATGGAGCGTACCTATGTTCACACAGCCATTTTCTCACAATTTAAAGATGTTTTTGAAAGTAAATCCACAGCATCAAGCATTGTCTGCTTGATGTAAAGAGCATTCATCTTATATAGCAGCTTTTACCTTTTCTGGTAAAAGTTGCTATGTAAGAAAAATATACATTTACTGTGCATTAACCCTGCATTCTCAGGTAAGAACTAAAACAGAAGCTACACAAAAACAAACTAGAACAGGTCAAACAACACAACAGATCATTAAAACAAACTATATTAGACCTTTATACTCGGAGTATGCGAGACAACATCATATTCTCTGGAATAAAGGAAAACAAACACCCGGAAGAAACACTTTAAGAATTCACGCAAGTCCAACTCAAACTAACATCAGACACAGTTAACAACATAACATTCCACAGAGTACATCTTATCGGACCCACACCCATAGTGGCCAAGTTCACTTCAAACTCAAGGAACTGGTAAAAAGCAGGGGCAAACGGCTAAAAGGCACCACATTTAGACTAAAAAAATCAATTCCCCAAGGAAATATAGGAGCGCAGAAAAATACTATATCCCATACTGAAGAACAGGAGAAAAAAAACAATAAATGCGCATCTCTGGTAGTGGACAAACTATACATTGAAGGACTGTTATAGAGAGCGTCTTCCTCAAGAGTGCGGCTCTTCTAAAAAGGTACTGTACACTGCCCAGTAGATGACCTCTACCCTCTCACTGTTAGCCCTTTAATAGCTTTGGACAATTATATTCCCCTAATCTAACCTCATGTCTTTATACTTGTACTCACCCAACCCTGTATTCTCTTTGTGTTTTTTATGTTACACATGTATTGTATGTTCTATGTTACATACACACAACACGCATATACACACGCGCACTCAAAACACAACCATTACATCATAATTACACACGGATGACGCTTTCAACCCAAAATGGCTTCCCTTAAATTTGTATCGTGGAACATCAGAGGAATTGGCTCTCAAATAAAAAGGAGCAAGATTTTCACCCACTTCAAACACTTACAACCTGATATGTGCCTTTTACAGGAAACCCCCTACCAAAATCAGAAAATAATAAACTCTACACACACCAATTCAATAGCATTTAATCTGCTAATTTCAACTCAGAGCAAAGAGGAGCATCCATTCTCTTAAACAATAAACTCATATTCACTCACAACGCCACAATTTCAGACCTAGAAGGATGTTTTATTTTTTCCAGAACTTCTTCACATCCCTCTCCTTATATTCAAACTGCCCAATCATTGTTGGAGGTGACTTTAATACTGTTATAAACCCATCAATCAAACACAGCAATATCTTATCCAACAAAACATCATAATCCACTGACATAATAAAAGAACATATGAATGAAATGGGCCTAAGCAATAGCTGGCAACACCAAAACCCAACAGAAAGGCAATATTCCTCTTACTCCCCATAAGTCTTATTCTCACATTGATTATTTCCTTGTTACTAACTCCATAATAGCAAACATCACAAATCCCACAATACACCCCATAATTATCAGTGATCATGCCCCAATAATATTTACTTGTAATGACTCGAACCTACATAAAATAACCACTAGAGGGCGACTGAACACATCCCTCCTTAAACACAGAGAATTTAACAACCTTGTCCAAAGAGAGTTGGCATCCTTTCTGTAAATAAATGATTCTCCAAAGTCATCTCCATCAATTCTATGGGTGGCAGGCAAAGCAGTATTAAGATCAGTAAGATCATCATATTGTTTTCAACTTATAAGAAAAAAAAGGAATAAAATGAATTAGAATAGAAAATTATACATTTGGATAAAAGCAAACAACCCCACAGAAAAAATACAAGATGAACTAAGGCAGCATAATTACAAGCTCAATCATATTATCAATAGTAAAACTACATTTATGATACACATACACACAAAGGCATTTTCACCACAATAATAAATCAGGCAAATATCTAGCTAATCAAACACAGCAAAATAAAGAAAAGGCAATAATTGTTAGCATTAAGACTCAGCAGGAAAGCCAACATTCACCAGAAGGAATAATCCACATATTCAAGGACTTTTATTCATCCCTATACTAATTAGACAAAATAACCGAACAATCAGACATAAATACCTTTCTAAACAAAATTATTCTTCAAAGCTCTCACAAAGCCACATAACCATGCGTGAGGCCTCTATAAACAACAAAGAACTACACACTGCAATCAAATTAATGCCCAACAACAAGGCCCCAGGGCCTGATGGCCTCCCTGCTGAGTGCTATAAGCATTTTTGGACCAAGCACCAAACTTTTTGACTCCTCAGTAGTAATGTAACTGCAATATATTTTCAAATCGACTCTCAGTAGACCACGTCTGGTTCGATATCAAAAAGGCAATTTGTGGTGACATCCCAATATCTGACCTCCCATTCCAAGGCCATACAATCAAACATCCTCCATCCTTTAAATTTTTAACAGTATCTTCAGCACTGACAGCCTGGTGGAAATTTCATAATTTTTTGTGTTAAAAGTGGCTCCTAAATTATTATTATTATTACTAATAAGATTTAGTTACTTTTTTGCGTGTACAGTATATGTTTATGACTTAGTTCACTCTTCATTTCTGTTTAATTAACTATTAATAATTTATACACCCTCACCCTAATTATTACTACTATTTCGGTTTACAACCGCTACTCTTATTCTGCAAACGCAGAACACACGCAAACACATACCAGGTTGACCCCCTCACCCCCCTTTCCTTTTCTATTTATGCATGTATGTGTATGTATGTATGTATGTATGTTTGTATGTATGTATGTATGTGTATGTATATGTATGTATGTAAATATGTATTTTTTTATCATTAATATTTTATTTATCAATATTGTTGTTGTTATTCTGAATTTCAAAAAAATATATAATTAAACAACAAAATAACAATTTGAAGTTGAACAGACAGAGAAGGCAATAAGCCAGGTCTGAAATACATGCCCCAGCAAAGAGCAGACCTGCTCCTGACCAGGTCAAAGGGTTGCGCCAAAGGTGCGGGTGTGGCACCTACTCGGCTAGCTGCCTCCTCAGGGTCGGGCAACAGCCGAGCCTATCACAACACTTAATTAATTTCTAGTTTTTAAATTATTATTATTGCTACTAATTATTTTATTTATTTTTTCTTCCCATTTATATTCTCTATATCTTCCTTTCTGCCTTATGAATTACTAGTACTAGTACGCAAACACATACACACACACACACAAAACACAGACTGATCACCTACAATTGTAAATAGCTGCTATGTCTACAAACCATGCTATGTCTTGAGAGGTCTTGTATGTCTTACCACCACTTATCACTATTGTTTATAAATGGTCACTATGTTTGTATGTCTTGCTTTAAAAAAAACAAAAAAAAACAGGAGCTACTGACAGAGTCACGTCATGCATTCACACTGTTACTAAGAATCATGGGAAAGTAACAGTGTCTCAGACAGCTGTTTCTGTTTCATGTTGCAATATCACAGTTGCAGAAAGAACTAAGTGAGTTCCTGGTGTTTGCAGAGGCCTGACTAGTGACTGACCATGTCTTACCGATGGGCAGAGGATGACTTTGACCTGCCTCGTGGAGCAGTCCGTCTGGGGTCAGATGCTCCTGTCAATGGTAACGTAATGGATCACATTTATACAGAGCACGAACCATCAACACAAAACATGTGCAAGTCCTCCAGCTAGACTTAAAGTCTGTGAAAATTCTGTATTTAAAATGTTAGAAAACAGAGCAGAGCTGAGTTAAGTCTGACTTGGTGATTAGGATTAAATATAATTTTTGTTACTTGTTCCAAGGTTAAAATTGTGTAATTTTGATATGGATACTTTTAAGCTGAACAATATGTGTGGCTACAGCAACAGAATAGAGAGAATAATAAATGGTGCCAAATCAGACCAGAGTTGAAATCTGGAGCTGGGTCCCAGAGCGCTGCACTGTGGTGCCCTCTGCTCCTGACCGTTTCTCCAGTGGCACTGAAACATGCATCAGGCCCGGGTGCAGGTCGAACTGACTGATGGTGCATTTGAGTTTCAAAGAGGTGCAAACACAATACTCTTACATTAAGTGGCATTATTGTTGGCACCTGAAATGTGAGTGCAAACATTTTGCATGAGGTTCCAAGCGCCCTTTTTGCACCCTGTAGACCCGGGACTGGGATGGGTTAAATGCAGAGAATGAAAAGGTGTACTTTACATATGTCCTTTTACACAGGAATGTGTTTGGTCTGATTCTGAATGTTTTGGGAGCACACAGAGCTCATTACAAGTATTCAATTCTTTATCAAATTTATTTATAATCAGCCATAACAATGTATGTATTGTTATGTACAATACATAACAATAATATGATTTCATTGTGACCTGTTTTAGGTAAAGTCTACCTCATGTACCACGGCACCAGCTTTGCGAGTGTCCAGTCCATCCTGAGATCTGGTTTTAAACAGTCTGCAGGTGGGATGCTGGGGCCTGGGTGTACCTGAGCCGGGACCTGCAGAAGGCCAGCCGATACCCCCTGCACCTCCCAGAACACAAAAGAGTGGTCATCAGGGTTCTGGTCAATGTGGGCAGAGTGATCGCTATAAACTACCAGGGCCACCCTCAGCGGGAGACCTGGCACCAGTACGGGTTCGACACGGCCTGGGTGCCTCCTAACTGTGGGATGGTGAAGAGCGGCCTAGAGGAGGACTGTGTGTGGGACCCTAAAAGAATCACGGTCCTGGATGTGATTGAACCTCAGCCCACTTACGGAGCGGCGCATTACTGACCACACAGCCAGGAGCCACAGGGAGGGAGTGACATCACACCATCTCTGTTAAATGGTTTTATATTTGGTTTTGTACAAAGAAAATAGCAGTGCAGGGCATAGTCTGTTTGTATTGTTTGTTTTATCTTTGTTACAATCTTGGGACCAATATAAACCTCATTCTGGTGCTGTAACATGAATGTATGAGTCAGTCAAATCACAAAATAAAGTTTTTTAGAGAATTCAAACGTGAGTGACGCTTTTACTGGCACACAAATGTATAAATCCCTGTGCACTTGTTTGTTTTTTTCTGCTTGTATTGCATTTTAAACAGGGCACCCATGAAAAAGAGAGTCTTTTTCTTGAAGTCTTGAAGATAAATGAATAGACATAAGTGGAGGGACACAGTTGTTGACAGCTGAAAGGACTTTACTCCCTAAGATTATTTTTCTGACACACTGTGAACCCAAATATCAACAAAGCAAGATAATTTTCAACCGGACATGTGATAGTCACTGCAGTACAACAGGAGCAGGTCCAGGGCTCCTTGAGATTAATCTAAAATTGAAATAAAGCTGTTTTAAGTGATCTCAGAGTGTTTCCAGTCTGATTCTGCTCACACAAACAAGACAGAAGGGCAGTCTCTATCACTAAGTGCAAAATTATGGATGATGAATGAGCTCCTGAGGTTCAAATGAGTCACTGAAACGAATCTGATTGGACGGCTGTGTTTGAGCCTGGCTCAGGACGTGACAGAGGAAGTGGTCAAATTTCCAATCTGTTATCAGCAAAATCCTACAAAGAATTCTGACCTGTCCTCCAACTCTGTTTAAACTACAATGTTGAGATTCACACTGCACATTTAAAACACATAAACTCATTCAAGAGCATTAACTTTAGAGACAAGACAAATCTGAGCTGCTAAAGGAATCCAAGAATTCCATATCTGAACATGTTTGTAGAGGTTTAGACTACAGGACAACTATAAACCAGGACTGAACCAGGACTAAATCAGGACTAAACCAGGACTAAACCAGTACTAAACCATGAGCCAGGACTAAACCAGAACTAAGTCAGAACTGAACCAGGACCCAACCAGAACTAAATCAGGACTGAATCAGGACTAAACCAGGACTAGACCAAGACTATATACAAATATAATACATTGCTTACTTTCTTACAATATTCTGGCCATATCTCACAGTAAGGGAGGATAGCAGCTATATTCTGGTCATTTTGGTTAAAGCCACATTTCTTATCTGCCTCCTTTCATACAGGAATGTGTGACCTCCACTTTGGGAGGATTATAAAACACTGGTTCATCTCACTGTTAGACTCTACTCACTCGACTCTGCTTTAGACTCTGTTCACTTTGCCAGACTCTCTTTGGAATTTTGCTGGACTCTATCTTTAACTCAACTCTTTTGATCTAACTGACAATTCCCTCTGCGCCTGGTCTTCATACAACAGAACAAAAACCGACAGATTGCTCAAGAGGAAGGAAGTATTAAACCAGGACCAAACCAAGGGTGTACCAAAGGCAGGAAGTATTAAACCAGGACTGAACCAGGACTAAACCATGTAAACCAGGACTATATCAAAGCTTTACTAGGTTTAAACCTAGACTAAACCAGAAGTAAAGAAGAATCAGGACTAAACCAAGATCAAAACTGAACCAGAACTAAACTAAACCAGGACCAGGACTAGACCTGGATTAAAACAGGATTAAAGGCATTGAATAAATGGCACTAACCCTAAACGCAGCAAATACTTCTTGAAGAATCCCTCTAAACTCCCTCTAAACGCTCTGACTCATACAAAGGCGTGGATTTCTGTTGAATTTTACAGTAAAGAAATGTGAAACTGACCTGTTACTTCTATAAAACTGAGGCATCATCCAGTGCAGCTTCATTTGAGCTTCATCCACTTCTGAGGTGAGTTTTTATTTGAATTATTTACATTTGTCTAAAGAAAGTCATCATTATCATTTTGAACTGGTATTTACAAAACTGTATATATATGTAGCCAGTGTGTAAACTGTAAACATGACTGTTTTATGTATTTTTACATTTAGGATGTCTCTTTAGTTTCTTTAGTCTTTAGTTTCTCCTCTTTTAGGCGTTGGTTGGTCACATGTTTTGTACATGTAGCAAATTATAGATTGTAGGTAAAGTTAAGTTTAAGTTTTAAATTATAAAAAAGAAATTCATATTTTCAAATTATTTTGTTTAGCAGTGTTGCAAATCCCAAATTTAGTTAAACTTGGACTAAACCAGGATTAAACCAGAGCTAAACCAGGTCTAAACCCAAACTAAACCAAAACCAGGACTAAACCAGAACTAAAGCAAAACCGAACCACGATTAAACCAAAACCTGGACTATACCAAGATTAATCTAGGAATTTTACATCAGATTTAGAATACTAATGCTCCAAAAATGTTTCATGGGACCAAAAACATAACAAATTATACAGATAGTAGGTAAAGTGCATTTTAAACTATGAAAAGAAATGTAATGATGTTTTCAAATGACTTTGTCCAGAAGTGTTTTCAAACCCAGACAAGTGAGCTCTTCATTCATTTGCTCTGTCAAAACCACATTAATTTTTCAAAGTCTAGGCTAAATTCAAACTTCGTAAACAACACCATATAACTGCAGTTTTAATGTACATGTAGAATATGAGCAGCCTATGAAAACCTACAGAAAACTATCAGACCTGAGGTATGATATCTTACCAGCAGAGGGCGCAATGACCCTGCCTGTGTGAAACTTGTGGCCTTGACCAGGCCCTGGTGGAATGTGCTGTGGGTTAAATTAGACTCATCACATTAGCTAATAGCATTGAAATGGAGCGTACCTATGTTCACACAGCCATTTTCTCACAATTTAAAGATGTTTTTGAAAGTAAATCCACAGCCCCCTCCCTCACCCTGGCCCTAACCTTCCAGGGCCTGTACCTGATTTTAATTTATTCTTGTCTAGATGAATGCTCTTTAGCAGAGCGGCTCAGTTTTAACTATAACCCCCTTCTTAAATCAGTCACAGAAAGCCTCCAACTTTGGACCAATCTTCCGTTATCCCTCATCAGCCGAAAAGCAACAGTTAAAATGTCAGTTCCCCCTAAAATAAATGATCTCTTCATGATCTCTACCCCTCCAACCTCAAACTGGTTTCAATCCCTCAACTCTATAATATCAAAATTCTACTGGCAAAATAAACCTCCCAGAATAAAGTTATCCATACTACAAAAACTTAAACCACAAGGTGGACTTGGAGCACCAAACTTTTTGACTACTCAGTAGTAATGCAACTGCAATATATTTTCAAATCGACTCACCCTTGGCAGACAACATCTGGTCCGATATCGAACAGGCAATTTGAGGCGACATCCCAATATCTGACATCCCATTCCAAGGCCATACAATCATCCATGCTTTAAATTTTTAACAATATCTTCAGCACTGACAGCCTGGTGGAAATTTCATGAAATGTTTGTGTTAAAGTGGCTCCTAAATTATTATTTTATTATTATTATTATTTTACTACTTTCTTGCATATACAGTATATGTTTATGACTTAGTTCACTCTTCAGTTCTGCATCTGTTTTTTGCTGTCATTAATTTGTAAATATGTAAATATGAATATATGTATGAATGTTGTAGGACCTGAGGACACGCTGTAAACTCCAGTGTCTTGCTCGTCTCTGAGCAGCAGGAGAGACTAACACATGTGGACTAAACTGATTTTAAACTAAATTAACTTATTTATTAGAATACTACAGCACTTTAAAATTATTGCAAGCACTTTAGCCTCATACGCACTTTACAAATAGGCACTTTAGACCGTATGAGTGTGAATTTTTTGGGGTCCGTGGAGTTGTTTGATTCTTGTTTGATTGTTGTTTGTGTTTGTCCTGTTTCTTGTCCCGTTTTAGATGTTGAGGGACCACGAATGAAAAATAGCTGTGCAGCTAACTTCAGCACATTTACACATGTATTTTTTTTTACTGGTGTTTATTAATGTGCATTGTCCCTTTTCAAATAAATAAATAAATAAATAACTATTAATAATATATTATGTTATACACCCTCACCCTCATTATTACTATTTCAGTCAGTTTATAACTACTACTCTTATTCTAATCAGTTTATCAAACACGCAAACATATACCAGGTTGACAGCTGGCCTTCATCAATCACACCTAATACATTTCTATTTTTAAAAATTATTATTATTATTGTTATTCATTATTTAATTTATTTTTTCTTCCCATCTATATTCTCTATATCTTCCTTTCTGCCTTATGAATCACTAGTACTAGTACTAGTACTCCCTCTGCTGTCTCCACCTTGCCCCCCTCCAAATCATGGAAATGTCACACACACACACACACACACACACACACGCACGCACGCACACACACACACACACACACACACACACACACACACACACACACACACACGCACGCACGCACGCACGCACGCACCCGCACGCACACACACACACACACACACACACACACACACACACACACACACACACACACACACACACACACACACACACACTCTTGTATGTCTTACCACCACTTGTCACTTATTGTATATGTATGGTCACGATGTTTGTATGTCTTACATTAAACTAAAAAAAAAAAAAAGAGAAGCTACTGACAAAGTCTCCTCATCCATTCACATTGTTACTAAGAATCATGGGAAAGTAACAGTATCTCAACTGTGTCATGGTGCAATATCACAGTGGCAGAAAAGACTAAGTGGGTTCCTGGTGTTTGCAGAGGCCTGACCAGTGACTGACCATGTCTTACCGATGGGAAGAGGATGACTTTGACCTGCCTGATGGAGCAGTCCGTCTGGGGTCAGATGCTCCTGATGATGGTAATGTAAACACATGGATCACATTTATACAGAGCACGAACCATCAACACAAAACATGCACAAGTCCTCCAGATAATGTAGCCCTGACCAAACTGTCACGGCCCCATTTAGAACCTCACCCGATTTGACGCAATTCTTCGATCAAATTAACAATTTTACTGATAAATACAGCTCAAAGTCTGTGAAAATTCTGTATTTAAAATGTTAGAAAACAGAGCAGAGCTGAGTTAAGTCTGACTTGGTGATTAGGATCAAATATATTTTTTGTTACTTGTTCCAAGGTTACAATTGTGTAATTTTGATATGGATACTTTTAAGCTGAGCAATATGTGTGGCTACAGTGAATAGAGAGAATAATAAATGGTGCCAAATCAGACCAGAGTAAAAATCTGGAGCTGGGTCCCAGAGCGCTGCACTGTGGTGCCCTCTTCTCCTGAAGGTTTCTCCAGTGGCACTTGTCAGTTTCTGTTCTGTTTACATGAAGAACAGGCGCAGAGGCGCGGAAATCGTTCTGTAGATTTTTATTGTACAGTCGGATTAAAGGCAGCGTACAGCAAAATCCCAAGCAGAATCAAATGCAAAGTCTAATGCAGAGTCTAACAAAGTGAGATTACACCAGTGTTTTAAATCCTTCCAGAGACAATAGCTATTGTTAAAAGATGCAAAATGTGACCTTGGCCAAAACGTAATGGTTATGTACTGAGTGTTCTATGATTACAAGAAATTACACTGTTATATGGGAAACAGAAAATCCTGTAAGTATTGTATTACATCTGTATTGTTCACACACTGAAGCATGCATCAGGCCCGGGTGCAGGTCGAACTGACTGATGGTGCATTTGAGTTTCAAAGAGATGCAAACATAATACTCTTACATTAAGTGGCATTATTGTTGGCACCTGAAATGTGAGTGCAAACATTTTTGCATGAGGTTGCACTGCGCCCTTTTGCACCCTGTAGACCCAGGACTGGGATGGGTTAAATGCAGAGAATGAAAAGATGTACTTTACATATGTCCTTTTACACAGGAATATGTTTGATCTGATTCTCTGAATGTTTTGGGAGCACATGGAACTCATTACAAGTATTCAATTCTTTATCAAATGTATTTATAAACAGCCATAATAATAATAACAATAATATGATTTCATTGTGACCTGTTTTAGATCAGATCTACCTCATGTACCACGGCACCAGCTTTGAGAGTGCCCAGTCCATCCTGACATCTGGGTTTAAACCGTCTGAAGGCGGGATGCTGGGGCCTGGGGTGTACCTGAGCCGGGACCTGCAGAAGGCCAGCCGATACCCCTTGGACCTCCCCGAACACGAAAGAGTGGTCATCAGGGTCCTGGTTGATGTGGGCAGAGTGATCGCCATAAACTACCAGGGCCACCCTCAGCGGGAGACCTGGCACCAGTACGGGTTCGACACGGCCTGGGTGCCTCCTAACTGTGGGATGGTGAAGAGCGGCCTGGAGGAGGACTGTGTGTGGGACCCTAAAAGAATCACGGTCCTGGATGTGATTGAACCTCAGCCCATGTACGGAGCGGAGTACTGCTGACCACACAGCCAGGAGCCACAGGGAGGGAGTGACATCACACCATCTCTGTTAAATGGTTTTATATTTGGTTTTGTACAAAGAAAATAGCAGTGCAGGGCACATAGTCTGTTTGTATTGTTTGTTTTACCTTTGTTACAATCTTGGGACCAATATAAACCTCATTCTAGTGCTGTAACATGAATGTATGAGTCAGTCAAATGACAAAATAAAGTTTTTTTTAGAGAATTCAAAGGTGAATGACGTTTTTACTGGCACACAAACATATAAATCACTATACACTTCTGTCCGTCTGTTTGTTTGTTTTTCTGCTTGTATTGCATTTTAAACAGGGCACCCGTGAAAACAAGAGTCCAAGTGCTCTCACTAGGTTCCCCTGTAGAAATAAAGATAAATCAATAGATGAAAGTGGAGAGACACAGTTATTATCAGTTGAAAGGACTTTACTCCCTATGATGATTTTTATGACACACTGTGAACCCAAATATCAACAAAGCAAGATAATTTTCAACCGGACATGTGATAGTCACTGCAGTACAACAGGAGCAGGTCCAGGGCTCCTTGAGATTAATCTAAAATTGAAATAAAGCTGTTTTAAATGATCTCAGAGTGTTTCCAGTCTGATTCTGCTCACACAAACAAGACAGTAGGACAGTCTATTCACTAAGTGCAAAATTATGGATGATGAATGAGCTCCTGCGGTTCAAATGAGTCACTGAAATGAATCTGATTGGACGGCTGTGTTTGAGCCTGGCTCAGGACGTGACAGAGGAAGTGGTCAAATTTCCAATCTGACAGTTATCAGCAAAATCCTACATGGAATTCTGACCTGTCCTCCAGCTCTGTTTAAACTACAATGTTGAGATTCACACTGCACATTTAAAACACATAAACTCATTCAAGAGCATTAACTTTAGAGACAAGACAAATCTGAGCTGCTAAACTAATCCAAGAATCCCATATCTGAACATGTTTGTAGAGGTTTAGACTACAGGGTAACTATAAACCAGGACTGAACCAGGACTAAACCAGGACTGAACCAGGACTAAACCATGACCAGGACTAAACTAGGACTAAACCAGAACTGAACCAGGACTAGACCAAGGGTAGATCAGGATTAATCCAGAACCAGGACAACACCAGGACTAAACCAGAACTGAACCAGGAGTGTACCAGAGGAAGGAAGGTAAACCAGGATTAAACCAGAACTGTATCAAAGCTCTACTAGGTCTAAACCTAGGCTAAACTAGAACTAAATCAGGACTAAACCAGGACCAGGACTAAATTAAAACAGGATTAAAACAGGATTAAAGGTAGACAAAACAATAAATGGCACTAACCCTAAACGCAGTTGTGCAAATACTTCTTGGAGAATCCCTCTAAACTCCCTCTAAACGCTCTGACTCATACAAAGACGTGGATTTCCGTTGCATTTTACAGTAAAGGAAAGTGAAACTGACCTGTTACTTCTATAAACCTGAGATATCGTCCAGTGCAGCTTCATTTGTGTGTGAGCTTCATCCACTTCTGAGGTGAGTTTTTATTTGAATTATTTACATTTGTCTAAAGAAAGTCATCATTATCATTTTGAACTGGTATTTACAAAACTGTATATATATGTAGCCAGTGTGTAAACTGTAAACACGATTGTTTTATGTATTTTTACATTTAGGATGTCTCTTTAGTTTCCAGCTCCTCTTTTAGGCGTTGGCTGGTCACACGTTTTGTGTTGATATTACTTTTAGTTTTTTGAGGATAACTATTGACTTTTACATCAAATTTCGAACAACAATGCTCCAAAAATGTTTCATGAGGGTGAAAATTTTAGCAAATTATAGAGACAGTAAGTAAAGTTTTAAATTACAAAAGGAAATTTGATCTTTTCAAGGAAATTTCATGTTTTAAAATTTGTTTAGCAGTGTTTTAATTAAACTAAAGACTAAAGACTAAACTAGGATTAAACCAGGACTGAGGCAGAGCTAAACCAGTAGAGCCGGATCTTCCTGTACAGACTTCGTACACTGGTGCACATATTATACTCAACTTAATATGTTTAATCACCGATCTGCGTGATGATGAAGTGAAACTGAAGTGTCCATGGTAGTGCACAGGCCCTAATCGTGTTATGATTATGAGATGGTGAGACATAAAGTGTTATGTTGAAGTATTCATTATTGTAGACCATCCTAGAGCATGTTTAGGGGCCTATGGCGCTCACACATCATTTATAATACACATAATGTAAATATAATCACACTTTAGCCAATTGGAATATATTAAAATGCAATAGAAAATATCAAACATTTCTATTATGTCTAATATTCTGAATTTGGTGGGTGACCCCTTCTTGATAATTACAAAAGTATCCTTGCTCATTTGTTGTGGATATTGCTGTTTTCGCCCTTTATAAATGCCTTTGTTCTGATGTGGGTATTACAGATACATTTAGTGCAGATGATGACAGTTGTGTGCATCATTTTGTTGAATGTTAATAATCAGTAGTCCCAGTGGCATTGAAGTAGTGAGGGCCTCCAAGCCAAATTTTGCTTAAGGCCCCTGAAGGTTAGATTCAGCTCTGTAAACGAGGACTGAACCAGGATTAAACCAGGAATAAACCAGGACTATATCAAAGCTAAAACAGGTCTAAAACTAAACTAAACCAAAAGCAGGACTAAACTAGAACTGAATCATGACTAAACCAGGCACCAGGACTACACCAAGATAAGTCCAGGAATTTTACATCAAATTTAAAACACATTTTTCCAAAAATGTTTCATGTGACCAAAAACATAACAGATTATAGAGATAGTAAAGTTAAGGTAGGTAAAGTTAATTTTAAACTATAAAAAGAAGTCCAGTTCAAAGTCCAGGCTAAATTCAGGCTTGCTAAACAGCACCATATAACTGAAGTTTTAATGTACATGTAGAATATGAACAGCCTTTGAAAACCTACAGAAAACTGTCAGACCTGAGATCTGATTTCGTACCAGCAGAGGGCGCAAATGACCCTGTCTGTGTGAAACTGTGTGGCCTTGACCAGGCCCTGGTGGAATGTGCTGTGAGTTAAATTAGACTCATAACATTAGCTGATAGCATTGAAATGGAGCGTACCTATGTTCACACAGCCATTTTCTCATAATTTAAAAGATGTTTTTGAAAGTAAATCCACAGCCCCCTCCCTCACCCTGGCCCTAACCTTCCAGGGCCTGTACCTGATTTTAATCTATTCTTGTCTAGATGAATTCTCTTTACATCAAGCATTGTTTGGTAAAAGCTGCTATATGAGAAGATATAGAATCTGTGCATTTACACTGCATTTTTCTCAAGTAAGAACTAAACCAGAAGCTACTGACAGTCTCCTCATCCATCCACACTGTTACTAAGAATCATGAGAAAGTAACAATATGTCAGACTGCTGTTTCTGTGTCATGTTGCAATATCACAGTAGCAGAAAGGACTAAGTGGGTTCCTGGTGTTTGCAGAGGCCTGACCAGTGACTGACCATGTCTTACCGATGGGCAGAGGATGACTTTGACCTGCCTGGTGGAGTGATCCGTCTGGGGTCAGATGCTCCTGTCAATGGTAACGTAATGGATCACATTTATACAGAGCACGAACCATCAACACAAAACATGCACAAGTCCTCCAGCTAATGTAGCCCTGACCAAACTGTCACTGCCCCATTTGGAACCTCCGATTTGACACAGTTTTTCAAACTGAATGTGCCCAGACACTTGGGCACAAGCGCTGAAGTTGGACAAATCTTATTTTTGAGATTTGTTTGAGTAAATTAACTATTTTACTGATAAATACTAATTCTCTGTTTACTAACAGTTTAAATACAGAATTTTTAGAGCACAGCTGAGTTGAGTCTGATTTGGTTATTATAATCACATACAATTTTTGTTAAAATTTCCAAGAATAAATTCAGCAAAATTGTGTAACTTTGAGATGGATACTTTTAAGCTGAGCAATATGTGTGGCTACAGCTGCAGAACACATAATAAACTGTGTCAAATTGTATCGGGTTCCAAACTGGGCAACAACTAGCCCAAGATCTGGAGATGGGTCTCAGCTCTTGGGACAACAGATGGAAATTACCTTTGGCTATAATCCGGTGTGTTTACGTTCATGTTGAATCACGTCTGTTCATTAACATGCATTGTCCAAACCAAATGAATGAATGAATAAGAGCACTGCACTGCGGTGCCCTCTGCTCCCGACCCTTTGTCCCGGTGGCACTGAGGCCAGGGTGCAGGAAACATGCTGCCCGGGTGCAGAATCAAACTGACTGATACATTTGGAATTTTTGAACCTGAAATGAGGTGCAAACTTTTGCATAATGCGTCCTTTTGCACCTGTACAGGAATGTGTTTGATCTGATTCTCTGAATGTCCTTTTGGTTTGATCTGATTCTATAAGCGAGAACATTTTCAGCTCATTATCAAAGTGGATTTCATATATATATATAATTTGCACATATAGTGCACATACTGAACAACAATAATATGATTTCATTGTGACCTGTTTAGATAAGATCTACATCATGTACCACGGCACCAGCTTTAAGAGTGCCCAGTCCATCCTGGGATCTGGGTTTAAACGTCCACAGACGGGATGCTGGGGCCTGGGGTGTACCTGAGCCGGGATCTGCAGAAGGCCAGCCGATACCCCCTGGACCTCCCTGAACACGAAAGAGTGGTCATCAGGGTCAAGGTCAATGTGGGCAGAGTGATCGCCATAGAGTGCCAGGACCACCCAATGCAGAAGACCTGGCACCAGCACGGGTTCGACACGGCCTGGGTGCCTCCTAACTGTGGGATGGTGTCCAGCGGCCTAGAGGAGGACTGTGTGTGGGACCCCAAAAGAATCACGGTCCTGGGTGTGATCAAACCTCAGCCCACACAGCCACACAGGAGCCACGGGGAGGAAATGACATCACGCCATTTCTGTTAGATGGTTTTATATTTGGTTTTGTACCCAGAAAATAGCAGTGCAGAGCACATAGTCTGTTTGTATTGTTTGTTTCATCTTTGTTACAATCTTTGGGACCAATATAATCTCATTCTGGTGCTGTAACATGAATGTATGAGTCAATCAAATCACAAAATAAAATATTTTTGAGAATTCAAAACTTGAATGAGACTCTTACTACCACATGAACATATAAATCCCTGTGCACTTCTGTCCCCGGGCGCGTGGGGCCAGTCTCGCTCCGCTGGTGCTGATGCAGAGACAGAGGCGGCCGCACGAGGGCCCCAGTACCCTCCCCTCGCGCCGCTGCCCCCTCCTCCCGCTGCTCTCGCGCTGCTGGCTCCGGGCGCGAGGGCACATCCTGCTGAGGTGCTGGCGCACGGTGCACGGGGCTCTTGAGGATGATAATGGCCGGTAGCCCGTGCGCGCGGAGGCCGTGCCGCCGCTCGCGCTCCGCGGCGTTGCTCGCGGCTGTGGCCGTGCTGCTGCTCGTGCAGACGCTCGCGCTGTGGAACTTCAGCGGCCTGGACTCGAGCGCGAGCCGCGAGAGGAGAGAGACGAGAGGAGAGGAGTTCGCCCGGAGGAGACTGCAGCGCAAAGGGGACACGCGGACCCCGCCGCCCCCGCTCGTGAAGCCCGCCTCGAGGATCCAGGTGCACGCGGTAGGTCTGCTTTATTATGTCCACGGCTCGTGGGGGGCGGTGATGCGGTGCAGCTGTGAGTGACCCCCACAGAGAGGACACTGTCTGAGGATCCGTCAGAGCCGCGGGTCTACGGCTCCTGGATCACTCACATCCTGAGACTCGGTCCTGGTTCAGACTTGACTCAGTCCAGTGTTTAAGAAGGTTTAAGTCCTGCATGTTAGTGTGGAGGATAGGAAGGTAGCTGACACTCGTACATAGGAGGATGGGATGCGCATCTGACACATGGTTATGAGGACATAACCATGTATATCTGACATGCACAAGGGTCATGGGAGGGCATCTGACACACAGTGGACGCTGATGTCAGACAGTAGGTGTGTTAGCCTGTTGCAGGTGTGCTCTGATGATCCAGACTTAGTTAAACCACATCTTTAGCTGGGTTTAAGTTTAAAGGCAGTGAGCCCGACTCAGACTTCAGGATCTGTCATTACATCGTCCTGATGCTCTGTGATCTGCAGCTGAGGGAGGAGCAGCTCAAACTCACCACAGGGAAAAAAAAACACAACCAATTATCCCACCAGACCAGATATCTGAGCTCATTGTCACATTTTACACTCATGTGATGTTTTAGTGCTGTTATATGTCATAGTCTGGGAATTCTGTTTCATTTAGATCTGAAGCAGTAATCTGATGTAGTGTTAAACATGTTACATCAGTGGCTTTAAAGACGGTATGTGCAAAATCAACAGGTTCAGTGTGTGACTTTCTGACGATGGCATATCACATGATGGTCCATGAAAATAGAAAGTTGAAACCACTCTTCAGAACATTCTCCCTAGAGATTAATGCTGTGGAAGATTATAGCCAAAGAAGCAACATCCCCATAGAAACAAGCAGGAGGAGGCCAAATAAGAGTCAGGTTTGTGGAGATGCAAGCTCATTCACTGTAATTCATTCACTCATTCACAGTAAGGTTTTTCAGAGCAATAAAAACATCTGAATTAGTAATGTTATATTAATAAAATGTCACATACTGTGGCTTTAAATTAGTTTTTAACCTTGTAATTACAGTGTTGCTTCCTCATGAACTTATTCAGAGTTGTATTTTTAATAGATTCATGTACAGTCCAGTGATCTTGGTTTAGATGCTTGAATACTCAGAAAATGTCTTTTTTTCACCTATCCTGTGTCTCCACCCACATCCTTGTAATTTGTTGTGATAATTTAAACATAATAGCTTTATTTTAGACTGAAAAAGGTCCATGTAAAAGAAACAGCAACAGAAAACAAACAGAATGACAGACAGTAACAAAATCTCATTACTGGGTTCCAGTTTTAATGGAGAGGACTCAACTGTACAACTTAATATCTTGATCTTTAACTTTATGTGCATTATGGCTGCTCTCCTCTGTATGTGTAACGTGCCGTGTTCATCTGCTGTGTTCACCTGTCACCTCCACACATAAGCACAGTGTTTCAGAGGCTTATTCTGTATTTGTCCTATAACTGGTCACCCGCTCTACAATTTAGTCACAGTATAAAAAACATGAGCTGCAATTTTGGCATCGACCACAACATGGAAAAATCAGATCACACGTGTTTAAGCGGCTGGTTGCTAAGGTGAACAAGTTGCATAGTGATTTACTGTACATCAGATGCCCTTCCTGTGTCTTAATTCTGTTTATCTTGAGTGTAGATCCAATTTATTGTGTTGGATTTTTTGGTAGAACTTCAGACTAATCTAAAAACCCCATTAATTTCAGAACATGTTTGTAGAGGTCTGAACTACACGTGGCTGGCGTTCCTCTGTGGTCCTCACTTCACCACACGTACCAGAGCATGTGGGGGCGCCTTACTAGGGAGTTTTTGAAAGAAATATCCAAACTTCTCATCCACAAATGTTGAATCTTATCATTATTTGCTTGGGATTGGCTCCACAAACTTGTCACATTAATCTTAGGGGCTAAAGGTTTTTTCAACGTGACAACAATCACGTCTTTGGGCTGAATAACGGCGCCACTTTCTGAAGCTATTTTGAAAACATAACTTCACTTCTGTTTGTTCATACTGACAGAAGATGTTGAACTTTGTGTCAGTTTCTGTTTCGTGTGGATAGGCCCAGTAATTACAGAGATATTAACCATAAACCAGGTCAACTAATCTGCAATCTGACAGTTAAAAAAGCAAATTCCTCCATAGAAATCTGACCTGTTTCCATCTCATTTTAAACTAGGGGTCCTCTCTCCCCCCCTTAGACGGGAGCGTGTGTGTGCCTGACTGTTATTGGTCTGTAAATGAACACAGATACATGCCTTAGCGTTTTACGAGCCGCGTTTGTGAGGTGGCGAGAGATGAAAGACCAGCACAAGGCCAAAGAGCAAATGAACCCAAAATACACAGCCAGGAAATTACAGCTACCGTTAAAATCAGCACATGCTCAGGATGCTGTTCCATTACACGGACTTCTACTGTATGTGAATGTTTCATAATTGTACATTTATATTCATAAAGAATACTATGTAACTTTTCAGGTGGGGGGACTGTCAAAAAACTACTGATATTTTTGGATGAGAATTGTTATCTTAGTGCATTTGTTGTTACACTTTTGTTTGGTTTAGACCTGGTCTGGTTTGGTCCTGTTGACCCCTCTGCAAATCACTTGTTTCATTCATCAGGTTTAGACCCTGTTTAGACCTGGTTTAGACCCGGTTTAGACCTAGTTTAGATCCAGTTTAGACTTGGTCTGGTCCTGTTGATTCTTCTGTAGAACGTTCATCTCATTCATCAGGTTTAGACCCGGTTTAGACACAGTTTAGACCTGGTCTGGACCTGTTGATTCCTCTGTAGAACACTCGTCTCAATCGTCAGGTTTAGACCCTATTTAGACCTGGTTTAGACCCTGTTTAGACCTGGTTTAGACCTTGTTTAGACCTGGTCTGGTCCTGCTGATTCCTCTGTAGAACACTCGTCTCATTCGTTAGGTTTAGACCCTGTTTAGACCTGGTTTAGACCTGGTGTTTAGACCTGGTTTAGACCTGGTTTAGACCTGGTTTAGACCTGTTTAGACCTGGTCTGGTCCTGCTGATTCCTCTGTAGAACACTCGTCTCATTCGTTAGGTTTAGACCTTGTTTAGACCTGGTTTAGACCTTGTTTAGACCTGGTTTAGACCTTGTTTAGACCTGGTCTAGTCCTGTTGATTCCTCTGTATAACAGTCATCTCATTCATCAGGTTTAGACCCGGTTTAGACCCAGTTTAGACCTGGTCTGGTCCTGTTGACTCCTCTGTCGAACACTCGGCTCATTCATCGTCGTGGAAATAGGGCGTCGTGTTTACTGAACAGTGTAAAAACATGTGCTGCATATTTTACTGCAGAATCTGGACTGTGTGAAAAATGTGATGCGTTTAAGACTGAGGTCACTTCATTTCACCTAAACCTGAAAAACCACAAAAATGTTCCTCTATTTATGAGCCAGATCTGGTTCATTTGCTCATGCTATTTCTTCATCAAAATTAAAGGTTCATTGTGTAACTTTTCTTGTCAGGAGCTGGTTGTGTCCATGGAGATGTTATTGCCTTTCCTGGAATGTTCCACAGTAGGGCATTAAATGTATTTGTCTAGCGTTTATTCAATTACAGGTGTTTTTATTGCTTAAAAATACACAGAAAAAACACATATGAGGGTGTCGCCTATCTCCATGGAGACAAGCAGGTGGCAGACCCCCCCACCAGAAAAGTTACATAGTGCATCTTTAAGAGTTTTGTTTTCTCTCTTTCACATATGTTTGAGTAATTTAAATATTTGTGGATATCACATTTGTAACATGAACAACTATAACTACATTTATAAGGCAGAATGCTCATATTTATTTTGAAAAACTAAGGCTGAACAATTATGGAGAAATATCAAATTGTATTTTTTCAGACAAGTACTTTGATAACAGGCAGTTTAGGTTTTACTCATAGGATTCTGTTCAAAGTTTACATTTTAATATACACATGCATTATACGTTTGTTTTCAGACTTATTCTGCAAAATGTTGACCATGTTATTGTCGTTTTTGGAGTGATTCATACATGTTTGAGCAATCCTTAATTGTTTATTTTCAAGATGCCATATTGCAAATCAAACCCGTTTTCACCACTGCCGGTACATTTCGCTCTCGAGTTTTCTTCATCGATGATACGCACAGGATTCGGCAGCATCACGCAGTAATTTTGGTACAAATGAAAAAAAATCCAATGCTCGCTAGTGTGACCTGCAGCTCCCACTGGGCACTGCAGTTTTCTAATGCGGAAGTTAGCGAACATGTTTCTTTTGAGCTGGTTTTAGATGCATATTGTGATTTAAAATGTCCAAATGATAACATAATGATCCGTGGCTGTCATAGTCTTCTTTAAAGGTGCATCATATAACTTTTTTGGTGGAGATTCTGGCACCTGCTTGGTTCCTGGAGATGTTACTGATTTGGTCTAAAATTGTTTGTTATGCATTTATTCAGTTTTAGGTGTTTTTTGTTTTTTTTTTTTGCAAAGAAAAACCTTGAAAAACATGCATTCTTACTGTGAGTAGACTCGCCTCTTCACAGAACTGACCTGTGACTTGCCTTGGTGGTGTTGCAGTGGAGATGGATGAGTGTAATTCTGTGGAACATTAGGCAAAAAGATAACATCTCCATGGGAACAAGCATGTGGTGGAACCCTTGCCAGTAAAGTTACATAAATAATTGCAGTTTTTGTAAATTGCTTTTTCATTCAGATGTTTATTCAACAGCGATTCATTTTCCAACAGCAGCTCCACTAATAACACTGCTTAAAGATGCTGTACCTGGTTTTTACTTTGTTGAAGTAAGCAGAAGCTTATGCATTCTGAGTATCCTAATTATTCCCCGCAATGAGTTTTTTAAGTGATTTTCACAACTTTCAGAGGCCAGAACAGAAAAGCTAATGACAATCAGCATGCTAACTGCACACTTACCAGTTGTCGCAATTAAATGTTTCTAATTTTTAAAATTAGATGCAGACAGCACACCACAGGCTTATTTTGACCTCAAAAGCTGTTTATACAATAATATCTGTACTGGGGCAACACAAATTATATTCAAATACAAGGAAAAAAAATCAACATGGTTGTTCCTTGTCTGAGCCTGTTGCCGTGGTGATAGTTTTAGGTTTTGGTGTCTTCAGTTACAGCACAAACAGGACGGACAGCGTCAGAGCTCTTCAATGGACTACACTGTACTCTGTGTATAATAAAGATTTGTGTTCATCTCTAAACTCTTTACTTTAGATTATGAGGATTTATATGGGATAACTGCAGAGAGGAGAAGTTAGTGAGTGAGTTAGCTCAAGATTTGGTATTTTTTGGTCTTTATAATTGTTTCCTAGTATTTTTTTTGCATACATAGTTGAACTCCCCCTGCAGGTGAAGTCTTGTGAGTGCAGTTTGGGTCAGATACATAGATATACATAATGAGACCTTTTGCCACGCCCCCTTTTTAGTCGACTAATTGAGCAACAGGACACATCTTTAATCCAACAAGAATGTCTTTAGTCGACTGCAGCCATAGACCACACATCACTTTAACTTTAACCGCTGCTGGTTTCAAACTGGATGAATGTGGGACTGTGGCCTACTCTCCAGCACTGTAAGAACTACAGTCTTAGTTTGGGCTACAGGATTAACTGCAGTTGAATTAAAGTCGCAGTTTAAATGGCCATAAAAAGTACTGTTTGTTTTTTTTTTTTTTTACAGGGCATTATTCATTCACTTCAGACTTTAAACTACTTTTGCAGCCACTGTTACCATGGGGCAGACTGGCAGAAGTGAGGCTGCCAGTCTGCTCCATCAGAATCCAAGACTCACTCAGATACCACATTCATACTAGGCAAGGTGAGTGAAGTGTCTTGCCTAAGAACACAACAACAGTATCCATTAAAGCCACTACTGCCCCACTGAATGCAATAACATATATTGTCATTTTACAGGTGGTAGAGTACTTGTGATAATGCTGATCTGATCTGGCCGGTAAAAAAACTGCTTTAGTTAAATCTGGTCAAAATATTCAGAATATCTTTTGAAAAATACTTGAATACATTTTAAGATCATTGTTGGATGTGTGTAGCAGGCCTTACCTCCTCCTGTGGCGTGGAGGTGGCTCTGGCCTTTAGCTGTCTCCATGGAGTACAAAGACTTCTGGGAAAAATGCAGGTTGTACAGGAGAGAGGGAGGGATTACATTACAGCTGTTTTTTATGATGAATTTCTAAATAAAAAATGTAGTGTAAATTAATGGTTAAATGTCCTATATTATGCTAAACCGATTCCCGTGACCTTTAAACCATGTTAGAACACTGTTACCTCATCAGTAACATATCTGGAGTATTTTGTTGCACTATATCTTTTCGGGTGAGAGGTTCACCACTTTCTTGTTCCTGTGGAGATGTTACCCTGGAGTGTTCCGCAGTATTACATTAACCTGACATTACATTATCTTGTAGTTAGGTCTGTACTAAAGAAATTCTTGTTGGATTAAAGACATGTCCTGCAACTTGATTGGTCGACAAAAAGGGGGTGTGGCAAAAGCTCTCTAAACTATAATGTATCTCTGTCTATCTGACCCAAACTGGACTCACAAGACTACACCTGCACAGGAGTTGATGCAAAGACACCAATTTGAACAGAAAAGTACTAGGAAACCATGTATTTATATGTAACAAAGTTGATTTAACTCATGATTCATTCCCAAATCTTCAGCTAAGTCGCACAAATTCTCCTTTCTGCTGTTGTCACATATAAATCCTTATGATCTTAATAAAATGATTTGTCGACTAAGACTCCCTCCCTACAGTCCTACTTGCGATTTTTGTTACCAGTACTAGCCTCGTTTTTGGGATTACTCATTTTTGACTGTTTTTCAAAGGCTTAGTCGCTTGTTTCTGTTTGAAAATCTAGCAACCCTTAGATGTGATAGTAACATGAGGTCTCTGGATATACATCGTCCTGCTTATGTGTCTGTGAATCGGAGCTGAATTCTTTGATGGTGACGCTGAGTTTTTAGTGCAATAGAAACACACGCTGCCACCTGCTTCTCTCAAACCCATTATTATCTTAGCATCACTTTACGAGAACGTACTCTGCCATTCTGAGAGCAAAGACGCTGCTAAATATGGGGCATTCAGATTGTAAATGTTATTGTCTTCAGGCACATGCTAACACCTACACAAACACAATTACTTGCTTAGAAGATAAATCAAAAATATAAACAACATAAATCAAGATATGGACATTAATAACAGACCAATCAGGCGCCTTCTTCCCCCGAGGTCACTGCCGCTTAGCAACAGGTTTGATTGACAGCGTTGCCAAGTGCCCGCTCCTTGCTAAACCAGCGTTGCCGGAGGGAAGGGGTGTCACTTTCATCAGACTTGCTGTGGATTGGCTTTTTGGTTGCTAGGATACTCGTGGTCGGAATTCCAAATATGAAACGCCCTTATAACTGCTACTCTTGATGAGCTTCATTTGAGCCGAATGCTTCCTTATACTGTCTATGAGTGTAATATGTAAATTTTCTTTTGGCTGTAATGTTGCATAGTATGACATTAATAACTTATCTTACATTTTGTGCCAACCATGGCCACAGGATATTATTACTCATTTTTATAGATTTTTTTTTAACTCAAATGATTTTGCGACATATATGTTTTTTTTTTTTCCCTACAATTTTTAGTTTAGAACCGTTTTAGAACAGTTTTTGGGGGATAATTCTACTTAATTGTTTTTGTGGCATAAATTAGTTTCAGTATTATTGTTTGTCACACTTTCATCAGCGATATACACCGATGAACATAAAGGTTTGGACACACTTTTTCATGAATGTTCCCATATTTACATTGTAGATTCTCACTAAATGACAAGGCACAGCTGTGAAGTGAGAACCATTTCAGGGTCTTCATCAAAAAGATCAATGAAAGATTCAATTATTTGTAGCTCTGTTAACAAAACAAAGGGTGGCTACTGTAAGGATTTGAATATAAAATATATTATATGGATTTATGTAGCTTGTATTATATCACACATCACATATTTGCTGGCTTCCATGTGTATAAAATGTAGAAAGTAGTGAGTATAAAAAAAAAAAAAAACAGAACAAGATGGTGCGTCCAAACTTTTGACTGGTAGTGTAAATACTTCAAACTGTGGCCTATGTGGCAAACCAAGTGTCGTCTTCAGATCATAAAACTGACTCATCTTTCTGCTCCTCAGGACTCATACCACTCCCATCGACCAAAGGAGAAACTTCACTCTGAGAGCAACAACAACGAGAACTCTGTCCCCAAAGACTTCGACAGTGTGGACAGTAACAGCAACCTGGGCCCGCGCTCGCCACCCAAAATCAAACCTGAGAAGGTGCAAAGCATGCTGGGAAAATCCAACAACGAAGTGCTCAAGTACCCAGTGGTTCAGCCTAAAGGAGGACATGACAAAAACTATGTCAAGAAATCTCCCAAACCTACTGCCCCAGCTGCAAATGTGTCCACTAATGTTATGGTGAAGGGGGCAAAGGGGGAGGAGCAGGGATCCAAGATGGCGTCCAGCGTGGGGCAGTTGGTGGGTCCAGGGGATAAGAAGGAGCCACAGTGTGAGATCAGTGGGAAAGAAGCGATTTCAGCGCTGTCTCGAGCCCGGAGCAGAGAATGCAGACAACAGATAGTGGAAGTGTACTGCAAACACAAACAGAGGGCGCTAATGCCAGAGAGAGTGCCGCGGTACTGCCCTGTGGACGGTAAGAAACAAACATAAGAAATTTGATTTAAAAAGTGAGTTTTAAAGGCCAAGTTATGTTTTTAAAGATTATAGCTCAGCCCTGTAAAATGTATTCCTGAAATGTTGAATAAGTCATGCCAGGTTTGTTCTGGAGAGGGGACTGGTCTCTAACCAATCAGAGCGAGAGTAGCTAGAGCGGAGCAAAGTGAAGCCAAAGATTAAAAAGCTGTTTTTTAGACAACTGAAGGATTTTGAACCAAGACAAAAGGTTATGATTTGGAAATAAGCAAAAAAAAATTACATAAATCTGACCGTTGTCCCTGTAGATCCCTGTCAGTCCCCATCAGGCCCTGTCACTCCCTGTCAAGAGCAGTTTGTCTTTATTTTGCACTCTATTGCAAAAATCGACTGGGCTGGAGGAAACTGGGCTGCAGTACCAATGGATGGGTCACTAGTCCAACTCGCGACAGAACTAAGATAGCAAAACCATATCCAGATTTTATAGTAGATTCATGCTTTTTCTCTGTTCATCCATATGCCATCACTTTCATAATTCTGAATCCCATGGGTAGGTACATACATGCAGACATATGAAAATATCATTATTTTGGGGGACATTAGTTTAACATGCGTAGAATTTTTTGTTCTCTGCATTTGACCCATCCTTTGTTGCACTTCCCTGGGACCCTCCTTTAGATCCTGAGGTAGGACTTAAGAGAGTGCATTCGCCCATTCATAAATTTGTGTTGGTTTAACGCTTGTATGTAAAAACTATAGTGATTTGGGCTCCAAGAGGAGGCTGCTATTTTTAAAGCTGTAATTTGAGGTTTGCGTCCTCTGATATTTTCCGCGTTGTTAATGTAAAAGCAGGATTCAGGTCTGTCATGTGAACTGGTCCAACCATAGAAACAAATGACAGGCTTAAACCAGCGCAGAGACATCAGACACTCATCTTTATGGAACCGACTGTTGAGAATGGGTACCTCGCTGATTCTTCCTATATTTTTAGTGGTTCATTTAGCATTCCTTTCAAATGGCCAAAATAACCACAAGTACAGGGTGAACAAATTTTTTAAGCTAAATAAATGCTATACACTTAAAGGTGCTGTTTTTAAACGTTTTGAAGTGGTCTAAAGATTTTCCTCACTTTCCTAACACATTCCGAACTAGGGTTGTTGGTAATTCGATTTGATTTGAGTTTTATTCTAAAAAAGACACATAACAGAAATAAACTGCTTTAGAATGATCTTGAGCTATATCAGAACAATTATAAGACTTCATAGACTAGAACATACCCACGGACCACTATGGAACCTGCCTAGACAACTGAGGGATTACACAGATATAAAGCCAAATGGAAAAGTTTAGACTTGATACTGATTCTGATGGCACAATGATAAAAACCTCTTTATTTAGACAGAATAGTACTTTTATATTCCCATGTGGTCTTATATCTGTGTAATCCCTCAGTGGTCCAGGTAAGTTCCATAGTGGTCCATGGGCGTATAATAGTTTCTGTGTCTTATACTTGTTCTGATACAGCTCAAAATCATTCTAAAGTTATTCAGGAAAGGTTTATTTCTGCCCTGTGAATGCGACTTTTTAGTATCGATACCTGCTGAAACGAGTATCTACTAGTTTTAGTATTGATTAGTATCTGATTTTTTTATGGTTTTGACTAGTTAAAATGGATTTTTGTTGTAATAGAGGGAGTTCCCTTGGGTCTAGTCACTGTTCTATTTCATGACAAAGTACAGTGCAGTCAATAGGGAAATCTGTCTCTTGGCCCCATCTGGGAGTATGACGTCATCACCTGAGAATCTGAAAACCACCAATACGATTAAGAGTAAAGTCAGTGTATTCATCTCGCCACTTGTTTCTCTGGTTTATTTGTGAAAAAGGCTGAGTAAGACTAAAGCGCCTTGGGAACCGCCCCAGGCCAGTCTGTGTAAGGATATGATTATAGGAGCCGGTGGTACAGTATATGCACTTAGGAACGAGCCACCCACTCAGCCAGGAATGGGTAGACCTGGGTTAGTCCTTACAAGAGACTTAGTGTTGTCCTCATTTAGTGCAGATTTTGTCCATGTTGTGTCCTAGTTTAGTTTAGATATGATTTAGTCCTGGTTTAGTTGCAGTTTAGTCCTGGTTTAATGTTGGTTTAGTCTTGGTTTGGATCTGCTTTGATCTTTGCTTTAGGTCTTAGCTTTCATTACACCTCTGCTCCTGTCTGGACTCCTCTGATGACACATTACCCTCCTCTCCGGACTTCCTTCCCACCCCCCTGCATCCCCCTGTATCCCTGTGTGTCAGATGCCTTCCCATCCTCTTAAATCCCAGAAGCTCAGTTGTGTTTGTCCATTGATCTAAAGATTGACAGTTTGAATTCTGCTCTCAACTTAAAAAAACCCAAACATTAATGGCTGAGCGGCCAGATCCACTGACCCACAGGTTGGTGGTGTGATTCTAGGTCCCACAGATGAATACTGATGTGGTGTCCTTGGGAAAGACACTTAACCCCCCTGGTCCCCCAGTGTATGAGTATGTGTGTGAATGGGTGAGTGGTTCCTTGACATAAAGAGCTTTGAGAGCCTTCAAGGTGGAAAAACATTGTATAAAAATGTGACCATTTACCATAGTGTGTACCTGACGCCCAAAACACACTGGGGTGCATTTAGAGCATAACGGCAAGTGAAGCACTCACACAGAAAGTCTCCAGGCTTGTTTCAGCACTCCAAAGCACACTGGATCACAGCTGAAGCCACTCATCAACTCAACCAATGCTCCCAGCCCATTTTTCACGCTAGAGGCTCGTGCAATGAAGCGGTTTTCAGTCAAAATACAAAGCAAATGTATAGAAACTGAGGCCTTTTTATAACTCACTCAACAATACAGGTCCATCACACACAAAAGTCTAGTGTCTGATCTCACTAGCCCACAAGGACAGTGAAGATAAACGTATTTTGCTTAGATAGATCTGTTCTCTGGGTATACTCTAGACTTCACCATAACGAAACACAGAGGCGGGAGCTGCAGACGCACGGCTCTCATTTGCTCTTGCGTTTCGTGTGTTTCAGGGAGATGGAGGCAAATGTCTCTATCTGCAGGTGGTGTGGTTGGTGAAATGCAGCAGGAGAAAGGGCCTGGTCACTAATAGAAATAAAATTCAGTGTTCGTGCATTTTCCTTTTCTCTCCCTCTATGCTTTGTTTTTCTCCTTTTCAACTCCCCCTCTCTCCTCTTCAACCTCTCCCTCTTGCCCTCTCTCCTCTCCTTCTTTCTCTCTTCTGTCTTTGTGGCTCTCTCTCTCTGCAGGTAAAGTGAGTGTAAACGTGCACTGGGAGGAGGGTGCGTCAGATGCCCTCCCGTCGGCTCCGGTCAGAATCGCCTTTGTTTTGGTGGTCCATGGCAGAGCATCTCGACAGTTCAACAGACTCTTTAAGGCCATCTACCACACCTCCCACTTCTACTACATCCACGTAGATCAGGTGGGCAGTAGGGGGCACTCTCACAAACAAACCTTTATTTAAAATGAGTCCAGATTAAAGCTTATCCCTCATTGTATTTGCTCAGCTACACAGTTAAGTATGTCTATTGTTCAAGAATACCCTGAGGATGAGTGAGTGGGATCACCATCTCTGATCTGACTTGAAAGTTGGTCTGGATAGTGTCACCTGCTTGTTTCCCTGATGATAGATAAGTTTAATGCCACATTGTAGAAACTTCCAGGCAAAGCAATTTAGCATTTCCATGGAGACAAGCAGGTGACAGATTCTTTGCCAGAAAAGTTACATAGTGCACCTTTAAACCTGGGATACCTGATTTTCAGTTGGTGAAAGCAGGAAGTAGATATTTTTCAGATATTTTTCATCTGTCAGACCTGGTCCTACACTTTGTCACATCACTAGTATTCACATACATGAATTCTTGTCCACTAGCAGAGTTTTAAAACATCTTTATCAGACTTAGGCATAGCAGGACTAGACCGACAGCCAGTCAGCTTTCATCTCAAAAACATCATATAGTGAGTCACTTGGCTTAATCTTACATCTTGCAGAAGTCAAGTGTGCAGTGGTCTTGATTTTGTGATAAAGCACTGCCTTCACAGTAGACCTTAAGAGGACGACCAAAACATTTCAAGAGAATAGTTGGGTAATGCAACTATAAGTGAAGTAATGACTTTTAGTTTCCATTTGCACTGGCACTTTGGGTTTAGCCAGAATCCCATTACTTTCAGTTGAGAACTGGATAAAAGTCTTGCTGCTGAAATCTGATAAAAAGTAGGTCTGTGTTAAAATGTTTCATGCACCCTTTATGTTGCTTGAAAACAGCTGTGTAGTCTGTATGGAGCTTATTTATGAGATCAACAGCCCTATACAAAATCATGCAACCAGAATGATAAAGGCAGCACCTGTGGCAACTTCTCTCACTCTCACTCTCTCTCACTCTCTCAGAGGTCAGACTACCTCCACAGACAGATGCTGCTATTGGCCGATAAATACCCAAATGTCCGAGTGACGCCGTGGCGCATGGCAACCATTTGGGGTGGGGCCAGTCTGCTCACCATGTACCTGCGCAGTATGGATGACCTGCTCAAGATGGCCGACTGGTCCTGGGACTTCTTCATCAACCTCAGTGCCGCAGACTACCCCATCAGGTGACTATAGAGATCAGATTTAAATGAGCTCTAGAGCAGTGATTCTCAAATTGTGGTACCTTTACCTCTGGTGGAAGAAACCTCTGAAGTTTTAGTATTTCTTTAATTTAATTTCTTTAATGTTCTCCTTTGGGTTCATCATAATGTAGAATTATCTTAACCATGGTTTAAGCTTGTTTTAGTCCTGGTTTAGTTATAACTTGGCCTGATATAATCCAAATTTAGAGGCTATGAGGTATAACATTGAATTAACGGTAAGATCAAAGAAGAGATGAAGGAGTAAGAGATATTTTGTGTGCTACTATAGTACTATAGTAGTTTCTCTCTTCTCCTCTGCTCTGCCCCCTCCTATGTCTCTCTCTCTCCTCTCCATTCTCCTCTCTTTCCTCTCCTCCACTTCTCCTCCCTCACCCTCCTCTCCTCCCTAAGTTTGTAATGCTCTCCCTCTCTTCCTCCCCTTCTCTCCTCCTCTCTCCTCTCGTTCCACTTTCCTCCTCCCATTGATCTCTCTCCCTCTTTCCTTCCCTCCCCCCTCTCCTTTCTTCTTCCCCTTAACCTCTCTTCTGCTCACTCTCCTCCCTCCACTCTTTGTAACACTCTCCCTCTCTTTTTCCTCTTCTGTCCTCTCTCCCGCTATTCCCCCCTTTCCTCTCTCCTAATCCTCCCTTTGTTCTCTCTCTCCCTCTCTCTTCCTCCCCCTCTCCTCTCCCCTCTTCTCCTCCCTTTGTTTCTCTCCTCCCTCCCTCTCTCCTCTACCCTCTTCTTTACTTCCTCTTTTCTTCTCTCCTCTCTTCTTCCCCCTCTCCTCTCATTCTCTCTTGCACAGCGTGAGCCTGATACAGGGTGTATAGTTCTCGTCTGTAATCAGTGCTAATCGCGGCGTGTCTGCCTCTGCTTCCTGTATGCTCATTAGCTTGTTAGCTGCTTTTTAGCCTTGCGCTAATGGCTCAAACGCGAGACAAAACAAATTCACTTCCCATTGTGTAACCAGCTCTCCCAGCCACAACTAAACCTGGATTTAACCTGGACTTAACCTGCACTAAACCAGGACTAAACCAGGACTAAACCAGTTCTAAATCAGGACCAAACCAGGACTGAACCAGGACTGAACCAGTACTAATACACCAAGACTAATATACCAGGACTACACCAGGAATGAACCAGGACCAAACCAGGACTGAACCAGGACTAAACCAGACCATATATAAAACCAGATCTAAACCGACATTACACCAAGCAGGACAAAACTGAGACCAAAGTGGACTGAAACAGAACCGTAAAACCAGGTCTAGGTTTTAGTTTATCATAATCAGTAACCATAACAATTATTGAATTATTATTGAAAGACTTTTTCATGAAACTATTCTGACTGATAAATCCTTTTCTCTTTAGGACCAACGAGCAGCTAGTGGGGTTTCTGTCCAAATACAGAAACATGAACTTCATCAAATCTCACGGCCGAGACACTGCCCGGTAAGACACAAGCACTAATAATATCAGTAGTAGTTTCTGCAAATCCAGTGCTCAGTGAGGCATGTGATAAAGTACCAAGTGAAAAAGTCTTCTTTGGGGCCTAGACACTGGAGGAAGTGAAGAGGAAGAGAAGGAGAGGCTGGGATAGGCTGGTGGTTCTGCTGCTGCGATGGAGATGGGGCAGAGAGGGGCGAGAGATTGTGTTTAAATGAATGTGTTGAGATGTGATTGTTTTAAGGAGGGGAATCCAAACTATGGCTTGCGGTCCAAATGCGTCCCTCGGTCTAATTTCTGTTGGCCCTCAGACCTGCTAATTTGTTCCAAATTATAATTTTACTGCAAATTTAAGTAATTCAACCACTTCAGCAGAACTAACATCACGAT
The DNA here is from genome assembly GCA_019594935.1 of Periophthalmus modestus. Lineage (NCBI taxonomy): Eukaryota > Metazoa > Chordata > Actinopteri > Gobiiformes > Gobiidae > Periophthalmus > Periophthalmus modestus. The sequence goes on along the minus strand of JAIEZT010000019.1, from coordinate 28,067,650 downwards.
CTAAGCCTTAATACAGGTTTCAACAGCAGTGACTCACCTTGCAGCACATTTCAATATGCAGCCCTCTGTGAAAAACAGTTGGACAGTCCTGGTAGAGCAGTAGAGGTAGAAGGATGTGATTGGCTGTGGTTACATACACACTCAAAACCTGATTATTTAACAGATATTTAACAGAAAAATAATCTGAATTCTGTCTGATCATGGTTCCTCTTTGCAGTTTGCATTTCAATAAAGGTCCAAAAATCAGATAATCAGATTTTGGTGTGCATGTGAACCAAGCCAGTGACGGATAGGAGCAAGAAGGAGGAGGAGTACATTTCTCACTCCTGGTTCAGTTTATGAGATGGATTGGACATTACCATTTTAATCTCCTGTGATCTCTTTGCACCAACATGTTTGTGATGTGTTTTTTGTTTTTGTCTCAGTTTTATTCGTAAACAGGGCCTGGATCGCTTGTTCTTCGAATGTGATACCCACATGTGGCGTTTGGGTGACCGTAAAATCCCAGAAGGCATTGCGGTGGATGGCGGCTCTGATTGGTTCCTTTTAAATAGACAGTTTGTGGATTATGTGGTGAACTCTGGAGATGCTCTTGTCACAAACATGAAGCGCTTCTATGGCTACACGCTCCTGCCCGCTGAGGTAAACAACACTATTAATCATGTTTAGTGTTGATTTTTGTTGGGATGACAGAAATACCTTAAAAAACAAGCAGGGTCGCCTCTCCACAGTTTTGACTTGTAACTTGCCCTGGTGGCTTCGCTTGATTGTCTCCATAGAGATTCCATTTGATGCTGTACTATGGGACATTAACATTGCATGATGTAACTTTTCTGGTGTCCATGAAGATCTTATTGTCTTGCCCTAAAGTGTTACAGATCATTTAAAAATCCTTCTTTGTTATAGGTTTGTCAGAAGTATCAAAAATCTGATTCTAAATGATACTAAAACTAGTTTTGAAATTAGATATTCATTTAAGCCTCACATTCTACTATAAAGAGTTTTTCATTTTCATCGGACTCTGGCCCTACAGACTTGAACTGGATGCGCCTTAGTCCTGGACACATCTAAAGCCTGTCCGTCATGGGAGTGGATCTCTCCTTCACTGTGATTCTCCTCGAGGTTTCTCCTTTTCCCAATGGGTTTTTGGAGTTTTTCCTTGCCGAGAAGGAGGGTCTAAGGACAGGGGATGTTCTGGAACAATTTGCTTGTCTGTTTCTAATTTGCTTGTCTGTTTCTGTTTCACTGTTGATTTTCTAATTCTGTTGGTTAATCAACTCTCATGTTCAGCCCTAAGAGGCGACTGCTGTCGTGATTTTGGGCTCTACAAAAATAAATTGAATTGAATTGAATTGAATCGTGATATTGGAAGTGGTTTGGAGCAACGAGTCTATTTCTTAATGTCAAAATCGAGTTTGAAATTGTAGTACTGCTTCAATAACATACTTTAGTGTTTAGTGTTCGTGCTGACAGATGCAGGGTTGCGTAACGGTGTAATTATCCAGTCAGTGTTTTGCTAATTATTGTGAATCCTCAGGTATTTTTTTATGCAATGCCTTTTACTGCTCAGTAGTATTAAAAGGATCAAAGAGCAATTCTGGTAAACTTCAAGAACGTTTAAGACCTGCTTACATGTGTAGTTGGCTCTGAAAATACTTATAAACTATTTAATTTGATACATTTCTTAATTTATTATTTCTTAATTTCTACACTCAAAAAAAGTTGTCTAAAAAGAACTCAAAACTATTACATATCCCTATGTATCTAACAGAAACTGCACTCACCAGAGTAGAACTGCATAGGAGTTCATGCAAAAACAACAACAAAATGTGTATTTATATAAAGACATATTAAACTTTTAAAATGTGAGTTTAATTTGCCTTTTTACATATAAATACGCACATCTTTCTAGGCAAATAACGCACATGGGATGAAAAAAAAAAAAAAAAATTAAATCAATATTAGTGCCATTTGTAAAAGCTGCAATTAGGGCTGAACAATATGGTGATAAAAATCTAATCGTGATCTCATCCCTATGACCATCTGCAATTTTGGTCAAATCTCCATATCGTGATTGTCTGCTTTTTTTTGTTTAATGCAGCTCTATGGTCAAAACAAACACTTTTCACTATCCTCTTCTCCTGTTGGTCAAACTCCTCATGCTCCGAGTGAGTGACAGGTGGATTCAGCCAATCACAATGAAGAGTAAACATTTATAAACAGCTGATAGTTACAGTTACCTTTTGAATACTGTATAAAAGATACTAAGAAACAAGAATCGTGATGAAATTTCTGTCTTTTGTGTCCTGTGCAGTCGTTTTTCCATACGGTTTTGGAGAACAGCGCCCTCTGTCAGACGATGGTGGATAATAACCTACGCGTGACAAACTGGAACAGAAAGCTGGGTTGTAAATGTCAGTATAAGCACATCGTGGACTGGTGCGGCTGCTCTCCCAACGACTTCAAACCCAGCGACCTGCCGCGCTTCCAGGTGAGGGCGCTATTTTACAGAACATCTTAAACAATTAAATAACTATCCAAACATGTCACAACTACAGGCAGATGGAGGGCAGGGCCCTGTATACATCGATGGTGAGATTTGTTGTTTTTGAAAGAAATATAACTAAATATCCACACACCGACCCTTATAACCCTGGGGACTACAAATGTGTGAGTAAGTCATGGTGTCATGGTGGCTGAGCAGTTAGCGCTCACACTTCACAGCAAGAAGGTTCTGGGTTCAACTCCCAGGCTCAGGTCTGTGTGGAGTTTGCATGTTCTTCCTGTATCTGGGTGTGTTTCCTTCGTGTAGTTTCCCCCATCAACCCAAAACATGCAGAATAGGCCAAATCCTCCATTAATGTAGTCCTGACCAAGACTAGCTTAAGATCTGGAAATGGGTCCCACTGCTTTTTACAGGTTGCCCAAGAAACACAAGTTGAATTAATAAAGTATTCCTTAACTTAATCTTAACCTCCTTTCGAATGACAAGTGTGGCTTTGTGATTGAGTAATGCCACTATGCTTTAATTACTGGAAAAAACATGCAGCAAGAAGGTGCTATGAAATAGAATTTTTGTGTTGCTTTTATACAGGGAAGAAACAAATACTGTCCCTGTTTGAACTCCTTAAATCACAAAATCCAATCAGTTATAACCTTAATTTGAAGACAATCATGATGCATTATTTTAAGATTATATAAAACTTCTTATATTTCTCAATTTCTTCATGACCTTGTGTAGTCTTTATTTTTGAAAATACATGTACAGCACTAAAAGAAGAATCCTTTTATAGTAGATGTGGCCTTTAAATAAACGCTCTGACTTTTGTGCAGTGTACAGTAATCACAGTGTGAGTCGCGTGGGGCCCTCTAGTTTGGGGGCGGAGCAAACAGGAATAACCCAGAATTCACAAATTAGCGGTGTAGTTTTTCCTGCTCCTACCCGAGCCCTCTCTGCGGTCTGCCCGGAAACAGCTGTACTCTTGTATTTTTAGACTTGCGCTGGCTTATCATTATCATAATGTAGGGCTACTGGGCGATTCACAAAAACTGCCACATTTACAGTGAAAAAGGACTGACTGAGGAGATGGTTGAAAGATAAATCACAATTAAATGGAAAGTTTAATGGTCACAATTGACATTATGGAACTTTTTTGGAAGAGGGTCCAAACCACCTTGTCTCTGAAATGTTATTGCGTTGCCTGGAATGTTCCACTGTATAACTGTGCGGTGTTGTTGTCAGAGCGTCAGCCTGTTTTAATGATGCAAAACAAATCTACCTGGTACCATTAAAGTCATCTAAAACTGTAGTAATCTTATTCCAGAAGTTGCCATGGGCACCCCCATCGTCATTCGGGTTGTATTATTTTGCATGGGGCTGCCGGTTTTGGCAGTAAATAAGTTCTATAAGCGCTACAGAGCCGCTTTAAAGCCTCTAGAGCAGTGGTCCCCAAACTACGGCCCACGGGCCGGATACGGCCCGCCTCCACATTTGGTCCAGTCCCCTGAACAATACCAGAGAGCATTTTGATTATTTTTTTTTCATATATGTGTATTTGTATTTGATAGTAAAATTGGACTTTTGCAATAAAATGTTCCTTAGTTATGAACTATTTTCATTATTAACATGACATTAACTATTTCTAAACCCTTCTGCGGTCTGTGCCCCTATCTGTGGCAACCCCCCTAGAAAAAAAATCTATCTATCTATCTAATCCTAAACCCGCCCCTCTCAAAGAGAACGGAATCATGACGAAAAGGTTAGGCAAGAGAAAAATTGATTCAGAATGCAGGGCATTTAACCTGAAGTGGACAAACGATTATTGATTGATGATTAGAACCCAGGGAGGGTAATTTGGTTATTATTTATTTCATTAATAGGGTTATTATTTATTTCCTGACTTTTGTTCTGTGAAGAATCCAGAAAGGGTTATTTGATTATGTGTGGCTTTCTGGAAAACAGTAAATTTTTACATTTAGGCTCCTGCAATCGTCACACTTTTTCTGTTACAAACTGACCCCGGCCCACCATCAGAGAAGCAAATAGTTATGTGGCCCTCACAGGAAAAAGTTTGGGGACCTCTGCTCTAGAGAATCAGTGCAGTGTTGACTTGATGGCCACATGAACATTTAACATTTACATAAATCAGCCTGCTTTATATAAGATTTTAGTGGCAAAACTTTTCCAACATTCTCCATTGAAATCAGTGGGATTTCTGCTTAACTGGAAGTGTCACCACAAAGAAAGCACAGTTTAGTCGCATTTACGGCAAATGTGGGGGTGGGGCCGAATAAACTCAAGAGCATAAGTTTTTTTCCATGTATTTCAGCAAAATGCGTCTTGCCTTAGTATAGATATACTGTATAAGCAACTCTTGAGGTCAAAGTGAGACCACTGTGTACTCTTTGCATCTAATTATGAAATGTTTTATTGTCAGAAAATTAGGATGTGCACTGTTAGGATGCTAGTTGTTCTCAGCATTACTATGATAGCAAAGTTCGCTCTGGTCTCTGACAGTCGTGAAAAGTGCTTATAAACTCATCACCATGAATAATTGGGATGCTCTTAATATACAGTAATATAAAGCTTAGCTAAAACATAAGCAGAGGACGTGTATTTCCATAGTGTTCTTTATTTGTGGGTTTTAGCTTCCTGTTATATCATTTATATTATAGTATGTTATATACATTTGGAGGAGTCTCTCTTTCAAATGATATAATATTCTGAAGACCTTCTGATTGACCTGATCTCAACTACAGCTCTGAGAAGCTCTGAGCTTAAATGATGAGTTATGTGGATGCCCCGTGTGGCCAGTAGAGAGGTTACCATACATGTACATTATAGTGGCTTTCCTTTGCGCTCTCTGTGATCATGTGACTTGTGGTCTGGACCGCAGGCTTTGGTGGTTCAGTTCTACGAAGGTGACGCGCTCAGAATAACTCCATCGGCCTCTGCCCAGCACTGTTCATTATGTTGGGGTTTCTTGGCCCACTGAGCAGGGACGCGCCTCCTGTGATGTCACTGTGAGCTTGTGTGTGACCCAAAGTTTCAGCAGTTCAGCAGTATTTTAACCAAATGAAGTCAAATACATTACATGAAAATCTACTTTGAGTAGATTTTTAAACTTGAACTCAGAGGTTAGAGAACTCATCCACCCATCAAAGTCAGAGGTTCGATTCCTGCTCGCACCAAGTCCTGTCATTGTGTCCTGTTTGTGGCAAGACACTTCCAACCTTGCCGAGTATGAGCAAGAGAGTCTGGCTTTAGACCTCCACCCAGAGCTCTCTCAGTATAAATGTGCTGTGTGTGTGAGTGTGAGTGGGGCTGATGGTGCAGATTGGCAGCCTCACTTTAGTCAGTCTGCCACAGGGCAGCTGCTGCTACAGAAGTGTCCTACAAATGCTGAGTATGGTTACGACTACAGCGCAGCAATGTTGTATATTATTAAAAAAAAGAAGTACTAATTAATAACTCGTATTTTGAGTAGTATTTTTCATGTGTACTTTATACTTGAATGCCCTATTCCTTGGTTTTATTCCATGTATTTGAGCAAACTTGCCCCAATATATTGTATAAGCAGCTCTTTATATTAAAGTCTGCTGTGTACTCTCTGCATCTAATTGTAAAGCATTTCATTGTCTGATATTTAAGAAGTGAGCTTTAGCCTGCTAGCTTTATTGTCACTGCAAAACTCTGCTCTGGTCTCTGAAAGTTGTGAAAAGCATTTTAGTTCTCTCAAAAGTCTACACTTTTTGCTCCATTCTCTATGAGGATTTAGCCAGGACACACTAAAATAAATTGATATTTAAATGTCAGGCAGAGGACACCTAGTTATGCATGGGCAGTTGGCAACAGTACAGTACTAGTACAGATTTTTAGCCATAACTTTACAAATACACAACAAATTTTCCACACTCTTTCCCCCGCTGTCCAATAACAAGGGCAGCATATTTTTAACAGATCTCCCACCTCTAATTTTAACCTTATGTCTGCGTTCTGTGTCCTCTTGTAGTCGCCCCTCTAACTGTACTAGTTTTTTCATGATACTAAAATTTCCAACTCCATTTTGATACTAAGAAATTCACGCAATACTCAGATTACGATACCATAATAAAGATAAAAAAAATGCTCCTTTTTTAGTAAAAGAATGTAACTTTCATATACAAAATAATAGTACTTTCTTGAGGTCTTGTACTCTGTTCTAATAACGGTCAAAATCATACTAACACTGTTCAGTAAAGCTCAAATTTTGTTCTGTATTTTGTTTTTTTACAGTATTGATACTTGCTAAAAATGAGTATCTAGTTTTGATATTAGTTTTATTATTGATTAGTATCTGATTTTCATTACTTTTGACAACCCTAAACTGTACCTAATATCATGTCTGTGCTCTGTGTTGCAGTCTCCCCAGCAGTCGTCCCGTCCTGCCTTCTTTGCTCGTAAGTTTGAGGCAAGTGTGAGTCAGGAGGTGATAAACCAGCTGGATGAGTACCTGTTTGGGCCCTTACCTGTTGGGACCCGGGGCCTTCATTCTTACTGGGAGAGTCTGTACGAACAGGAGACTGATGGAGTGACTGGCCTCTCCGACTCTGCCCTCAGTCACTTCCACGCCTTTGCACGCATGGGTCTGACGAGGGCCGCGCAGTCGCTACAGGGCCGGCCGCATGATCACAGCTGCAGGTGAGCTGCTCTTAAGACAGAATAAACCTCTAGAATGTGTAGTATGTCTATATTATAGAACCAATATAGATGATAAAGCTTGACATTTGTTGCCTGAGATCCAGAATATATGCTTCTTCAATACTTTACGAAAATGTGAGTCTGGTCACTGGCTAATCTATCTGTCAATCATGCCATTTGAACTCAAATTCACCAATCAGGGACGCTCATTGGCCAAAACAAATATACCTGCTTGCGGGAAAAAAAGATGGGGAAAAATATCACTAAGAACTGAAAAACATTGTGGATTTAATTTCATATCCATCACTGACAAAAACTAATCTGTTTGCGGATTGCTGTGAGCAATCAGCTATAGATTTAAGCATAAACAGCAGGATAACTTTGGACACCGATTGCTGCACATCCGCCCGGAGCAGAAGAGTTTGGGTCACAGCAGCAGTCGTCAGCGCTAAAGACACCATCCCCCTGCACGGATTCTGGATGGGTTCGGCAAGCGGCACCTTGTGCTGGTTCGTCAGGGGAAAGCTTTACCATTGTGCAATGGTCTGGGCAGGTTGACTGTCCAGTCATCCATGCCCAGAGGTCATGGCTTCAAGGTGGAGTAAAGATTCTTTATATTTTGTTCTGAGTGGCTCGTCCTTCGCGCACTTGGTTCTTGAACCAGAGCTGCTCTCCACTGGTTCAGACACTGGGTTTGGATCAAGTCCCACTGTAGCTCATTTCTCACACATATCACATGTAGGATTATATCGATTATAATGATTTGGAAGTTTAATTAATAATGTAGGATATTTTTGGGGATTAAGATTTGTTTTTCTGCAATATCACATTTTCTGTATTTCACAGTGACCCAAAACAACATATTTCTTCTTAATTAATTCTTCATAATTCTTTATGATTTCCTCTTCAAATAAATGCAGCATTTACAGTATACAGTGTACAATATTTGGTACCACTCACCCTCTGCTGTATGCACAAATATACATACAAATATAGACCCTTTTCACAGCAGTGTTAGGAAAGAGGATCATTGTCTCATGTGTTTAATTTGAATTTTCCCGGGTTTCCTCCACCACCTCCAGCTGAGTTAAGCCCACCTCCAGAGCCATAAACATGAATGAGGGAGCATTTGTGAATGAATTGGTGAATCTAAAAGGCCCTCCCTGAGCAACTGTGAGAATTCTTCAGTTCAGTGGGAGCGGAAGTTTTCAGATTTTGTTCTTACTTACAAGAGTTATCGGGTCTCAGGAAAATACAGTTGAAACCAGACGTTTACATATAAAAAAGACATTTACACTTTTTTCTCATTGTCTGACATGAAATTACATTAAATTTTTCCCGTTTTAGGTCAATTAAGATTACCAAAATTATTTATATTTGCTAAATGCCAGAATAATGAGAGAAGGATTTTTTAAAGACAGTTTTTGATTACTTTCTTCAGTCAGTCAGAAGTTTACATACATTTCATTAGTATTTGGTATCATTGCTTTAAAACTGTATGACTTGAGGCTAACATTTTGGATATCCTTCCACAAGCTTTGCACAATAGTTAGCAGGAATTTTGGCTCGTTCCTCCTGACAGAACTAGTGTAACTGAGCCAAGTTTGTAGGCCGCCTTGCTCGCACATGCTATTTCAGGTCTGCCCATAAATTTTCAATAGGATTGTGATCAGGGATTTGTGATGGCCACTCCAAAACACTGACTTTGATATCCTTAAGCCACTTTGTAACCAGTTCGGCAGTATGTTTTGAGTCATTGTTCATTTGGAAGCCTCTCGAGCTTTGACTTCCTGGCTGATGTCTTGAGATATTCTTTTAAAATTTCCACATAATGTTCTTTCCTCATGATTCCACCTATTTTGTGGAGTGCACCAGTTTCTCCTGCAGCAAAACAACCCCACAACATGATGCTGCCTCCCCCAGATTGGGGGACAGTTGGGATGTTGGTGTTCTCAAGCTTCCAAGCTTCCTGCTTTTTCCTCCAAATGTAACGATGCTCATTATGGCCAAAAAGTTCAATTTTAGTTTGATCAGACCTCTAAAAATGAAGGTCTTTGTCCCTGTGTGCACTTGCAAAGTGTAATCTGACTTTTTAATGTTTCTTTTGGAGTAATGGCTTCTTCCTGGCAGAGTGGCCTTTCAGCCCATGTCGGTACAGTACTTGTTTCACTGTGGCTAATGACACACTTACCAGTTTCAGCAGCATCTTCACAAGGTCTTTTGCCTTTGTTCTTGGGTTGATATGCACATTTCAGACCAAAGTACGTTCATCTCTGGGACACAGAACCCGTCTCCTTCTGGAGTGGTGTGATGGCTGGACACTCTTGTGGTGTTTACACTTGTGTATAATTGTTTGGACAGATGAATGTGTCACCTTCAGGCATCTGGAAATTACACCCAAGGATGAACCAGACTTGGGCAAGCCCATAGTTCTCTTCCTGATATCTTGGCTGATTTCTTTTGCCTTTGCTTCTTTGTGTAACATCATGGGAATGTGTTTCAGGTGTGCCTTCAAATACACCCACAGATGTGTCTATAATTAACTCAAATGTTGCCAATAAACCAGAATCAAAAGCTTTCAAAGGCATGACATCATCATCTGAGTTTACCCAAACTGTTTAAATGTATAGCAGTCTTACTGTATGTAAATGTCTGACTTTGAAGAAAGTCATGAAAAATTGTCTAAAAAGTCCTTCTCTCTTTATTCTAGCAAATATAAATAATTTTGGTAATCCTAACTGACCTAAAACAGGAAATGTTAAGTCTGATTTCATGCCAGATAGTGAGCCACACAGTGTGTCTTTTTATATAGTGTATGGAAACTTCTGGTTTGAAAATGTGTTTATTGTCTATTTTTTCTATTTATTTTTTTCATTCTTAAACATGGAACATTTCTTAGAAAGACCATTTTTAATCTAGATACTTTTCAATTTCCAATCAATTTGATCCACGTTCAGATTAACAGAGTTTAGTGCTTTACTCATTTATTCTGAAGAAATCCATAATGTTTTTCAGCCCCCTGTCCGATTTTTTTAATTCATTTTTTTTAAATTCAGTGGACCAAGCATGTTCCTGATTGGCTAATCCACCCCCATCTGAACTCAGGAGATTCACTGGTGACCAGACTCACATCTTTGTAAAGTATTGTGTGTAAAGTGTTAAACGTGTATTCTGGATCCCAGGCAAATAGATATAAGTTTTAATCAGTGACGTGCGGTCAGGTGAGGCAGGTGAGGCACAGCCTCAGCCGCAATTTTATTCTTTTTTTTACTCAAAATCACTGAATTTTTATGTTTACTGTTGAAATACTGAGAAGAGACGCGTGGAGAAGCACCAGCCGTTTGTGCCTCATATGGACTGACTGTGCTGTAGCTCAGCAGTGATGCTGCTGCTTTAAGCGGCTGTGAAAAGGCGCTGGGTGAGGCACGCAGTTTCCTGGCCTCATGGTATGGGGCACTCGTGAGCCCAGGGACTCTTGCAACTCCCGCAGAATAGGAGCCGCAGAATAGTGATGGCAAACTACAATTTAGAGTTAGCAAGTCAAGTTTAGCAATCCGTTCACTTTTTTTTCTACGTCTGGCCCTACTTTTTAAATGGAGGAAGATTACATGTTAAAGCTCAAGCAGTTTTCTAAACTGGAGTTTCGGACGAAGCAGGAGGTTATAATTAAAGGAGGCCCAACGCTAAAGGAGCTAAATGGTTTGCTCCAGACGACGGGACGAAACACTCGCTCTTTTCACACAGAGTGGTACGAAATGGTAAGAAATTTAATGACTTCAATCCATTGAAAATTGGGGAACCAGAATAAGGATAAAAAAACAATACAAAACCAGCTTGCTTTTTATTTCATACTATTAGAGCTATTTCATACGGACTTCGGAACTTTTATTTTGAAATTCTGTTTTATTCTGGCCCCAAGTCACTGGGACCCGGGGCCAAATGTACTGACACCTGGTTTATATGTTTGTAAATCTGATTGTGATGACATCAGTGCCTCACCAGCCACGAACCTCACCACATGTCACTGGTTTTAATAATTAGCTTAAAAAGTTACAAAATAGAGATTTCAATACCTACAAATACGTTAAGACAAAACTGATTCACCCAAAGAACAGTATCTTTGTAATGAACAGAATAACCCATAGACTGGATAGGATAACAGTATAGACATATAAAATATAGTTTACTTAATGGTCTGAAGCCCATAGTGTAAGTTTTGGAGGTGGTAAATATAAGCTCTTAATATCTGACCTTACCTGTTCTGTGGCGAATAAATCTGACTGTTACAGCGTCATGAGGTCATTGTGATCCAACGTTTTCTTTAAGATAAAATCCTGTTTTTATTTATGATAAAACTGCACTGTTTTTAAAGTAACTACACTGTTTTTATAAGTGGTGTGGGACATTAGATTAGATTAGACAGTCATGCCTCAGATAAACCAGGACTAAACCAGAGGGCTACAGCAGAGGGCTAAGCCAGGGCTAAGCCAGTACTAAACCAGGACTAAACCAGGACTAAACCAGGACTAAACCAGGACTAAACCAGGACTAAACCAGGACTAAACCAGGACTAAACCAGGGCTAAACCAGGGCTAAAGCAACAAGAACTGGGACTAAACTAAGACTGAAGCCAAACTAAAACCAAGATTAAAAGTAATAATTATTAGATATTTGTGGTGGTACTAAGCTGTTTTTGTATGCACAGCTGCCCTGGGGTAGACTGACCAAAGCGAGACTACCAAACCGCTCCTCTGACCCAACCACCACTACACACACTTTCATAGACAAAACCAGTATTACCTGAGGATTTAAAGGAACTGCATGTACGATTTTGGTTTTAAATTTCATAAACTGTAACTCCAGATATTAGGTAAACATGTTCAAATCAAATAGTTTTTACTAATAACAGTTCTAATGCTGATTTAGTCTCGATTACAAAAACGTTGGCCATAATTGGCAAGTTGTTTGTTATATTTTGCTGTTTCAGCCCCACTACCTAAACCACAGAACCTGCAGCCAATCATTAATTGATGCTAGTGCAGGTCAGTGATTATGCAGGTTCTGAGCTTTCACATGAGACATGGCCTGTCCATATACTGAGAATGAGAAAAACTTGTATGTGCCCTCTCTCTGAAGGTAAAGGCACTGTCAACCCAGGTTCAGTTACTGTAATATCTTTCAAACAGTAAGAGTGCAGGCTGCATGCAGTCCCTTAAACCCTGTCTGGTCTATACCCTGATTCACCCCCATCCTCCAGCCCCTCCTCCGGCTGTTTGTCAAAGTTTTCTGTCCAAATCAAATATAAAGATAAGGCCTTCTTGTTCCGGGCACAATCCACGCTCAGTGCTGCAGAGACTTGGTTTTTCCAGATGGGGTAGGGTGGGGATTTGGGTGGGTTTTGGCATGGGTGGGTGGTTACGCCGCGGGACAAGGAAGCGCTTGTGGAGGGTTTCAGATGGGGGCTGGTGTAGCTGATGGGGGGCAGTTTTATGGAGGAGTTTAAAAAGAGTCGTGTGTTCCTCTGCCTACAACCAAAGCTGTAGTTAACAGGGATTTTCAAGGATGTTAATGTAAACATAATGTGGCGAAAACAGGACTGAACCAGGAGTTAACAGGAAAAAGGCCAAACCATGAAAGAACTAGGACTTAACTAGATATAAACCGGGACCAAACCAGATCAATCAGGGTTAAACAGAACTTAACAGGATTAAAACAGGGATAAACAATGAGGACTAAATAGGGAATAAACCAGGATCACAGTTGTCCTGGTTTGGTCCTGTTCTAGATCTGGTCTAGTCCTGGACTGGCTTTAGTCCCAGTTTAGTCCCAATTTTGATGTGGTCTATGTGCAAGTGTGAACACACCCTAAACCAGGGTTAAGCTTGGACTGAACCATTGACTCTATCAGAAGTAATTGACTAAAATGGACAAAACCTGGACTAAACAAGTCTTACCGAGACCTCAGTGTGCACTAAATTCAGTTCTGTTTACTTTACTTTTGGGTCAATCAGCTTTATCTTATTTAGGTTAAAGATAAAGATTATCAAATCTGATAAAAATCTGAATTGAGCATCAAGGCCTGCAGTGTGACTGTACTATAGTGCTTAGAGCCAGAGGCCATTTCCAGCACTTGTCTTTATAGGTTTTCTGAGCAGTTTGAAACTCTCCAGCTCACTCCTCCACAGGACTCAGGACTCTGCTGAGATGAAGGGAAATATTTAAGGAAGTCTGACAGTTAACGCTCAGGGCAACAGAAAGTGCCCTGTGTCTGACTGAAACCACTGCTATGTTTGAGCCAAGACTTGCTGTTAGTTTGTGGTTTAGGTAAAATTTAACCAGGACTAAAGCAGGACTGAACCATGGTCAAACCAGGACTGAACTGGGCTAAACCAGGGCTGAACCAGGACTAAATCACAACTGAACCTGTTCTAAACAGGACTGAACCAGGACTGAACAAGGACTAAATAAGGACTCAACCAGGACTTAACCAGGACTCAACCACTAGGACTCTAAACCTAGCAAGTAGACGTGCTTTAGGCCTTCTTTAGTCTACTTCAACTAAGGTTGAAGTAGAGTAAACCTGTAAATAAAAATAATCCCACAGATTTTTTCTTGTTATTGGTTACAGGTATGCTTCAGTGAACCACCCCGTGTCGGTGCACCTGTACTTCCTGTCTGATCAGTTCCAGGGGTATTTGGTCCGGACCCAGGCCCTGAACCGAGGCTCGGCCCAAACAGAGACTCTGGAGACATGGGTGTCATCCAAGGACCATTATACTGTCCCCAACCCCACACCTAATGTCAACAGACTGCAGCATGTACAGGTAATACTGATACTACTGCTAGTGCTACTGCTACTCCTACTACTACTACTGTCCTCAACCCGCCACCTTCTATTGTTTTAGAAATGCACCGAAAACAATGTGTCAAAATGTTTTGTTTTTGACGCTCAGTGTAGCATGCACAGTATGTAGACTACTATGAAACTACTGCACATCGCATCAGGTTTGTGAAGCTGTAGTGTTTGGACAAGATCGTACTGCCAACTGTAAAGAGGGTTTGAATAGTTTCAGAGAGAGATCGCTAGATTGCTCAAACATGCATGGATGACATATAACCCTCTCTTTAAAGGTCCTATATTATGGAAAATAGACTCTTGTAAGCTTTAAGCCGTGTTACAATGTTGTTACCTCATCAAAAACATACCTGGAGTTGTTTTGTGTCATTCACACACGTTTAAGTAATATGGGGGAAAGATGGAGCATGAGATTGACAGGCGGATCGGTGCAGCATCTGCAGTGATGCAGTCGCGCTCCCTTATAGACAGGGTGAGGAGCTCAGTCACATGGGAGGAGCTCGGAGTAGAGCCGCTGCTCCTCCACATCGAGAGGAGCCAGCTGACGTGGCTTGGGCATCTGTTTAGGATGCTTTCTGGACGCCTCCCTGGGGAAGTGTCCCTGGCATGTGCCACCGAGAGGAGGCCCTAGATAAGTGGAAGAAAATGGATGGATGTTCAAGTAATCCTTTATTAATAATCTGTGTACATCTCCCAAAGCTCAAAATGCTCTGTTCTTTTGTCATAAAGTAGTAGCTTTCAAATTGACTACCGGTCTGGTCTCTGGTCACCTTTTACATTTTGTTGGGTAGAAATTTGAAATTCCAGGGCTGAAATTATCCAACTGTTTATGGAGGAATATGGAGTTTAAAAGACTGTGGAGCACTTCCTGAATTACCAAGTGGAACAGGAGTGTTTTCTGTTTGAAAGAAGAGGAAGAACTCAGCTTAAATATACAGGGTTTGTGTTTAACATGTGTGAATGAAACAAAACACAACTCCAGGTATGTTTGTGATGAGGAAACAACATTATCATCGGTTATCATATACTGGACATTTTATACTGTCCCATTTATGACCTTGATGTTCCTCTGTCTCAGGTGGGCACAGACTGGGACCCAAAGGAGCGTCTCTTTAGAAACTGGGGCTCTGTGATTGGTCCAGAGGATGAGCCTGTCGCCGTGCAGCGTTGGACCCGCTCTCAGTCCAACCTCACAGCCACTGTTGTCTGGATTGACCCCACCAACGTAATCGCCGCCACCTACGACATCCTGGTGGACGCTGGGTCAGAGGTCACGCACTACCGCCCGCCCCTCACCGCCCCCCTCAGGCCAGGAGTGTGGACACTCCGGGTACTGCACCACTGGAGCCCACTGGGTCAAACGCGCTTCATTGTGTCCCCACTGGAGTTCCACAAACAGCAACCCATCCAGCGAGGTGAGAGGGGAAAGGGCTGTTATAATCCCGGTATAGTCTTGGTATAGTCCCCATTTAGTCCTGATTTAGTCCTGATTTAGTCCTGGTTGGGCCCGGTTTGGTTCCATATACATATATATCTATATATATATATATATATATATATATATATATATATATATATATATATATATATATATATATATATATATATATATATATATATATATATATATTATTTTTTATTTTTTTTTTTGCTCTAGTTCCAAGCATATGTGGTCGCATGGTTTGTAGGCAAACAGTCTCTGAGCCCCTGAACCATATATTTTGAGCCTTTGTCACCATTTGCTGGCAACAGTGAGGAGTGAAAAAATGTTTTAATGCTACTATTGACAGAATAAACATTTTTCACCAAAAATATTAGGTAACTAAACTAAGTTACAATGTCCAAAGTAAAATGGAAAACTGAAAGGGATCAAGTGAGGTATAAGTTATACTTATTTAATTTCTCATGAGGGAAATTCATTCTTTCCATTTGACCAATCCTCACCCAGTGTGTCTGGATTAAACGAGTCAGGAGCAGTGGGCACCACAGTGCAGCGCTTGGGGACCCATCTCCACATCTTGAGCTGGAATTGGGCAGGACTACTTTAGGTGGAGGCTTTTACTTACCGTGCATGTTTTGGGTTGATGGGAGAAACATAGTGCCCGGTCTAAAGGCCTGGCTTGGGAGTTGAACCCATGACCTTCTTGCTGTGAGAGCCAGCATCTCAGCCACTGTGCCACCATAAAACATCTCTATTTCTATTGTATTTGCTGTCACCTATAACTGTGAGAGAGTTGTTCAGAAACTGTTCCATAAACTCATCACGTGTTTAGCTCTTAAACTGACCACAGTATTGAACGCAGCACCTGTCCCTGTTTGTGCCTCAGCTGTCCCTGTCGATCACCCGGTCACCTCTGTTTAATATAGACCCTGAATACACCACGCTTAATCCCACATAACGATGCCTGGTGTCACATTACATCAAAACGTTCTCCTGTATCTCTCTGTGTCCCAGTCCTCTATATTCCTGTGTGTCAGATGCCCTCCCATCCTGCTATATCCCTGTAGTCTTTAACTAAGATGGGGGCAGGTCAAACGTCTCTAGTTAAGCTTGATGTTGTGGCTGAATAAATATACTACAAATTCACAATCAGGTGAATCTCTCATCTCCGATCTCCAATCTTGGCTTTGGTCCAGTCTCTGTTCCTGTCACTGGTCACTGGTCTGGTCACTGGTCTGGTCACCGGTCTCTGGTCTCTGATCTCTGGTCTCTGGCCTGTTATTTGGTCTGTTCACTGGTCTCTAGTCTCTAGTCTGATGTCTAGTCCGGTCTCCATTCTCTGGTCAATAGTCAGGTCTCGGGCCTGATCTCTGGTCAATTGTCCGGTCCCTGGTCCCTGGTCCCTGGTCCCTGGTCCCTGGTCTCTGGTCTCTGGTCTCTGGTCTCTGGTCTCTGGTGTCTAGTCTCTAGTCCCTAGTCCAGTCTCTGGTCTATGGGTGAATGTGTTAAACGCTGCTCAGTTACAGTGGTGTCTAAGTAAAGGTGCATAGATGTGACAGACACCTGACCCTCGACAGACGTGAGGAAATGTAAACATATTGCATGACTCCAAAGTCTTATGTCTCGCTCAGACTGCACCCGGTCCAGCAGTGACTCCAGTGTCAGACTGGTCTTGTTGTGATTTGACACTCAGAACAGAGCTGTGCTGTACTATTGTGTCGCCTCTGGAGCTGCATGTGCCACGTGTTTTCACGATAACTATTTATTTAATAAGGGACAAGGCTGTGGGCTTCGCCGTCCAGCATAAATAAACTGCCAACAGAATGCACAGTCTGAGCTCCCTTCACTATTTGGAATTATATGCGATATTGAGGCCATGGGAGCTCCACTGCATGTATTCTCAGTCCAGGGTTTTTTATCTTTCACTCTGTGGTGTAAGCTTTGTCAGTAGCTGCAGCTGCCCTGGGGCAGAATGTTGATGATGTCCAATCTGTGTCCGTACTGTGAGCTTGTGTGATATTGTGATTGTAAATGAATGGTTTTAGACGCATGTTTTTAATGCCATAAATGTGTCCTGTACGTGTGTTTCCCATTTCTGACATCTGGAATTCTCCCTCTTGCCTGCAGAGGACGCTCTTCGGCTGCACGGCGGGCCCCTGAGGAACTCTTACATGGAGCAGAGCTTTCACGGGCTGAACCCGGTGCTGCGTCTGCCCGTGAGCCTGGGTGCGGTGGAGGAGGCAGAGGCTAATGCTGGCCTGACGGGGGCGCCGCTACGTCGCTGGATCGATTCTTTGCTACAGAGCCACTGGGGGGCAGCAGACGTGTGTTCGCTGGGTCCTAGTGCCTGTCCTGTTATGCAGCGCTGTCACATGACCTCCTGGAGCTCCAATAGTCCTGACCCCAAATCCGAACTGACCCCGCCCTCACAGAGCGGACGCATCAGGTAGCACTGATCAGGTAGCACAGATCAGGTAGCACAGATCAGGCAGCATAGATCAGGCAGCGCAGATCCAACAGCACAGATCCGGTAGCAAACGGGAAGTGGCCACAGGAAACGGACTGAGCCACAGTAAGTCACTTTAGGTGGCACATCGCAGAAGGACCAAAAAGCGTTTTACGAGACCAAGACACTGGAGACTCCTGAGGGACTGAGTCTGGACTCATGTTTGAGATAAAACTGGGTTTAATAAAACCATAAGCCAAGATTCATCCATTGGACTGAAATGAAGGAAGGCTGACATCCTTTAAGTGTCAATTTATTTATTGAAAGAGGAAATTGACTCTGAGCTGTTTGCGTTAAAGCCTCAGACTGTACTAGAGACTTACAGACTGTAGATCTACGTTTAAACCTGCAGAGAGGCTCATGTGTTCAGTCAGGAGCTCATGTTTACAACAGAATTAGATTAAAACAATTTTATTAGACCTGAGGCCTGTGGCCTGCAGTGTTTTAAATAAACTTATTTATTAGAGATTTACAGGTCAGTAAATGCCAAAACTCACCAAAAGTCTTGAATGGGAGCCAATTAGAAATTTCATCTTATTTTTAAGTGATCGGGCTTTAAATGAATCAGTACTAAATAGTGAAAAGTCTGCATCACTAATAAAAGCTGTGTAAAGAGCTGTGTAAAGAGCTGTGTAAAGAGGGTTTCAGAGGCTGTGGAGAGGGACGAGATTCTGTTTGTTTGTTTTGTGCCAAAGTCTAAAGTTTATTTATATAAAAAGTGTCTAGTTTTTAGTCAGTGACTAATGATGATCTCACACGAGATGGCCTTAGTTTTAAAGGCTTTGAAAGAGGCTGTTTATAAGTGAATGAGTTTAGGGCCAAATAGACATTTATTTTTTATTATATAACAGCTTCTCATTGACACAAACAAACCAGGCCACTCTGTGCTGACCACAGACTTTATCTGTCTCTGTACAATCCATCTGTGGTACTGATGTAAAGTGAGCTAATGATCCGCAGTAGCTGCTGCCTCTGAGTTTAAACAGTGAGACTCTGAAACACGTTTTATTTATTACAGGAAAAAAGTAACTTATTTGTGGATGTTTTAACGCCTGGTGCAGATTAATTATTTTATTCAGCAGTAATTTATAATTCATTCTCACTTCACTGCCATTTAGTGGACAAAAGAATGTCTTTTGATAAGCTTTTATATTGAAGACACTTTCATTAACTGAAAAATACATTTGGTTTTGGTTTAATACTATGGTAAAGTGTCTTACATCTGTCATAAACAGTGATCATGAGTTTTAGTGTTAGATTTTTTCACAGGTCAAAGAGTTGTACTACTGTGGACTGTTTGTCCCATAGACTGTTACTTTAAATGGTCTATGGGATGAACACAGTCCACAGCAGTGCAGCTCTCTGACCTGTGAAAAAAATCTGGCACTTAATCTCATGATTTCTGTCATAAATCGTGATCAAGAGTGTTATCACTGTGTATGACAGAGATCGTGAGTTTAAGTGTTTTTTACAGGTCAAAGAGCTGTAGTGCTGTGGACTGTGTTTGTCCCATAGACTGGGTTATAGACTTATATGGTCTATGGTATGTCCTAAATATAATAATGACTAGTTTTTTTCATGTTTTTGTTAAATTATTGTGACCGGCTTGGGATGGTGCCTTCACTCCTTTACTTTGAAAATTGTCTTTAAATTAAACCAAAAGGGACTGATGAGAATGCCTTACATGACTTTAGTTACTTTTGAAATTCTGAAAATAAAATGTTGAATTGATTGAACTTTCTGATGTTTGTCTGAAGCAGTTACACTAGACTGTTTTTATTCATAACATTTTCTACTCAAGAAAAAATGGAGTAAAACCTCAAAATATAACTCAAGTAGAATCAGCTTCGCCTCATGTTAAAATAATAACCACCTCCTGCACGTGCGGGCGGACGGCTTCGAGATGTCAAAACATTAATATGAACAAACCACTGTGTTTATTCCCCACAAAAAGCTGTGATTCCGTGAATAATATTTGATATAAGAAAATATAGTAAAGGGTAAGGAAAGTAAAGGGAGCTAAAGCTAGTGGCAACTAAATACAGACTCCCTCAGACTGACTCATGTCCGAGCGCAGACTGACTCCTCTCTGAGCGCAGACTGACTAATCTCTGAGCGCAGACTGACTCCTCTCTGAGCGCAGACTGACTCCTCTCTGAGCGCAGACTGACTCCTCTCTGAGCGCAGACTGACTCCTCTCTGAGCGCAGACTGACTCCTCTCTGAGAGCGCAGACTGACTCCTCTCTGAGCGCAGTGCTTCTCTCGGAGGAGTTTGCGCACAATCCCACGTTAAGTTGTCTTTATAGATCCAAAACTTAACGTGAAAAGTCAGTACATAACGTGGAGACCCCATTGTGTGCGTCTGCACGCTTTATAAATAAGACCCCAGGGCTCAGGGTAAGAATGGTGTTTCTACAGGTGTTTCTGAGAAATAAAAACATTTGTGATGTAATAAATGTAATAAAGTACAAGACTGATGTTTAATACCATCCTGCGGAAGCAAAGCAATAACATCTCAGGCTGTTAGCGCGCTTTAAATTGTAGTTAACATCCACGTGGTCCTTATTGAAAAACTGAACTGACGCTTGACCCTTTGACCCTTTAGCGCCACCTCCTGGTTTGTTGTGACGTTTTTGTGAGTTTAAAATAATCGACTGTTCGGTTTTAACGTGAGCTTAAGCTCCACGAGTCCAGAACAGCCCAGAGGAGATGGAATCATCAATAACATGATCGAACAGTGAAGGGCAGAGCTAATGAACAAGTACTCACTAACCCACTTCACAGCAGATCCATGTGTGTCAGATGCCCTCCCATCCTACTATATCCCTGTGTCAGATGACCTCCCTCCCATCCTATATCCTTGTATGTTTGAAGGTATATAGCTGGACTCTTACCGTTTTACAGTCACAACTGATCCTGGGTTGCCAGTGCCTGAACCTTCAGATAGAGGACACGTTCAAGTGTCTGTGTAATCCCCCCAGTCTAAGTCTGATCCATAGTAAAAGCCAAAATTAAAATCTGTCAAGAGAAGACAAAGTCTCCACTCCTACAAGGTTTTGTCCAGTTGACAGACTTAACTTTGGCTTCAATTATGACACATACAAGTGTTTCATTTTTAGTATATGGACAGGCCATGCACTGAAACTGGCAACCCAAATGAGACACTCGTGAAGCTCATTCTTTCTGATTTGAGTCTTGAAAACCAAAGTATTGTTTCTTATTAATCAAATTGATTAAATTATTAAATACAGTTATGGATCTGCAATTATATTAATGAATCTGTCAAACAACCTCAAATAATAAAGGTAAGTCAGTGGCGCCCTCTGCTGGCTAACCACAATTAATACTGCCAGTAAATATATGAAGCAGTGTTAATGAATGAAAACGGGCTTTCATTTGTAAAAATAAAACTCAAGACACAAGTTTGTTTTGTAAATAAAATGTATATTTAAGAAAATACAGACATACTGACGACTATGTACATTTAAACAGGGGGCAGGGGGTCATGGTTCACTTCTTTGTTAACTTTGCCTGTCTGGTTTTAGGAGGTGCCCACTTCAAACACTGCGTGTCCACTGAGGAGAAATCAAAAATATACAGAGACAAATTAGTCATTGCAAAAAAAAAAAGTCAATATCGTGATAAAACAGATTGTGATCTCATCTCTGACGATCTTTGACAATCTGCTATTTTGGTCCTATCTTGGTTCTCTCTTGGTTTTCTCTATTTACTGCAGACACTTTAACCCACCCACGGCTCTTATCGGTCAGCCTCTGTAAGGCTCTGAATAACTGATGGTGAATTATACCAGATGACTTTATTTACCTGTTTAAAGAAAAAATCTAATTGCAATTCTTCTGACATGTATTGCAATTGTGAATCCCCTGAATTTCCCAAGTGTCTGTAGTGGTCTGAACTACAGGTACAAGTTTTTCAACAAAGGCATTTATTTTGTTCTTTGCAGACAACATTCTATCTTCTCAATAATTATAGCCTTTGTGATTTCATAGTTCAATTGCGATATATTTCACGGCCCGACTCCATGAAAGGCCTAGTTATATTTTATACCAGTGTGAGCAGAGCAGTCACAAGTGATGGGGGGGTTCTTGTACTGTGGCCTGTCTTGTGTATAGTATAGTATATGAGTACCAGAGCAAAGCATTTACCAGTGATAGGGGGCTTCTTGTACTGCGCGCTCTTTAGA
Source organism: Periophthalmus modestus (assembly GCA_019594935.1). NCBI lineage: Eukaryota > Metazoa > Chordata > Actinopteri > Gobiiformes > Gobiidae > Periophthalmus > Periophthalmus modestus. The sequence goes on along the minus strand of JAIEZT010000019.1, from coordinate 28,045,462 downwards.
TGCTCCTCCACCAGTTTGGGAGTGACACAGATCACATGTTGACCTTTCCAGTATTTGACCATGTTCAGAGACTGTAGTGTACTGATGATGTCACTCTGCGTGATACTCGTCATCTGGCTGAAAAAAACCCAAAACAGACTCAACAAAAGATTTTTAACTGTCGGCAGAGATGCAAGTATTTAGAGGTGGGTAGAGTAGCCAAAAATTGAAACTGAAATGTAGAAGTCCATGATAAATATTGCACTTGTCTGTGTCTGTACCTGAGGTCTTTGATTGACAGCGTGCCTCTAAAGTCTCGCAGGATCTCGAGCAGGACCCAGGACCAGTAGCTCCTGTAGCTCAGTTTACCCAGATCTGACAAAGGCTTCTCCGGAGACCCCACCGTGCTCTCCAACTTAGACAGCTCGTAACCTTCAGGGGGTGACACAAGGGAATATTTGGAATAATGTACATGGAATACTATACTAATACTAATACAATGTGACATCTGGAGTCATATAAACATGGGGGTAAATAAATAGGGTAAATCTAACGGTTCTAACGCTTATTATTTTAGACGTTTTCCAGACCCCCTTGTTTGTATGTATGTGTGTGTGTGTGTGTGTGTGTGTGTGTGTGTGTGTGTGTGTGTGTGTGTGTGTGTGTGTGTGTGTGTGTGTATGTATATATATATATATATGTGTGTGTATGTATATATATATATATGTGTGTGTATGTATATATATATATGGGTATGTATATATATATATGTGTGTGTATGTATATATATATATGTGTGTGTATATTTTATATATGTTGTCCATATATATATATATGTGTGTGTGTATATATATATATATATGTGTGTGTATATATATATATATATGTGTGTATATATATATATATATATATATATATATATATATATTATATATATATATATATATATATATATATATATATATATATATATATACTTACTAAATTATTAACTTTCTACATTTAAATTTTTTTTTTTTAAGTATTTAGAAAACTTTTTTTTTTACACAATAATGTTTCAGTCCTCTTGTGTGAGTGAAGGTGCACTGGTGTGTGAATTTCTGGGTTTCAGACGTCATAACATTCTATAGGCCAATAATATTTATTCTATTGGTAAATACTATACAGATGGGGAGGGGAGCAGGTAAAATGAATGCAGATGACAGAGTTGTCAGGCCCAGTTACTAATAGGGTTGTCAAAAATATCAAAAATCAAAATATTAGTCAATACTAAAAACTAGTATCGGAACTCCATACTCGTTTGAGCAGGTATCGATACTAAAAAAAAAAAAAGCCAAATTCACAGGACAGAAATGAACCTTATACTGGTTGTGATACAGCTCAAAATCATTCTAAGACACATAGACTAGTATACAACTATGGACCACTATGAACCTACCTGAACCACTGAGGGATTAAACAGATATAGGGCCACATGGGAAAAGAAAAGAAAGTACTAGGATTATTGAAAATCACATTCTGTTGACTAAATAAAGAGTGTGTTTAAAGTTGGTATTGGAATCGATACCACGATAATAATTGAGAATCGATTCCATCAGTATCAAAAACGAGTTTGAAATTTTAATATCGTGATTCGTGACAATGAATACTGGTTGATAATAGAAATTATTAGGCTGAACATTTGTCAATTTTTTAATTTTTTTGTAGATGTTTTATGACAAAGTACAATGTAATCAATAGGGGAAACTGGTTCTTGCCCCCTTCAGATAATATGATAATATTCTTCCAGATGGGGCAAGAGCCAGATTTCCCTATAGATAATATTGTACTTTAGAATAAAAAATATTAACAGTAAATGTGCTGACCTAATGATTTATATGAGTGACTAGACCCATTAGCATCTTGTATCACAACCAAAATCTGCATTTTTAACATTTTTATTTAACTCATCTGTGTTAAATATTACTGGCCTAGAATGTTGTGATGTCATCTGAAATCCACCAATAGCTGATAATGTGGAGAATAACAAAATATTTGTACTGACTGAAAGCGATGAGGAACTTCCCGTAGCCTCGGCGCTGATACGGAGGCAGAGTGAGGATACAGGCCACGTTATTACCGTCCGGAGACTCTTTTTCCTGTGGAACAATAAACAAGAACATTTGTGTTGTTAAAGTGATCAACTTACTACAAGGATGACAAGTGAATTGGGGCAAAAACACAGCCAAAAACATATCAAATTGTTTGAAATATGCTAAATTAAATACTGAGGTTGTCACAAATTTTAGAAACAAGCAAATTAACAGCAAAAATATTTAGTAAAAAGTAGAGTTGTTCAACTTTTTTTTCTTTACTACACAATTACATATATATTAATCCATATATTTGATGCTTCTGTATGCACCTAAAATGTAGAAAGTAGTAAAAATAAAGAAAACAAAAACATTGAATGCAAGGGTGTATCTTAACTCAACTGGAAGTGTATGTTGAAACAGCACCAGTCTCCAATTTGGACATAACCTCTCATTCAGTTTTTTTTTTCTTTACGTTTACTACATTCTACATTTTTCATACATACAAAATACATCAGATATATGAAGTAAGATATATGCAATTGTGGAGTAAAGAAAAAATAACTTTTTATAACTTTTTCAACAAAGCAAAGGGGCGACCATATTGAGTATATGAATATAAAACAATAGTAGTTATTTAACTTTTTTCTTTGTGACATAATTCCATAGATCCTACTTCATATATATATATTTGATTTACTTTATTTCATTTATTTGATGCTACTTTTGCATACAAATCTGTTTATTTCAGCCTTATTCGACAAGTCTTTTGCCATTTTTGCGACTTCACTTTGCAATTTTCATTTTATTATCATCCAAATGTTTGTTCTTTGTTATTATATTGTTATATGTGATGCTTATTCCTTACTCACATGCAGTCATTTTAAAAGTGTAAAAATGACACTCACTTTAGAGAAGTAACCAACGATGTGTGCTCCTTGTTTGTTAACTTCTGTAAGAATATAAAAAATAAAAGGTTCCACGTCGAAGTAAAGTGTTTTGTGATCCAGAAAAAGTTTAGCCAGAAGACACAGGTTCTGACAGTAAATCTGAAACAGGAAACATGTTTAAATCCACATGTTTTATTGTGATTTCAGACGTTTTAGTTGAGTTTTGCTGCTCACTTTATGGTCGCGTCCATCCACCTCAAACACTGAGATGTTGCTCCTTCTGTAAATCTCTTTCCCCGGGGGCTGCCTCCACTGACAATTCGACTGGAACAAAAAAATCTGGGTTAAAATGCAAAATCTTGCAAATATTTAGGAACTATAATGCCCTAAATATTCTTGTCTGATCATCAAGTCCCTCAAGTCCCTATATTCAAGTCCCTAGAATACAAGAGTCTGAAATCGCACTGTACAGTCCTAACTTTGGACAGTCCAACCACAGCAGCTAATTTGTATCATGTGACTCACATATAAACAACATCTCCTCTCAAAAATTCTATCATCAAACTGTATCATTCAGAACAAAACAGTTGGGTGCTTTGGTTGGTTCTGCAGAAATCTGCACCGTTTCAAATTCCTCTGGGTAATTTTGTTTTTTCTTTTTTACTTCTAAACTGCTGATTGGTTAATTCACGCCCACTGGAAATCAGGCAGCCAAGGTAGGTTTCCAAACCAAAACATTTAGGTAAGGTTTTGTCAAAAGCATGTGGTTTTGGCTCCATGGGGTCTTACTCTGTGTAAAAGCTGCTAACCCTGTAGTTAAGACTTCTACAAAAATGTTCTGAAATTCATGGGATTCTTGGATTAGTTAAAAGTTCAGATTTCAGTCTTCTCTCAAATGTGTGTTTAAATTGTGATCTGTGAATTGAATTTTCATTTAAAATGTGTCGCAAATTGCAATTAAACATATTTATCAGAAGACTGGCAACAGTTATACATATATAATTCTGAAATAGTTCAGGGTTATTACTTAAGTATCAATGCCACCCTCTCGTAACGCAGTACCCAAACTGACCAGATGGTGTCTGAAGGTCTTCTCAAACTTCATGTATTTGAGGCAGTATTCACAGATCCACAATTTGGGCTGTTTCCCATAATCCTCTGGGAACGGGGAGAAGTACCAGGCGTCAATCTCAAAGTTTCCAATCTGAATCTTGTCCACATACTTCACTTTGGTGATCTGCAGGAGTGTCAAAGACACAGAATATGGTCAGCAAATAGGAAAAAGGTAAAAAAGATTTAAAAATATGTTATAAATTATGATTAAATAAATGTAATTACTGCTTCATGCTCCTTCTCGAGGGCGGCTGTTGTTGGGTCCATTTCTGCGTATGTCTGAAAACACCAGAGCAGAAAATTAGCCTCAGTAGTTCCATTAATAAAAGTATTGTAACTTTCTGGAGCACATTACTTGCATGGAAATACAAAGTTAAAGCCATAATTCAGAACATTCTCCATGGGGTATAGTTCCATGGAGAATAGTTGATGTTTTATATCATACTGTGGGAAATTATAGCCAAAGGGACATTTCCATGGTGACAAGCAGGAAAAGAATTGAGTTATGTAGTATTGATACTTGCTCAAATGAACATCCAGTTTCGATATTGATTACTTTCTGATTTTCGATACTTTTGACAACGCTAGTTTATTGCTGACTGATTTAAGTTTGAGAATGAGGACAAATATAAATAAATCCCACTCTACACAAACACTCACCTTCTGTACGTGGTTGATTTCGTCGTGTTTGCGTTTCTGGTTCCTGGTGATTTTGCGCTCTGGTTGGTCTCCCAGGTCGACTCCTCCCATCTCTGTGCTCTTCCTCACCGCATCTTTCACGGTCTTTGTGAGAGCAAGGCGATTCTTACCAACCCACTCATCCAGACGTCTGTTAACTGTTATAAGGAAACATGTAACCAAATTAACTGCTGCAATATTACCCACTGAGACACTAGCCATAAAGAAGGATAAACCTGAACCCTATAATAAATAAAACAATAAGCGGTACTTAGTTGTATATAATGAGTCATAGAAGTTAATTAGCTCAAATTAGCTTCAGCTCAAATATTATTGCAGTACTACAAAAAAATAAATAATTTTGAATAATTCTAAAAAATATATCGTTCTACGTATCAACTGATAAAGTACATATCATGACAAGCCTGTGCAAAATATCACAGTGGTTTTGATAACATTATTAAAAATGCAGCAAATTAAGTATGTACAAACAGAAGCAGACACTCACATCCGACATAGTGCACATAGAACTCCTCTCTGCCCTCCTGCTCGTTCAGCCTGGACTGGATGACCTCTGCTGAGTCTGAAGGAATAAAAACAGTTAGATGAAGCTGGGTGAAAGTCAATTGTTGTGATATAAACATGAGACGACAGCAGTCATGTCTTGTTTTAATTAACTATAACAAGTATACAGTAAGATAGTGGTAACTAAATAATGTTTATGTACAAAAAATATTAAATAAACTGAGGCATGTAAAATGGACAGTTAAGGCGCTAAAGAAACTAAAGATGATGTGGCTTATATGAAGAAGCTAATACATTCCCAATACATGTGATATTATTATTATTATTATTATTGTTATTAATACTACTACTACTAATAGTAATAATAATCGCAGAATAGTCACCATTTTACCATGTAGACTACACGACCACTACTACGTCAAAAGTTTGGACACACATTTATGGTTCTTCTTTATTTCCATGATTAATGCATTTTAGATTCTCACCAAAGGCATCAAAACTATAAATGAGCACATAAGGAATGTAGTAAACAAAAAATAAACTCAAAATAGCTCAAAACTTTTTTTATTTTAAATAGCCACCATAGCATTGATCAATTCACACTTATGGCATTTCTTGACCCCAAAGGCAGAATTGTAAAGTGAAAACAATTTCATGTGAATTCATCCTGAAGCTCACTGAGAGAAGCCTGAGGGTTTGCAGCGCTGTCAACAAAGAGTGGCTCCTTTGAGGATGTGCATACAAAAAATAAACAACAAAGCCAGGTATATGGAATTAGTGAAATATAGTTATTTTACTAATTCCATATACCTGGCTTCATACATCTGGTGTCTTCTATATGCCTATAAAATGTAGAAAGTATAAATAAATGTAAAAACAAAACATGTGTCCAAACTTTTGACTGGCACTGTATGTACTCCTCCATTTTTCAGTAAACAGCCAGAAAGTAAAGAAAATACACTTTACCTAAACATACTTTACATTAAAATTACATAACCCTAAACCTAAACATTACCTTTTCTTGAAAATGGTGGGTAGGCTGTTTTGCAATCAAAGTGCAATATAAATCTGATAATAATAAACGTTGTAATTAAATAACTATGTCCTGTAAAGTGGTTCCCAAACTGGGGCCATGTATTCATCTTTCTCTGGAAAACCCTTCACCACACTGTTCAGATGTTATTGTTTTGAATGTGCATGTGTCCCTCCTGCAAACTCTATCTGGTGCACAAATCTTCACAAGTAGCTGTTAACTTTATTACAATTAAGCCGAATTGTGTGCCAAAAGTCCCACTAGCAAATTAAAACACAATCATCTTTATTTTCTATTAGTGATTGACTGAATTTAAAAGAAACTGTAAAAACTTGGCGCTTATTTTAACGAGGTCCGCACTGTTGAAAATACGTCGTTATGTTTGTCCAATTTACGTGTATTTAAATCCAACTTACGCCATGTTTTGTCTGTTCTTTGACACAAATACGTCTCTCCTATTTCCACCGACACCTCTTGGTCCCTCCCGCCGCTCTGAACCGCTCCTCCATCGGCCGAGGTTACGCTACTCAAGCCCCCGGCCTCCCGCTCTCGGGCCTCGGCCTCAGCCTCGTCCTCCTTCCCCGCCACTGCCGTTGGAGGAGCACGGAGCCGGGACACTCGCCTCCAACTCGGCCCGCTCGTTTTCGATGTTCCCGGAGTCCATGTCGGTATCCATCGTGCTCTCCGGGTCCTTGTTGTCGCCGTAACTGTTCTCAAACTCGGTTCCTCCGGTCATGTTGGGTCATAACAGCGGAAGAGATGGAGAGATTTTAAAAACAGCGCAGATTCGCGGAGGGGCAGGTCCAAGATGGCGGCGCTCAGGCGGATGTTTCTTTATCGGCTGCGCGCGCCTCTTCCTCCCGAGACCCCGCCCCTTACAGCGAAATTATAACGTTTTTGTGCATTTTAGTAAGAATAACATACATTTACATTTTTATTTATTTATTATTTATTGTATGCTATTGTTATTATATGATATGTTTAAGTTACTAAAAACCATCAATTTAGATCACATTAACAGTTACCGCTAAATGCGCTCAATCATTAAACAAATAAACAGTATAGTAACAATAAAAATTCCAGTATGTAACTTGTTTTTTTGCATGTTTTTTTTCTTCATTTTGGTTGTGTTTATTTCACTGAGAAAGGTATAAAAAACGTTCGTCCATATGCTGCGTTCATGTGCTCCTCGGGAAAATAGGAAAAATGTGATTCCCCGTTGATTGACGCACATGAAAGTCATGGATCTATAATAAGAATTATTGTTATACTACCATGACAAATGCTCGCACAAGTTGGAAAAACAACCAAAAACATCTGCCCGACTTCCACACCTGACATGGCTCTGTGCGGATCCACGAAAATGCGCTGGTCAATTTAACACAATTTAACACATTTGCTCTTTGACTTAAAGTTATTACATTTATGGTTTAACTGCCAGTTATCCATATCATAAGAGCAACAGATCAGCACAAGAAAGACCAGAGACTACAGCTGTTTAATTAATAAACTTGTTTAAGTAAACAAGGTTTAGTTTTGAGAAAGCAGCAAATCTCGGGACCCCAAGTTCCCGAAGACTACATGATTGCAGCATTACTGTGCGCTGGCTTGCATCTCCACAAACCTGACTCTTATTTGGCTTGGAGGAGGACCTCTTCCTGCTTGTTTTCCATGGAAATGTTCCACAATATGGCATAAAACTGATCTATCCCCATAGAAAAAGTGTGGTTTTAACTCTTTTTCCATGGAATCATGCAGGTGAAATGCCACCTCCAGAAAGTTGTATACTGTACTGTACCACTTTCAAATTATGTAAGAATTATTCTTCTTGCCCTTATGATTTATTTTGTTTCTGTAAATGTTTCCTTTTCTTTTTAATTTACTTGCACTGCTTAATAACTTTGTATTTGCTTAAATATTTTATTTTTTAAAAAAGTCAAAGCAAAGATATTAAAATAATGTTGAATATGCAATACAAATTACTATAATGTAAACAGTCCCAGTCTCAAAGCAGGAAACAATATTTAATTTGAAAACTTTTTGGGTGCTTGTTCCCTCAACACAAAGCAAAAGGATTGTCCTAAAAACTAAAAATGGCACATTTTGCAAAGTCATACAACAATATTTCAAAGGATGCGCGAGTTAGTCAAGTTAGTTGAGATATGAATATAATTTATTGGCATGTATTTTTGACATCAACCTGTTCTAGGAAAGGATGAAAAGTAGCAGTTTTGCAACAACCTGGAACAAACATATTCCTTATTTAAGTCACCATTTTTTCATGCGCATTGTCCTTGACAAAAAAAAAAAAAATCATAATTCAAATGAGCAGTTAACATGTCCTTTGGTTTGGGCTAAAATTAGGTATTGTTTAATCAAATTTCATTTTTAGCCTCCATTCAGTCTTTTCAGTAAAATAAAACACAGTGAAACGCTCTGACATTGAATAAAATTTAATAAGTAATTAATTAGTTTCATATGGCACAACATCCAAGAGCACAAGCAGCACCTGTTTCTTTGCGCAAAAGTACTTAGAACGGAGCAGATAGACGACACCCACCACTGTCTGCTGTATTTCACACTTGTTTGTAGACAGCCACAGTCGCAGCCTTTTGCCCTTTGTCATAGCACCTCCTCCCTGGTTCTCTCCCTGTCCACGGGCCTGTTCGGGGGGCCTCTCCTCTGGCTCTTTCCCCCTCTGTAGCACTGTGGATGCGGGTGTCCTCCTCTGCCGATCGACCCTCTTCCCTCCCAGTGATGCCTCATGGGAGCTGGATGGTGGTGGTGGTGGTGGTGGTGGTGGTGATGATGGTGTTGGGGCCCCCTTCTCCTGCCGCGATACCCCCTTTCTGGCTCACTTTTTGGGGCTTCCATTACGGTGTCTGAGGAAGTTGGGTTTTTGTAGTCTTCCCTTAATAGTCGCGTATTCGCCGTTTGTTTGCCCTGTTTTGTGTCGTTGGAGCAGAGGGAGAGACTGTCCAGCTGGTCTGTGATGGGTCGCTGCCTGTCCCAGCGTCGTGGATCCCTCCCATAGGCGTGTCTCCGGGGGTATATGGGGGTCTCTGCACTGGGGCATGCTGGTAAGGCCTGGGTCAGTTCCTGCGATGGGGTCGGGGTTTGGGTTAGAGGTTAAGTCTGAAGAAGGATCCATGTCCGGGTTTTCTGATGCAGCGGGAGCCTGTGGAAGAGAGATGAAAATTGCAAAAAACAAGGTAAAAACAAGCTAACCCAACAAGGTAACCCTCCACAATAGGGCTGGACGCTACTGTGATAAATATCTAACGTGATTTCATGTGATGATCGGCTATTTTGGTCAAATCTCCATATCGTGATGGTGTGTTTTTTTTTTTTTTTATTTAATGCAGCTCTATGGTCAAAAACACATATTCCACCTGCCTCTCCTCCTATTGGTCAGACTCCTCATGCTGAGTGAGTGACAGGTGGATTCAGCCAGTCACAGTAAACTTTAAAACACAGCAGCCAGCTTTAATGACCTCTTAAAAGACTGTACTTGTGATAAAGTCGAAATTGTGATCTGGTTCAAAGAAAATCGTGCTATAATTTTTTTTGTGTATATTACCCCCCCTTATTCCACAGGATTTTTTCCTGTGGTTATTTATCATGTAAACACGTTGTGTTGTGAGTGCAGCTTTCAAGCACTGTGACCACAACAGCAAAGAAATACAGAATACCTGAGGTAGCGGTTGACCTCTGACCTGTATGTGGATGAGAAAGCGCTTGGACTCCTCCTCGGGGTCAATGATTCCTCCGTTTGTTTTCTGTTTTTCCAGAATCTTTTGTAGCTCGCTCCATTTCAGATGAAACTCTGAGCTAATCACTGCCTCGTCCACCTGAGGTACAACACAACGAATGCCCAGGTGAAATACGAGACTAGAACTTAAGCCTTAGACGTTAAAGCTCAAAAGGTGCACAGTGGTCTGATTTCAAACCAAGTGCTGGTTTCACAAAAAACTCTAAAAGGGGATGTTCAGAATGTTCTGACCTCAGGCAGCAGGGGGGCGGGGCAGGACAGCAGCTGGGACACATCGTAGTTTAAAGGCTCTCTGCAAACGGGACACACCACACTCAGCTCCTGTGGAAGAGACACTGTCAGAAAAAAACTCACACTTTTAAGAAAAACATTTGAACTGGTTTGTGTAGGAAATATGCTGCACCAGAACATGCTCCTTATTTAAATGTGTGTCTAATAAGAGGATAAACTATTAGATATACACAGATATATACAGCTATATACAAATCTGTCATGCTTTAAGCCAAGTTCAAATCGTGCAATCAGATTTGTTTATTTCAGTGACACATGTGAAATGAAGGAGCTCATTAGACACCCATCATTCTGAATAAAATCACATTTCTCTCAGATTAGCAGAGTTTAGTGCTTTGCTCATAGGCTCTGCAGAAATCAGTAATGTTTTTCAGGTTCCTGTGATTTTTTTCATAATTTATTTCCTCATAACTGTCAATTACACCCATCACATCTTTATAAAGTATTGGAGAAGTGTGTGTTCCAGGTCCCAGCGTCGTCGTGGGTCATATTGAAGTTCTGTACCTGTTTGTGACTGCTGTCGCCGGTCTTGTCCTCTTGCAGCTCTTTCTGTCTCTGCTCCAGCTCGTGCTCCGAGTGCTGCACGTATCGCCCCAAACAGTGAGAGTGGAAATAGTGATAGCAGCATGTTTTGGTCAAAGTCTCCCCCTCCTGGATACACAACACAATAACACCCGTGAGAGTCGGGCTAATACATGCCGATACATGCACTGATGCAGTATCAGTCATATCTGGAGAAAATGAAGATCAACAAAACTATCTTTTCTTTCAACAAATATTTTTAGCCACTACCTCAAACTAGTCCTGACTTAGACTTTAGATTCACATTTACCATTATAGTTTGAACCAAAGGGTAGCACTGTGTTGGTAAAGAGGTAGTAATAACAGCTGATTTTTTACTTAAACATTATAAACCTGAACAGTACCTTAAAGTCATAAAGACAGATGACACAGTTTCCATGAGGAATGTTACTCTCAGTCAGGATTTCTTTAGCTTTCTGTCAGAGAAAACAAACATCAAATAAAAATCAGATGAAACTTGAACTCTTAAAAACAACAACAACAAAATAAGAAACATATATTGTAAAAACCTCTATGAGCTGGTACAGAACAGGAGAGCCCACACTGGTCTCAGCCTCAGCCTGGAGACACTGCTGAACACTGGGACAGAAATAATAAAAGTAAAAGGACTGAAATCTGTCTGGGGTTGGAACATGTTTAATATATTAATACCTGTTAATTTTATCATCTGAGAGGCCTCTGGGATTGTGAATGGAGATGGAAGGAGAAGACAACGGGTACTGAGGAAAAAATTATGGTAGATTATTGATAATATACAATTAGGCTGGGTTGTGAAATATAATAGGGTTCATAATATATTACAAACAAATGAAACATAAATCTTTAGGTCACAGAATGTCCACTGTAAACAAAAACATGTACTGCTACTTATTGGAAAAAGGCTGCTAACCTCTTCTCCAGTGGTTCCCAGTGGCGTTCTGTCTTGCTTACCCCCAAAGCGTTGTTTCACACATTTGAATATTGTGTTTTTCTTTTTTTTTTTTTTTACCATTATAGCCAATAACAACTACTCTATTTTCTTGTTTTAATTATAATTATGTCAAAATTATCCTCCAGAGGCATTATTAATAAGTAAAATATATTGCTAAGAACCCATTAGATTAAATTATTCCATCTACTCAATTCTATCTTTTTTTTCAATCTGAAATCATCCCAAGTAGCCCTGGGAAAAGTGGTCCCGGACTCCTGGTTGGGAAACACTGCTCTACACTGACCTCTACAAAAGTATTCTGACCTGTATGGGATTCTTATATTACCTTATCAATTCATATTTCAGTCTTCTGGCAATTGTTAATGCTCCTGGAGTTGTTTACATTGTGCACTCTGAACAGAATCCTAGTTTTGAAACATAAATTGCAAAAACTAATAGCAACTGTGCTAAAATTGCATAGCCCCAAAATGTAATGATACATTTATGTTAATTCTTTGATGTTACCGTTTGGTCCAGAGTCAGTGTGAGCGTGAGGCGAACAAATTGAGACACAGAGTCCTGAGCTGTGGATGGGTGAAGCACCAAACGCACCTCCCAACCTCTGGACACACAAGCAAAGGAAAGGACAAAAGGAAAGGAAAAACAAAAATTAAAAACTCAATATAACATTAAGACAGTTTAACAAAGGGCTGTGCAAACGAGTGAAGACAGCACATTATTACAGGACTGAGAATCTATGTACATGTCTGTGTGGAGTTTGCATGTTCTTCCTGTGTCTCCGCTGAGTGCTACCGACCCCTGACTATTGTATTGAGATACTGACTATATTTACATGCACGCAAAAATCTGATCATGACCTAATTTGTGGAGCGATCAGATTATTGAAATGCCATGTAAACAGCTGATGTGATGCGAGTAATCTGATTTCTTTCTCATTGTTCACACCTGTGCAGGCTTTAACAAGGAAAATTATACAAGAAAGGGGCGAACTGGAAAAATTGAAAGAATTATTTTAAAATTCATTGCACTTTGTCTTCCAAATATGACAGTTACTCTATAGCTCCATTGATTCACTTACACATGTCACACAGGTGTTTTTGATGATCAGATTTCTCTTGTGACTAAAAAGCCCTATCAAAAACCAGATAGCGTATTGTGTTATGTAATTATTCTAGTTATCTGATATTTAAATGCACCCACTGGCTTAATGACACTTACACCCACTCCCTACCATCCATTATGAACACATGAGGCCTTGTAGGGTTCATTTTTTCATGACTTTAAAAAGCCTGGCAACCAAAATATAACTAAATGAACCAGCTAATTGTTCACAGGGGAACTCTAGTTGTACATACATGAACCACAGAAGACACAATGACAATGAAGGATATCTTAGCCAAGTTATGAGTTTAGAATGTGTCAAAAACATTGTAATAATCTCTTAAAATCATCTCACCCATCGTCTGTCCGCTCAACCAACAGCTCATCCAGATAAATGGACTGCAGCACCTCGATCTCAGACACCACGCTGCACAAAAACAAGCATTTTAACCTTTGTTTACGTGTTAAATAGATGTTATGTGTTCATGTTAGCACAGGCAGCTAAGGCTAGCAGCGTTAGCATGTTTCTGCTAAATGACAGCACGAGCCCAGAGCCGGAGGCCGTTAAAACAGTTTAACAGTCTATTGTAAACACGTTTATGAGGCTGTCGGACATTTTAACAGCTTTAATTCGTTTTAAACACGATTTTCACACTCACTCGCACTCTCCGGCCATCGTCTGTCAGAGGAACCGAGAAACAGCCGCAAACTGTTAAAAGTCACGGGAAAAAGTCTCAGATACAAAACAAAAGCTTAGACTAGAGGTTTCTCATGTTAACAATCGCCCGAATCCACGTTGACAGTTTCTTTGATGTTTACCTGTGCTCTAGTTTCACATTTTTGATTATATCCAAATAAATAAGAACGTTTGAGCTTTAATCAGAGGTGACGGTCTGAAAATAGTGCCCTCATGTGGTCATTCTTTGAAATTGCAGTGATGTGTTTTATTGTGAAAGTCCAAACCGGAAGTAGTATTATCCTCAATGATTCAAATTAGCTTTTTCCTGTAGTTTTGACATGTGGCCACAAGAGGGCGTGTAGTTTGTAATAAACCCGAAAGAAAAGTCATTGTTGATCTATTTCTTTTCCAAATTTACTAAATAAGCCATTAAACGATTTTTGTCACGTAACAACGTAAATTTGAGAAAATTTATTTTCACTGCGTTAAACTGAATATAAAAGTGATAAAAGAGAATCATTAATCTGTAAAGCTCTACTGTTCGATATGAATGATGACCTGAAAAAATTATATTGTATTGTATTATATTATATTATATTACATTGTATCGTATCTTATCATATTATGTTATGTTATGTTATATTATCTAATATTTTTTAAAATTATTAATAATTAATAATTACAACAACACGAGAATATTATATATAATATTTATCTAATCTGACATTATATTAATATTCCACAATCAAATCAGTTATTATATTCCAAAATTCCAAATAGTTTAATATGAGAAAGACATCTTATTCCTTGCTCTCTGTTAGCCAACAATATGTGTTACCTTTTTTTTTTTTTAAACCTACATTATCCAGATAAAATGTTTGATTCTTATTACAGACTTCACCTGGCCATTTGAATTATGAACATTATTAAATAATATACCAATAATATACAGCATATGACAGGCTGGACTACATCTGTTTTTCTCAACTTTCTGCTTGATTTGCGTAAAACTTTGCACACAAATCACACAGATATTATCCCATCAAAATAAGTAAAAATTAGAGAACCATCAAAACCTGTCAAACTCTCTTTAATAAACGTATTATTCACCTACGCAATTAAATATATGTTTTATATGAAAACTCAATTTCAACTTCAATCGATTTGCGATTATATATTTTTTTTTAGTTTGATGGCCGTAACCGGAAGTAGTTTTTCTCTTCAATATCTACTTTTACTAATATTTCAGTTACAGCCTAAGGCCACTGGAGGGCGCGCCCACATATGTTTTTGCCTTTTGTTTTCAGATACTTTTAAACTGCTGTACTAAAATCTCTCTTTTCATTTTTTTTTTATTTCTTTAGTAGAAATAAAAATGTAATATTTTTTCTTACATTTTAAACTTCATCTTTCTGTCTTATTGTTGTTAGATGAGCGGTAGAGGGCAGCAAGCGCACCAACCCTGACCGGAAGTAAACCTGTACCCGCGAGAACAGAAACATGCCGCACAATTCTGCTGCAAAAATATGAAATTATATGAATATTTAGCGCGATTTCAGCCCCACTGCCGGACGTTAGGGTGCGTTATGTCCGGGAGCCTCCATGTGCGCTGCTCGTAGGGACATTTTCCGCTGTTGTTTGATGTCTTTGTAGGTTTGTGTCTGATTTTATGAAGAGTTTGTGAGAATGGAGGAGGCAGCGATGGACTCCGCAGATTCCACTCTGAACCTGAGCCTCTCCGAAGCCTGGGACTCAGCCACGAAGGCTCTGGTGAGGACGAAACTTTAGTGCGGTTTATTAGTTTTAATTACGGTTTACATCACGGTTTACATCACGGCTCACATTACATCAGATGACGAAAGGGCTAAACCAGCTGTTCAGCTCAACCTGGACCAAACCTGGACTAAAATTGGACTAAACCTGGACTAAACCTGGACTAAACCTGGACTAAACCTGGACCAAACCTGGTCTAAAGTTGGACTAAACCTGGACTAAAGTTGGACTGAACCTGGACTGAACCTAGACTGAACTAAACCTGGACTGAACTTGACTGAGTACTGAACCTGGACTAAGTAAACGGAACCTTGGAAAAACCTGGACTAAACCGGGACTAAGTTGTATGTATGTATTGTATCTTTATGCTGGTTCTCCTGTCACTTCCAGACACTTGTTGATTATTCAGATTTGTAGAGTAAAGCACTGGCTGTAGCAACCTAATACGCAATAAATAAATTGTTAAAGGTCTTGTACGTAAGATTTTGAGATTTAAAATTTTATACACAGTCTGTCCTCAGATATGAGCGAAATATGTTAAAATTAAATATAGCTTTTGCTGATTACAATTGTAATGCAGATTTATTACAAAAACATTGGACGTAATGGACAAATTGTTATAATTGTTTTTGTTCAGCACGGTTATCGAATCAGAAAGCAGAATGAGCGTCTCTAATTTGGGTTGCCAGTTTAAATCCTGAAGTCCAGTTGGTTTAAACCGAAAAGGACTCTGACCTGAATGGTCAGTACCTAAACCCCAGCACCTGCAGCCAATCATTAGTCAGTGCTAGTGCAGCCTCTGTAGCTCAGTGAGTGAATTCTGGAGGTTCTGAGCTTTCACATGAGGCCTGGTGTGTCCATGTCCTGAGATTGAGAAACACTTGTATAATAATACGATTGCATATATTCACTGTCTCTCCTCTCTCCACAGCTGTCCCCCTCTCCTCTGCCTCTCTCAGATTCTCTGTCTGTGCTCAGAGCTCATGGTGTAGAGTGTTATTTTGGTGGTTTCCTGTTGGAGGCACTGCAGATGCGTTTATCGGAGTCTGTGGTTCCTGAGTTTTGGTCTGGACTAAAGAGACCAGAGAATGATGTGGACGAGAGGGGCCGTGCCGGGGTCCTGGTCTCTGCTTTTCAGACGCTGCTCGACAGACTGGAACCTCTGCTCCGTAAGTCTTTCTTCAAGTTAAAAAAACAAAACAAATGAACCAAAACTACCTGTATTTTCACGACTATGAGGTGCAGTTAAAAGTTGCGAACATCGTGGGAGAGATGGATGACAGACGGCGAACACAGCTTTACAAAGACCGGGAGGCAACGCCGGGCGAGTTACGCCACGATTTGTGAATGGATTGTGGATGCTTGGGCTCACGTATCTGCCTGCACGGTTCTTTGAGCTTTCGCAAAAGTCGGCATCGTTCACGAAGAGCCGTACTGCAACAAAACGGACTCTGATAGTGACGAGAGGGAACCTGGTGTATTTGATAGAGATCTCGCCCAGCTGTTCATTTCAGATACAGAGGGTGAAGATTTTGATGGATTTGTGAATTAATTGAAAAAATGATGTGAGCACTTTGCTAAATACTTGAATAAAGCATAAAGTGCTAAATACAGAAAAAGCGTAACTGAACTGCACTCTATAATCCGGTGCGCCCTATGGTCGTGAAAATATGGTATTAAAGTAGACATTCTGCAAAATCAACTTTTCAGAGCTTTTAGCCATGTTATGGTTGCTTTCCCTTCTCGTTTACCCTATCAAAATTGTTTCTGGCTTATTTTCAAGACGTCATATTGCAGATCAACCCCCGTTTTTACCGGCATACGCCTGGTCCTCTGCGCTTACTTTGTTCTCCTTTTAGATGAATATTGCAAAAATTATAAATTATAACATAATGATCCACGGGTGTCATAGAGTGTAACTATAGAGCAGACACAAGCACAGTAGGTCTGCTTTAATTGTTTTTTATTTTGTAGAATCTGCAAATGTCAAAATTTCAGATGGAAATTTTGTCACTCAATGAATAAGGCACCTATACAGACTCTGCACAAATGTTTAGTTATTTTAGTTTAGGGATTTATGGTGCACAATTTAACTGCTTGTTTTCATGGATATCATATTGACGGAATGTTCCACAGTACAGCATTTAACGCATCTGTCTAGCATTTATTTTGTTAGAGGTATTATTATGGCTCAAAAATCCTTTTAAATTCAATAATTATTTTCTCCTCTCTGCACAAATCTGACCTGTAATTTTACCTGGTGGTGTCTCCATGGAGACAATCAAATGGCAGATGCACCACCAAAAGTTACATAGTACACCTTTAAGTCAGTGAAGTAAAAATATGAATTTGGTTGGTTAATATCTCTGATTCTAGTGCTCATTCTAGCAGTACACCTATAATCCAAACAGACAGTAGAATGTTTGGGCCACTGTTCTGTATCATAAGAATCACTAAATCAAATAAAATATCACATGTTTTTGTACAACCACCTCCACAAACGTGCTAAAATGCATGGGAGTCTTCTATTGGTTTATCAGTTCAGATTTCAGTCTTTCAGTTTACAATGTGGGCTCTGAGTAGAGTCCTTCCTCATCATAAATTGGAATAGTAAGAAAAATCATAATTGGATGCTTTTTCCGAAAGCTCTGCAGAATTGCCCTAATATTCAGAAGATTATTGTCTCTTCTTTCTCCCTGGTTATAGGTGCTCTGGAGCGTCTGCAGCCCCCCCTCAGCTCTGCCCCTGCACCTGCCACTGTTTCTGCCCCTGCCGCCGCCCCCGTCTCCCTGTCTGACCGCGCCCACACAGTGATCCGGGCCTTGCTCCTGTCACGCCCCTGTCCAGAGCTGGAGGAGAGAGTTCTGGAGTTCTACAGTCGAACCTTCTCCGTGTACATGAGGCAGGAGGGGGGAGAAGGAGGGGAAGGGCCAGAGGAGGGGGCCGACGGCCAGGAGGGGGCGCTGTGTGCAGGGTGTGCGGTGCCCACAGATCAGTGCTGGTGCAGAGAGGCCCTGGAGCAGCTGCAGCGCCTCAGCCACGTCCTGTGAGTCTGACACAACAAAGAAAACACTAGGTCTAAGATAATATATTTTGAAGTACGATGCATCGCTGAAGAGAATATAGACATTAAACAATAATATTGAAACTAATTTATGACACTGACATGTTAACCCTAAAGCAGAACTATCCCCAGGAAACATTTCTAAATGTGCAATATAGTTAAAAAAAAAAAAAAACACAAACTGCAATAAATAAAACACTCAATGAGTCATAGTTCTTATATTTATTCAACCTCAAAATTAGAAAATTGTACATAATTTAAAAACAGGGCAACAAAAATCATTGATTAAATTGTTGTCTTAATAATACTTATAATGCCGAGTTCCTAATAGTCTCCACCTGTCTCTGTCAGGACATTTTTTCTCTCAAATATGAAAATAAATGTTCACGTAACACTGCGCTGGTCTATATTTTATGCAGAATTAAACTATGATTATTCTGTTTACTTCACACTATTACTTAAGAATCTCTTTTTTATTAACATTCATAAATGTTTTTCATTCATAAATGTTGAGAGGTGAGACACGCTGCTCAGACTAAACTGGGAGGTGATCAGAAGACTCCAACTTCAGATAAAGTTCAGCTGTGACATATTAAAACAGTGCTAATCAAAGATGGATTTGAGGATAACAATACATAAATGATGTAAACAATTGATACAGGTTAAATTCAACAATATTCTATAATTTAATTTAAGTTACGGATATTTGTATAATATTTTCATTTCTGTAGCCTTTGGTTTAGCTTTAGCCATATTGCTCTCAGGTTGGAACTCATGAACTTTAACCAGTTGTCTGGAACACAGTGGTGAGCGGCAGCTGTTGAACTGGGTGCTTGTGTATAGTTGTATTAGATATATAGATGCTTGGATATAGTTTAAATGTTGCAAGTGAATATTTGCCCTATGTTGTAGGTGTAAACTACAGCTCCTGGAGTGGGTGAGTTCGAAGGCCGTGACTCAGATCCTGCACAAACTGATCGAGCAGCGGATGGAGAGACACTGCAGAGGAGAGTACGAGCGGTCCTTCCTCATGGACTTCCAGGAGGTAAACGACGATCTGGAACAAGAACTGAAGGCAGCTTTTTATCACAGATACAAATTTATAGATTAAATTCATAGGTCAGATTTTAAACCTGTCCAGGAGAATTAACGTTTGAGAGGAGACTGAACTCTGAACTTCTAAACTAATCCAATAGTCTCATTTACTACACTAGGGCTGCAAGAATTCTTTGATCATCATAATGGTAATCTGGACTAGACAGATGCTAAAACATTTACCAAAAGCCTTTTATAACAAAGGTGCTGGCATTATTGTTACCTCATTGTTTTAGTAAAAATAAATATTTGACTAGTTTGCTACTTAAATAATTGTTAGTTGCAGCACTAGTCTAAACTACAGGGTTTTTACACAAAATAAGACCCCACAGAGACACAGGGAGTTTTAGTTTTTAAACATCAAACATTTTATTGCAAAAATATTTTCATCCTTTGATTTACAAATTGTGACTATCTAGTTCCTCTTTTTGTCTCCCTCTAGTGGTTGGAACAGGTGTTGGGTTGGCTCAGTAAAGTCTTCTCCAGTGATGCGGACAGGGGCCTCTCCTCCTCTGCCTCTCCCAGCTCCACTCTCTCTTCTCAGGCTCACGTCCTCTCCAGAGCCCCTGCTCCTGTGGGGGGTCCTGGTTCTCCCATGGACGCTGTCTGTCCCGTGAATGCTGCGTCCCCCGTGGGTAGGCCTGTCAATAATTACTATATTGACTTATTGTTCAAGGGTTGAATCAAGAGGACTGGATCATTATCTACAAACTAACTGCTAAAGTGTTTCATTCTGCAATTATGTACAATATTGTGGTTTATCATCTATATTTTCTTTAACAATATGTCTCACTTCTATGTGTTATTGTGACAGGCCTTTCCGTGGGAGCTGGGTCTCCCTTAGGTGCTAGCTCGGTGCTGAAACAGTGGAGGTGTCACATGCATCAGTTTTTCTGCAGAATTTACGTTAACATGAGGATCGAGGAGCTCTTCAGTATCATACGAGGTGAGTGCGATTCCCAGGTTGTGTCAAGTCAGATTTATTTATAAAGCACATTTAAAAACAACCACAGCTGTATAATATAAGGTGCGATGATAGAACGATACAATACAAGAATCTTGCTTAGCTTGTATTAAAGCTTGTGTGTGTTTTTTTTAAGATTTTAATGAAGTCCAAAATACCCTCATAAATCTTAAACTGTCTTTGAATGCAAATACAACTAAGTATATGATTACAAAAAAACCCCCAAAAACATTTAAGTAACGTGCAAGCTCCAAATCTTTATACACTTAACGGTACATTGATGGAAAGAATCAACTCTTAGCTATCTTTTGGCTTGTCAAAAGCATATCCTTTAAAAAGCATATCACGGAATTATGTAACGGTTTAAAATCAAAATCATCATTTTATGATGATTTTATTATGTATTCCAATAAATTACAGAAAAGAAATAGTGCAAGCAACTTTCCTCTCCATACTGGATTATGGAGATGTGGTGTACATGCAGACGTCTGTACTGGATTATGGGAATGTGGTGTAAATGTAGACTTCTGTGCTGGATTATGGAGATGTGGTGGACATGCAGACTTCTGTACTGGATTATGGGGATGTGAACATTGAGACGTCAGCCTCTGCTTTGAAACCATTGTATCTGCTATTTCACTCTGCCCTTCATTTTATTACAGGTGATGGATTTGAAACCCATCACTGTGTTCTTTACAAAATAGTGGGTTGGTCATTGCTGTCTGTTAGAAGAGAGCAGCACTGTATTAAATGTATCTATAAGGGTCTACTTCAAAATCTGCCAGAATACCTCACCTGCTTGTTAATCACTGATACCGGAACATTTAATAGCAGATCACATGACTGCATAAGGCTAAGAACTAGCCGTACCAAAACTGAAACAGGAAAAAGGCTTTTAGCCGTTTTGCTTCATAAAAATGGAACACACTCCAAGGAAACGGACAACTGGATACTTAGGTGACACAATCGCAATTTAATAATCTGGTAACAAACTTTTATACACACACCTGCTCCTGTTTTTAATGTATTATATGGACTTGTATACTTGTTTTTTCTGCTTGTATTGTATTTTAAACAGGGCACCCATGAAAAAGAGAGCTCTCGTTGAGTTCTCCTGTATAAATAAAGATTTTTTAAAAATCCAGTGCAAACAAATTAGTTTTCCACAAAGATTTAAACATATTTAAAGATTGGGCTGTCTAATATCCAGAGGAAGACTGTTGCAGAGTCTGGGACCAACTCCAGCAAAAGAGTTTTTAGGCGGGACCTTGGAACATCCAAAATCATCTAGTCTGTTGATTTCAACATTCTACTGGGAACATGGACAGAAAGAATCTCAGAGAGAGAGCCAACCCATGGAGACACAGGGAGACATTTAAAAGCATCATTAGAATCTTAAAATCAATCCTGAAGCTCCAGTCCTTTTATGTGCAGTTAGATTATTCCCACAATTGTTTCTCCTGAAACTATTTAAAAATAATAATCAGGTATTCGGTTGAGTACTTTGTTGTTTTTCTCCAGTACTTTTGTTTTGTTCAGATTTCCCAGAGTCCAAACCCGCCATCGAGGACCTGAAGTTCTGTTTGGAGCGAACGAACCAGAGACAGCAGCTGCTCACATCACTGAAGACTGCGTTTGAGAGCCGCCTACTGCACCCAGGTCTGTGCCCACACTTCTGGATTTTATAGAACCACACAGCCAAGTCTGTGCCTCTGTCTGTGCTCATTTATATCTGGGTTTCAGATGACATCAAAACATTGTATAGGCCAATAATATTTAATACAGATGAAAGCAGCTAAAATTGATATTGTTAAAATACTAATATTTATTGTAATACAGCGAGTTCTTGAGTCTAAGGGAAATTTCAACATTTGCCTTTCTTATTTCTTGGCAAAGTGCAATATTGTCAAAAGGGAAAACTGGCTCTTGTGCCTCATCTGGGAGTATAACATCATCACATTCAAGAATCTGTAAACCATCAAAAAGGCTCTACTAATATCCTCGTACTATACTAATATACTTTATATAATCTACAATAGATTTAAACTTGTTCGCTACATATCTGAGGACAGTGAGGGTTTTAATAGAATGAAATATTGTAGACAAATCTTAACACATGAAAAGGTCCTGTATAATCCCACTGTACTGTGCCTTGTTTATCTAACCTCACTGTTTTCCTTCTGCAGGTGTGCACACGTCTGATATTCTGACTGTTTACATCTCAGCCATTAAAGCTCTGAGAGAACTAGACCCTTCTATGGTCATCCTGCAGGTCGCCTGTCAGCCCATCCGCAAGTACCTAAGGTAAATTGCCATCTAAAGAGGGGTTTGCCCACTAACTGGAGGGTGAGGGGTTTAAACCTCAAATTTTACACTGCTGTCCTTCAGACTATCATACCCTAAAACCTGCAAAATCATGCTAAAATAGCCCTTATGAATAATGGAATTACCCAAAACGGAGATAAAATTGCTTAAATGTAATGACTCGTGTTTGGTCATGTCTCTGATCTGGTCCCTGGTCTGGTCCCTGGTCTTTGGTCTCTGGTCCTTGTTCTCTGGTCCTTGGTCCCTCGTCTTTGGTCTCTGGTCCTGTCCCTGTTGTTGACTCTTGCGTTGTGGTGTGTTTAAGGACTCGTGAGGACACTGTTCGTCAGATTGTCGCTGGTCTGACCGGAGACGCTGAGGGATGTACAGATTTGGCCTCAGAGCTGTCCAGAGGAGACCCAGTGACTTTGGAGCTACAGGAGAGCGATGAAGAGGGAACTGATCCAGAGGAGTGGACGCCCGATCCAACCGACGCTGTGCCTGGTCAGTAAACGCACCACGGCCTGTACACTACAACACTGTCAATGTGTGTGACTTCTAAGGCTTTGCAATTAATCAAATTTCTCTCAATATGGAGATTCAGCCATGTCTACTATTGAATACAAAACACTTCAAAGCCATTTTTATTTGTTTCAATAAGACAAAATTAAATCAATTAAAAAAATCATGATCAGTCAACATAAAAAAATCAATAAATAAATTGTATTAAAGCCCAAACCTAGTCGGACAGGCCAGTGGCTCAGAATGCCAGCCACATCTGTCAATGTGCCCCAGAATGTGGCTGTGGAGTAAATGAATAATGGACTCAATGAAGCTCTTTGAGAAGTTGCTGTTGAGTGGTAAAACATGTATTTGTTACTTGCAAAATAATAATAGTTTGTTTGCTTAATTCTTTAACAAAAAATCTGTCCATTATTATACATTTTTTTACTCTATTAGGCTTTCACTTCTCTGACCTAAACTTGCGATGCTGAACTCTGTAGCCACAGTTACCCTGAGGCAGACTGACACAGATTTTGCAGCCAGAACACTCCAGTCACATGATCAGTCATGTGACCTAACCCTCTGTCTGTGCTTCAGATAAATCGGGCTCAAAGCGGCGCTCCTCTGACATCATCAGTCTACTTGTCAGTATTTACGGCAGCAAAGACATCTTCATTGACGAGTACAGAGCTGTGTTAGCCGACCGACTGCTACACCAGCTCAACTACAACACTGCCAGGTAACACTCACATTCATATTTAATTATCAGGTTTAAAACAATGTTTATTATGATACAGTATAATATAATCTAATGCCAAACCTGTGAAGTAAGTAAGGTTCTCATCTACACTGTGCGATTTCATCCCTCCTGACCACCAGAGGATGGTGCTGAAGGCACTGAAAGATTCTGTGTGCGTGGGAAGTCATGCAGTGTTTTCAGGACCGCCATCTGGTGGTCAAGAGGGATTCATAGAACCGTGGCTGCCTCATATAAATTGACCAAAGGCTGAAACGGTAAAAGACCCTGAAGGTATTCTGTGTTTCAGAGAAATCCGAAATGTGGAGCTATTGAAGCTGCGTTTTGGAGAGTCTCACATGCACTACTGCGAGGTTATGCTCAAGGTAAAGAACACACAGCAAAACTAAACTTAAGGTAAAATACATTTTGTTATATTATGCGGATGACACAGTTTTTTATGCACCCGCCAAGACACCAGAGCAGGCTGCGGATGTTTTGTCCGCATGCATGGCTGAGGTTAGTCAGTGGCTCAAAATAAGCTGACTCTAATTTTTTATGTTTCTGTGTTTTTCTATTAAAAAATTAAATGTAGACCAAAGATTTCAAATAAATTTGCAAAATGATAAAATACAAGTAGTTAACGACTTTAAATATCTTGGGTTGGTCCTAGACCCCCAACTAAAAGTTGATAAACATGTTAAGAGTATAGCCAAAACAATACAAAGAAATCTAAATTGTTTTAAATTGATAAGACAATATATTCCAAATCAGGCAGCCCTGCTGTACATGCATGGTATGATTTTTTTCCTCATATCTCCTACTGCATGACATGGGCCCAGGCAGCTCCTAAAGCGCATTGCTTTGTACAACCAAGCAATCAAAATTATGGACAGCATGGGCCCATTAAGTTTCGAAAGTACATTTATACATAACTTGGCCCCAGACTCACCCAGTACATTTATACCAGAGTAAACAGCACCAGAGGCAAGAGGCAAACAAGAACTGTAAAATCCCACAATGCAGAACCTCTTTTGGACAGTCTGCCTTTTCATACCAGAGCTGCAAACTGTGGAACTCACTGCCCATTGAAATAAAGAATATTTCTGAGTTAAAAATGTTCACTTCTAGGGTTAAGAACTGGCTGAAAATGAGTCAAAATTGTACCCACTTGTAAATAAGTAGTATGACAGTTGGTGAGTGAGAGAAAGTGTAAGTGTTAAATGTATATTTGGGCACTGATGTAACTATTTTAAGGGATAAGTGTTTTAATATACTTTGCATATTAGTTAATTGTAAAAAAGCCCAACCAGGGACAGGAGTTGAAAATTAGCTCTTGCTATAAACTCTGTATGCATCACATCAGCTGCAATGTTCATTTTGTAACTATGTCTGATTGCATTGTCCCTGTCAAATAAATAAATAACATAATGACAAGTTTACAATGTTTTACAATTCAGCCCAAAATAGCATAAGTTCAGATCTTTACGTATTAACATGTAGTTTGCAATAGTCCTGACAGATGGAAGAATAATTTTTTGGGGGTCTAGGCAGTAAAACTCTTTCAGTTTGTCAGTTCAGTCACTTACCTAGCCTTTCTAAACAGATTCAGTTGAACTGTTAAAAGACTGATCCAGGGGCCTGTTCCACCTGTGTGGATCAGGATCATGTCTCTGTTTTTTTTGTGTGTTAAAAGTCCTTGTTCTTCCTGCTCAGGACATGGCGGACTCACGGAGGATAAACGGAAATATTCGTGAAGAAGAGTCCCGTCTGAACAAAGAGGAGCAGCCATCTCTTCCTCTCTCCGCCATCATCCTCTCCTCCGAGTTCTGGCCCACACTGAAGGAGGAGAAACTAGAGCTTCCCCTGGTGGTAACCCAGGCCATGGAGGAATACACACACCGATACGAGAAGCTAAAGGTGTGTAACGCTAATGAGAAGCTAAAAGTAACGCTCTCATGGGAAGATAAAGGTAGTGCGCTTATGAGATGCTAAAGGTAGCGCCCTAACGAGATGCTAAAGGTAGTGCTCTAACGAGATGCTAAAGGTAGCGCCCTAACGAGATGCTAAAGGTAGTGCCCTAACGAGATGCTAAAGGTAGTGCCCTAACGAGATGCTAAAGGTAGTGCGCCAATGAAATGCTAAAGGTATGTTATGGGGCTGGAAGGTCAAATGTAATTTGAATGATTGCACTTGGCCAATCATAGTACGGCACTGGGACTGAATGGCTAGCAGTGTTGTCTCACAGCAAGAAGGTCCAGGGTGAGTTTTGTGCCAAGTTTGGGCTAATGCTCCAACTATGTAGTAACTGAATTACCGACAGGGTCCAAAAAAGTATAATCAGGTTAAAACCATGAGAAGAGTTCAGTTTAGGGCTGTACTCTAAATATCGATACAGCAATATATCGTGACGGAGAGCGATACACTTATCGATACAGCGATACTTTTAAACAATGTTCATTTATTCTACTTGTAGTTATACACTGCTGTATTGCAGGGCTTAAGCTGCAGAGCTGAAAAAGTTTCTTTATAAATCTAAAGTTATGGAAGTAAGTATTGTTCTGTGAATCCCGGATGACTGCCAGAGGATTGTGCTAAAAACACTGAAAGTTTCCCGGCGCATACACGAAGGGAGGAAATACAACCATCTACTGTATTCTAATGAAGGGCATTGTACACATGAAATTCCTATGCATTGTTATTTAGCACAATAAAAAAACATAAATTTGAAAAACTACACTGACTGTAGCTGTTGTGTTGTGTCCAGGCCATGCGGACTCTGAGCTGGAAGCCTCACCTGGGCTCAGTGACTCTGGATGTGGAGCTAGAGGATCGAACCATCCCAAGCATCACAGTGTCTCCCATCCACGCAGCTATAATCCTGCACTTCCAGGATAAGAGTATGACTCCTCTTTCCTATCTACTCTTGTCATACCACATCTGCTCTACACTGTATCTGCTCTGTCAACTGTGAAATAGCTAACTTTAATGAACCTCTTTGGTCACTGCCATTAGGTGAGTGGAGCTTGGAGGAGTTGAGCGCTCAGCTTGGGGCCCCTCGGGACCTGGTGCACAGGAAATTGGCCCTGTGGCAGCAGCAGGGAGTTCTCCGGGAGGAAGCAGGGGGGCGCTATAGCGTCATGGAGACGGGCTCATCTAGAGAGAAACTGGAGCGAGGAGTGATGCTCATCGACAGTGATGAAGAGCGGGACTCGAACACAACCACACAGTCTGAGCAGAGGGAGGAGAAACTACAGGTACTAAAGCTAAAGGGGCTAAAGCTAAAGGGGCTAAAGCTAAAAGGAGCAGAGTGAGGAGAAGCTATAGGTATGACAGCTATATATGCTAATGCTAAAGGTCCCGTCATTGCCCGATTTGACACCTTTTTAAGTTAGCCCATTTAACATTTTAAATATGTTCTGTCTGTTGTAGCCAAAAGTATTGCTAAGCTTAAATATATTCATATCAAAGTTCGATCATTTTCTTTTATACTCAGCGAACTCTGATTATGGTCAAATACAATAATTTTTGGCTTTATTTCCGTTTTACTCATGAAGTAAGACTTAACTCAGCTCTGTTTTCTAACCTTTTATTACATAAAAAAAAAAAATTGATATAGCCCAGTTAAACCTTTGCCCCTGATGCTAACCCATGCCATGTTGTTGCAGCTGTTCTGGGCATACATTCAGGCCATGCTCACAAACCTGGACAGTATGACACTAGAGCGCATCCACTCGATGCTGAGGATGTTCGTCGCCACGGGACCAGTCGTCACGGAGATGGACGTGGAGGAGCTGGAGGCTTTTCTGCAGCGAAAGGTTCGGGAGCATCAGCTGATTGGATCTGCAGGGGTCTACAGGCTGCCCAAGTCCAAGTGAGGGTCCACGAGCCATACAAGAATTAGTAAAAACAATTTAAAATCAACTCTGATCGCACCGTCTCAACCATGTTTCAGAAGTATAATATCCATTTTCTCACTTTGAAATAAATACATTCATTTTTAAAAAGGAGCAGAAAATGAATGAGTAATTTCCCTCTGAAACCCACATGAGCCGGACCGAGTCTATGCTTAAACATAGACACAGTTCCTACTGGTCAACCTCTGTTATGGTCTGATGGAGTTAGAAGTGGATTAAATCAATAAGTGAAGTGCAAATTCTAAGAAGATGCAACCTTGGCTTAAAGAAAATGAATTATTTGCTATATTGCTCACCCCACCAAGAACTGAAAGGAGACATGGGTTGGGTCCTTGGGCAGGAAAATTGCTCTAGAAACTGTCACCATGACTTTTGAGAATGTTATAAATTAATCAAAATACAGTAGTGTACAACTGAGACTGTATCCACACAGCACTTAACTGTTTTCAAATAAATGTTTCAAATGTTGTATCCAAATGTTTACATAATTTTATGTTTACATGACAATTCGTTATTTTATGCATTATCTGGAAAAGCCATATTAAACTTAATGTAATTGAGGAATGCGTGAAGAAGAGAAGAATCTGAAGAGAAAAAAGCTCATTAGTAGAAGTTGTCATAGCTGTAGTTGTAGTTTTCACACACCAGGTTACTTTATTTACTTTGACTTAATATTTTGGTACAAATGCACAACATTACCAATTATCATTTATCAGGGTTGCCACAAGAAATGTCTTGCCCGAGGGCATACCATAATTGTCAGACAGGATTCGAACCATTTATTTTACTATACAACAATTAACCTTCAGACACATTTTAGTTCATACAATCACACGTTTATTGCTTTGGGTTGGACACAGGCAGCAGTGGTTTAGTTCAACACAAGGCTCACTATCATTGGCACAAAGTTATAACTCACAATCGAAATACAGTCTAGTGGATTTGACATTATTGTTAAGAGACAAATGCGGGATTTAAGACACACAAACGCATGTTAAAGGTACACCAAGTAACTTTACTGATGTAGGTTCTGCCACCTATCTCCATGAGGATGTTAATGCTAAGAGTGGTCTCCTCTCCACAGATCTGACCTGTGCCTTGTGGCATCAACTACTTGTGGAAATTCTTTGCAAATCATTGACTTCATTTCCCTAGGTGATTTTGCACACCCCTATCATTGTAAAAAGTTACACAATGTGCCTGGCACTAAAATTGGAGCCTGGATCATTCTAATAAACTACATTTGGGAATAAATATTTGGACATTGCAAAAAAGTATCTCAAAATAATGCAATTTTTGAATACAGTAGTTCTGATAGTTACATAATTCGACTGTTTTAAAATGTTTTCTAAAGGTTTTTAAGCCAAATTGTCTGCTTCAGAATGTTTTTTTATATTTTTCCCTTCTTTGGCAGATAAATCTTTGTTGAAATCAACATAAAATTAGATTAGATAGATTAAATAAACATAACCACATTTAAGATGCACTACATGACTTTTCTAGTGGGTGATCGGCTTGTCTTATGCAAATGTCATTGCTGAAATGTTCCACAGCTTGGCATTTTGGAGATGTTACCAGGCTAAGTTGCAGTTTAAATCTACGAAAAGTTTAACCAACTCACAATAAGTGTTCTTTAATTCCAATAAAACTGCAACATTAAAGCACTTTAATGTTTTAATTTAATGTTTAATGCAATACTGTGGAACATTTTAGGCAATGCAATGAAATCTCCATGGAGACAAGCATGTGATGGACCTTCCACAAGAAAGTTTATGTGGTGCATCTTTAAGTGAATTAACATACGATAAAATCGAGATTAATACTTTGAGTCATTTGAAGCAAATTTTTCAATTTTATTTTTATGTACTGTTAGAATTAAACAGATTTAACCCTTTGGTATCCCTTCTGTGGTTATGAGAGCAGTTAAAGTGCATATGACAGGTGAGACTATCAATTTCATTAAAGCAGTTTACACAAAAATATTTTCTTTTATTTTTGTTGAAGTTTATAATTTGGATACACTGGCAGCAGATATGACAGGTAATAGGCACTGTGCAGAGCAGCATGCTAGCTAGCTCACAAAACTAAGTCACTTGTTAAAATCGAAAAACATAAAATAATTATTATTAATTAAAATAAAGACATCCTAATTTTTATATGTAGAATACTTCAGTTCGTGGTGTTTTAACATCTATTATGCCTCAAAGTTAGCATTAGCATAAGCAAGTGCATTCATTTTACTTGTGTGGTTTTTAATGTCAGTGACATCCACCCACAGCTCTGTCTATTGCCTAATCTCTATTCATTTTAGCAAGACTTTGCAAAAACCTCAGATAAAATTGAACAGGAAGTAGTGACGTAACAGTGAGGTAGTTGGCCGCTGTTGTGCACAGAACCTATTCTAAAATTGTTACCTAGCAACCATACAGTAAACAAGGGCCATAATTTGTTTAAATTGCTCAATAGTTATGATTAGACAAAAACAACTTTATTTTGTTAAATGAATGTTGAATGTACCAGAAAAATGCCTGTGTATGCGTGTATATTGTCCCCGTATTTTGGATGGATTGTTTGGGGTTGATGACATAGGTAGAAGGATTCAGTTTAGAACCTGCCACTCAAGTGATGTGTACCTCTGGTAAATATCTCAGTTTTACAGGTACCCACCAAACCAAGTAAGTTAGGAAAAACCTGCCATATGCACTTCATCTGAATCAAATGGCAAAAAAGATTTTATTAAATTAAAATCTATGTAAACAAAAAGAAATGACAAAAACAGACTGGTCCTTTGGCACTGCAAGATCTTTGAAACTCAGATCCAGTCCAGGTGAGGTGCTGCTTTAGTCCGGGTTTGAGCCAGGTCGAGTCCTGAGTTTGTTCCAGTTTAGTCCCAGTTCAGGTCTTTTCATTAACACTCAATTATTCCCAATAGCAGTGGACACAGGGATTTCTTGGGTTTTGCTACAAAAGACTGCTTCCAAATCCGGGACCTTAATGAAAACCTCATTTTCTAAGGGCAAAAAAAAACCAAACAAAAAAAATCCACCCTATAAAAAGGTTCTGAGATTGTGACTGGTCAGAAAGAATGCACCAAAGGAGATCTGGAGGAGATGGCTAACCAGGCAACCAATAACCATATCTTTTCTCAATAATTGAAAGCACTAAAATTTACACTAACCCCTGCTTTAAAATCCAGCTCCGGTCTCTAGTTGCATGTCTTGGTCCTGGCCCAAATCTCAGGCTTGGCCCCAGTCCTGGTCTAGTTTTGGTCTGGACCTCAGCAGCATTTTATGCCTCCGTTGGTGCTAGTCTTTATTCTGTTCCGAGTCCTGGCCTTAGTCCGTGCCAAGACTCAGGTCATGTCTTGTTTCAGTCCTGTTCCTAGGTCTTGATCCCAGTCCTGGTCTTAGTCCTGGTTTAGACCTGGTTCTCAGCCCAGACTTCGCAACACTTCTTGCCTCCCTTTCTCCGGTCCCTCTGTGCGCTATTATACACGGTGTTTCTCTCCCTCTCATGCTCCAGTCTTAGGATCTTAGTACCAGTCTTGATCATGCTCTCAGTCCTGGTCTAGACCTGGTTCTTGGCCCGGACTTCAGCAGCACTTCTTGCCTCCCTTTCTCTGGTCCCAGTCCCTCTGTAGACGGATATATACATTCTTAGGGTCTTAGTCCCGGTCTAGAACCAGATCCCGACTCGGACTTCACCAGCACTTTTTTCCTCTTGCTCTGTGCGCTGGTATTTGCGGTGCCTCTCTTGTGCTCCAGTCTTAGGGTCTTAGTCCTGGTCTAAACCCAGATCTCAGCTTGGACTTCAGCAGCACTTTTTCCCTCTCTTCCTCCGGTCTCGGTCCCTCTGTGCACCTATATTCACGGTATCTCTCTCCCTCTCGCGCTCCCTCTCTGCTCTGTTCTGACTCTGGATTTTGGCCCGAAGAACCATGTGAGTGAACTCCATAAACATCTGCAAAGGACACAAGAGCCAATAAGAAAAATATACTCTTTACTTACTAAAACTGCAATATTATTGTACTCCTTTGTCTCAGTATAATCACAAAAATCACAATATTGGCCAATTGATACTTTGCAATGACATCACACTGAGGGTGTTCTACATGTTTGTCTATTGCAGAAAGTTTAGCAGATACCATGGTGACATAATGCAAACATTATCAAAAACAGCCAAATAAAAGTTTTAACACTGAAAACTAAAAAAAAATACAGAATGGATTTAAACAACACATTTTTGGGAGCCTGTGATCAATAAGTGTTCATGATCCTGACTTGAGCTTGAGACAGCAGTGCCTACAGTTAGCATCATACCTCATCAATGTTGATGACATCAGCTACAAAGTACCAATACTGTATCCATGTCAAGAGGAACTAAATACATTGCTATAGAGCCAAGATTCTTTGACAGAAATTTCGTTTTTGAAAATTTAAATTTTAAAAAGCCAGATTGGAGGCATTCAGTTTAATATTTTTTCCTATTTAGCATTATTTTAGTCTTTAGTCTGATAATTTACTACTCAAAATAAAAAATGAAATTCTTCAAGTTTTAATTTAAGTCAATTCATTCAATTTCAACTTAATGTGTCAGAGGTATATTGAAGTATTGAAATAATAACACATCCTCATCATTCTCACCATGTCATCAAATTACATTTTTCAACCGTGCAAGGCAGTGTCAATTGATTTAGCAATAGTGATACCACATTTATTCACTGGACACTACAACAGTTCTAATTAGAGATTGACTGATATGGGTTTTTACCATACCAATACCAATTGTTTAGAATCTTGAGACTCTGATGGCCAATAAGCTCTGCCGATATTTTTGGGTCAGTATATGTAGGGCCAGTTTTGTTTTCCCAAAGTTACGTCATTTCAATTAACTAAAAACTCACCAACAGGCCTTTTTACAATAAACCTTTAACAGAGCTGTGCAGTCATGTTTTGTGCAGTGATCCAGTTGCATTTAAATGTTAAAATAAAGTGTTATGCATATTCTTTAGACAGCAGGTCAGCCAAAACAAAATATCAGCCAATACTCTAAAAAGTGCAAATATCAGCTGATATTTTGGTCTATCTCTAGTTCGAAAAGTTATCAAATGGATTCATTATTATCTTCATTCTTTTTTTAAACCAATAACACATTTTACTCTTGTCTGACTATTTGGATGACTACTTTTTTGTTGAATAATATAATTTTAATGGTATGCCCAGTTACACTTTTGGCTCCTCTCTGCATATTGTACAACTTTTGTATGATCTTATATTCTAAAGATATTTGTGGTAGAAAAGTACCTCCTCCACATTGATGTTTTCTTTGGCGCTGGTCTCAAACACACGCACGCCAACAGATTCACCAAACCTCACCGCGTCCTGTGTTTCCACTTTCTTCCTGGAGGGGTCATCGTTCTTGTTTCCCACTGAGAGTAAGAAAGAAAAATAAAACAACAAATGAAAAAAGTATGATATAACAATGGTAAATTAGCTCAACTGTTAATAAACTAAAGGGGGTATTTCTCCATTGGCATCAGTAACTTGTGAGTTTTTTCTCACATATAAAAAGAGTTCAGACATTGCTACTACAGCGAAAAAAAAAAAAAAAAAAACCCAAAAAAAACCCAAACAACTAACTTTTCTGGTCAAGGGTTTGTTGCTTGCATTGTCTCCATGGAGATGTTATTTCTTTGCCTAAAATGTTCCACAGTATGGCATCTCCATGTAGACAAGCAGGTGGCTCTCCTAGGCCAACTCAGGTTAGTTCTTTGGAATGGCGACGACACAGTAAGAATGCATGTTTTTCAGTGTATTTTTGAGCAATGAAAACACCAGTAATTGAATAAAAATAAGATGTATATACATTTAATGCCATACTGGTACCATTTCAGGCAACATTCTTCATGGAGACAGGCATGTAGGGGAACCCCAACCAGAGTTACAGTGCACCTTAAAGCACTTTTTCTCATACTGATTGATCATTAAATCAATTCAATTACAATTTTCTTATTTAAAAATGGCTTTTAGTATTCACAACATGCTCCAAAACATGAAAGAATTTTAATCTGTGACATTCAAAACAAAAAGTAAAATATCTATGTCAGTAAAAGCATGTGGTTTGGGGCAGAGTTCAGACTTTGGATAGAGTTCAGCTTTCGAACTCTCCATTTAAAAGATCTAAGCTGATCACTGACCATTTGAAATGACTCTATATTTGATTCAAATTGTGCCAGCTACACAGCCTACGACTTCTACTTTACTAATTTTATAAGACTCCAGCAGCAGTGCCATGTAAATAAACCTTAACTATAAAAGGAATTTGCACTATTTCTAACTGATAATACCTGTGTTTGTCATTCACTGGTATTTTAATAAGAAATCTCCAAAAGCCAAATTCACAAATGATTTCCTTGATCATTTCTATAAGTGACGAAGTCCATTCTCCCGCTATATTTATCCAACCACATCACAGCATCTGTAGATTAACTAGAGACATTTGACCTGCTCCCATCTCAGTTAGGTCACTCTAATGGGGATTTTTCTGGCATATATTTTGATTTGCTCTACATGCATTGAAATCAAGATTCAGTTCACCGTGCACATGTCCAGGAGCCTTCACATTTGAGAACTGAAATCTGAACTGTTAAACTAATACAAGACTTTCATTTCTGTAGAAATATATGCAGGGTTAACAGGTTTTTACTGCTACAAGCCCCAGTGGAAAGGAAACTATATCTACTAAATAATGTGATTTGCTTTTGGTTTTGATTAATTGTTCAGCCTTAGTTCAAGTTTGACCACCTTCTAGTCATCATGGAGATTATATTGCTTTCCTTCATTTATGTTCCACAGTATGGCATTAAAATTCACCATCTCCATGGAGACAAGAAGGGGACGTTGCAGGCCAAGTTACAGGTCAGATCTGTGGAGAGGTCACAGTAAGAATGCATCATGTTTTTACGAGTTTTTTTTAAAGCAATAATAACACCTGTATTTGAATACAGTAAGATGGATAGGTAGAATGTCATACTGTAGAACATTACAGGCAAAGCTCCAATCTAGACCCTGGTTTTAGTCCAGGCCTTCGTAGCATTTCTCACTTGACCCGAGTCCTGACCCGAGTCCTGACCCGAGTCCTGACCCGAGTCCTGACCCGAGTCCTGACCCGAGTCCTGACCAGAGTCCTGACCAGAGTCCTGACCAGAGTCCTGACCAGAGTCCTGACCAGAGTCCTGACATAGACGCAGAAGCACTTTCTTGCCGCTCTCCCATCTTTGTCTTGGCCCCTGGTCTCCAATTCTGGTCTAGACCCAGATCTGATCAGGTTTGATGTCATACTGTGGAGCATTTCAGGCAAAGCAGTAAGATCTCCATGGTGGCAGACCCCCCTACCAGCACCTTTAAAAATCTACTCACCCAGGATCTTGCAGACATTGTCACAGTTTTGGGAGATTTCGTTGAGCCACCTTTTCACGTTCACAAACGACTCTGGGTTTGTTACGTCGTAAACGATGATCACTCCGTGTGTGTTTCTGTAGTAACTGAAAACGGAAAAAAAAAAAAAAAAAAAAAGTTAAGTCAAGTTTAAAATAATTAACAATGCAATTTTTGGGTCATTTTGATTAAATCTACCAACTAGTGCATCAGTTATGAAATCATTACCAAGGTCAGGACAGATAAAAATAGCTGACATAGGTCTAAAATTGGGTTTTAAATAAGAACATGCCCCACACTTTAACTAAACCAGGATTATATCTGCACAATAATTTGACTAGTGTTGTCACAATAGTAAAATCTAAAATTCTATGTTGATACTAAAGGAAAAGTCTACCTACTCAATAGCAATTTTGATACCACAAAAAAAAAAAAAAAACTTTTTTTAGACAACAGACTACTTTTCTGTTATAAATCAAAACATAAAACTATTCAGAAAATCTACTTTATCTGATTGCATTTTTTTTTTTTTTGTACCAATACTTTGAGTAAACATTTTCAAGACTAGTATCTGGGTATCAATACATTTGACAACCCTAAATGGGACTAAACTAAAGACAAATTAGGATTAAAAATAAAGACCAAACCCTGACCACACAATCAGGACAAAAAGGGTCTAGAAATAAAACTGGGACTTTGGTTTAGGATTAGTCCTGGTTTGGTCCTGTTTGACATGGACTAGCCAAAACTACATCAGAACTATACCAAAGACCACCCATTTCTAGTTTGACCAACCAGAAGACTAAACAGACCCCTGACCTCCACTAGTACCAGTCCCATATTTTGAGAATCGCTGATGTATTTTGTCATATAAAATTTAAATTATTGTAATTTACGTTGAGGTGATGGTTCTGAAGCGCTCCTGTCCGGCTGTGTCCCAGATCTGCAGTTTGACCCTCTCTCCGTTTACGTCTACCGTCCGGATCTTAAAGTCCACCCCGATCGTCGTGATGTAACTGCCTGGAACGATAAAAGTTAAATTTAATAACTATTTTAAAAGATATTAAACTAGGAACTTAAACCAGGGACTAAACCAGGTACTAAACCAGGTATTAAGCTAGGTAATAACTTTCGCTTTCACTCAGTGTCAAAATAAAGTTATGATTAGGAAAGTCAACTTTACAGTAACACACATTTGAATTATTGTAGGCTCCGTAAAAATGTTATTTAGAGGGCCAGTGATACAACCATCCAAGCAAAAAAGTTCCTGTGTCATTTAGAGAAGCACTTTACAGTTGTTTTTATTTTATTTTGGTGACTTTATGTAGGGTCTTTGTAATAAAATGCAATGTTTTGTGTACATTTGCAAAGCATTAATCAGGCTTTGTCATTTTACAGATCATGTGAATCAGACTTGCATCCTGTTATGGCTCTGCTCTGCAGTGTTTTGCTTTAGGGTGGTGGAGGTTGGCAGGTACTCTCTTTTTGTCTCTACAAAATCTACAACCTTTGAAATCTCTTCAAACAAGTCCAGGCACATCACAGCTGATTTCCTTCTCTAGCTGAACCTGGTGAACATTTTTCACATTCTACAACAACCAGAAAACATTTTGTCATAACTTTTAGACAGGGACTGAGCAATAAGGATAGAAGGAAAAAGGGGCATAACCAAGTAAAAGTGAAGAGGCCAATAGTGTTGTCACGATACTAAAATTTCAAACTAAATTGCGATACCAACAGACTTGATACTCAATACCAATACCACAAGCATCATAAAAAACACTGTTTTTCAACATGAATATTATATTATATCATCTGTAGTCCCTCTCTCGTCCAGGTAGGTTCCATAGTGGTCTATGAGCGCATACTAGTCTATGTGGTCTTATACTAAAGCTATTCAGGAAACGTTAATTTCTGTCTATAAATGTGACTATTTTAATACCGATACCAGCTAAAGGAGTATCTAGTTTTGACACTAGTTTCAGCATCGATTAGCATCTGATTTTCTTTTGACAACCCTAATATATTGTACAGTAGAGTGTAAATAATTCAGCTAGAGTTATACAGGCATACAATTTTGTAGTTTTCCACTCCATTAAAAACATTCATTTAACAAATTATATAAAGTAAAACTAAACTCACCAGAGAAAGAGTTGTCTGCAAAGCGAAGGAGGAGGCTGCTTTTTCCCACATCTGAAAAAAAGGAGAAATTAAGTTATGAGTCAACGTAGCTAAGCTAAGCCAAAGAAGACATAAGCCTGCAGGTTTAAACTATTTATGAATTAACGGCAAGAAAAGCACACTACCCAAACACATTTAGACCCATTCAGTAGGGCTGAACGATAGCAACTTGTGCTTTGTTTTTGAATTGTTGAGTTCTATTGAGAGTTCACCAACCCCCTAGTCAGTGTCAAAGCAAAGTTATAATTCACACAGTAATGAAGGGTCTCACTTATCAGCTTGATCCAACTCAAAAAATATTATATTTACTTATATTTGGGTGATCTAAAGTCAAGTCAACACTAAATGTGAAACGTGAGAAAACTGGATCAGAAGCTGCAGGGGACTCAGGAGGAGAGCCGTGAAACATAAGAATATTCACAATAGGAGGAAACTCAGCCCAAGTAACTGCAGGGAATACAGGTCTGTCATTTAGCTGCTGTACTGTGAGGGACTGCTGGTAATGTGTAATTGACATTTATCTGACAAATATTGTTTTGACTTGAACAATGCATTTGTAAATCAAAATTAAATTCACTGTGCACAGTTTAAACTCATCCAGGAACATTAACATTTGGGAGAGGACTAAAATTTTAACTGATAAACTAAGGAATCCAATGATAAGAAATTTAAAAAGGAACTGTATCTAAGTTTGTGATTTAAAATTTCATAAACGTGACCCAACTGTGACCCCAGATATAATGGTAAACATGTTCAAATGAAATATAGATTTTACTGGTAACAGTAATTTATTCTTAGTTATAAAAAGATGGACATGATGTCCAATTTTTTATAAGTTTGTTTTTTTCTCAAGACGACTATCCAATCAGAAAGCAGAAAGAGCATTGTACAAGTCTCTTATTTGGGTTGCCAGTTTCAAAGCCGAAATCCAGTTGCTTTAAACCTAAAAGGCCTTTCTCTGATCTGAATCGTCACTACCTAAACCCCAGTACCTCTAGCCAACTATTAATCAGTGCTAGTGCAGCCTCTGCAGCTCAGTGAGTGAATTCTGGAGGTTCTGCACTTTCACATGAGACATGGCCTGTCCATATGAGAATGAGAAAAGCTTGTGTGCCTTTTATCTGCAGATTAAGGCTCTGGCAACCCAGGATCAGTTGTGATTCTAGTACCTTTTTAAAACTGTAAGAGCGCATTAGTAATAGCATTAATTGAATAAAAATGGAAGGAATCCATATTTGTTATGCCTAGATATTTCTAATCACATATTCTGCCTTCACTGCATTGCTAGCATTTCTCTATGCTAGATTTATCACTTGTATAAAAAAACAATGTCCCTCAAGCCATTTGTCCGTGTCCATTTATGTTTCCAGTGAACAGACGTGTCACAGATCTAATCCTTTAGTTTACTTTAAGCCTGTGAAAGTGTGACTTCTGATTCTGATTCTATTAGAATCTAGAGCTTTCTGTCCAACTGTCGCACTTCTATAAAAAGCTCTTTTCTGGTCAAATGACTGTTCCATTTTCTGTGGCTTTCTTCTATTTTTAGATGTTCTTAGAAATATGTGGCAAATGTGTCTCATAATATGTCTGACAGACAACCCATTCAAAATTACAATTTGAATGGTAACAATGAGCAAATAATAAAATCAGTCATTATTATATAAAATTAAAGGACCTATATCCAATTTTGTCATGTATTCGAGCAATACGTGTCTTGTCTCAGTACATATTCTGAGAGTTCTGTAAAGTGCTTATAAACTTGCTATGAATAATTAGGATGCTCTGAATGCATAAGGTAAGTGAGGAATAACTTTGGACCACAGCAAACTCTTTAAAATTAACTGTTTTTCACATTTTTAAGGTGATAAAAATCAGGTGCGGAGCCTTTAAGGCACACTGTATTGCAAATTCATCCTCTACATTTGACCCATCCTTCAATGCAGAGGTGGAGATGGACAGCATTGCAATTACAAAATAATAAAACTTTAACTGTATTAAGTTTGCCCAGGGATCCATCTTTAGAACTTGAGCTAGTCTGGGTCAGGACTACCTTAGCTAGAGGACTTTAAACTCCATCCAAAACATGCGCAAAAGGTAATGTCGTCTTTGAGACATAAACGTCCCTGCGTCTCCGTGTAATCTTTTTCTGTCTAAAAACTGACAACCCTGTAGTTTAAAACCTCTAAAAACATGTTCTGAAACACATGGCATTCTTGGATTAGTTTGGAAGTTCAGATTTCAATCTTCCCTCAACTGTTAATGCCTAATCCACAATATTCTTCTTATATATACACAATACTTTTTGCTAATTTACAAGAAAACAGTTGGGTACTCCAGCATTAAAATGTGAAGTACCTGAAATTTGTATAATACTTTAAGGGTAAACGTAGCAACTGGGATGTTTTTTGTTTGTACATGTCTGCAACTGTCTAAAAATGTTTTGTGTTAATTTCATAGGGCTGTAGTCGACTAAAGAAATTCTTTGTTGACTAAAAGACGATTACACATCTGTGTATCTGACCTAGCTGTATGTAAAGTATGAGTTTCTTTTTTTTTTTTTTTTTTTTACATACAATATAAATACCATATCTTTAGCTAACTCACTCACTTCTTTCTGCAGTTGTCCCAGATATATCCTTATAATCCAAATAAAATGGAACACCATTGTGCACCATTGACTGATTCTTTGACTAAATGAGTAAAGGCCTTCGGCACTACAATTGCGTTACCCTTTTTTTTTTTTTGTTCCTTTTTTTTGTTTGTTTAAAATAAAAATGTAATAAAGTATTTAAATTATGAAAAAAAAAAAAAAGTTGAGCACTAACTGGAGTCTCCAATGATCAGCAGTTTGAAGAGATGGTTGTAGTCTTTCCCTGCCATTTGATCACCACAGTAATGCAGGAATACGGGATTTTCCTGCTCCTTTTCCTTTAATCGATCTCACCAACCCCATGCACCACAATCCATCCAAAAATATTCCCAATTTTATTCCCAATCCAACATGGCCGCCATTTCAGGGAGCAACAGGACTTTGGGGTTTCCAGTGTTGTTAAAGCGCAGGAGGCCTGTCCATTCACGGTCCATTATGTGAGGCTAGCTACAGTCCATTTAAACACCATGACACATCTATGGGGTATTTCCACTGCAGTTCATCTGTGCAGTGTGGACAGTCTTGCCTGCAGCCACAAACGCCGGGAGATCTCAAACCGAAGAATCATGTGATGCGTTAAAAGTGCATCCGTTTTTTTTTTATCTAAACTTGTTCCTATTTTTGGGAGGAGTGGTCACATTTGTAGGGCGGAGGTGATCAGTTCCTGAGGTCAAACACGCATTGGTTCCTCTTGTGCTGTAACTTCCTTTGGTCCAGTTTTAAAAGAAACTAAACAGAAATAGAAAAGAGAAGCAAAAGTTAGTTTCAAATAATAATTTTTCATGTATATTTTCTTCATCAATATATAACTTCTTTGCATGTATGTAGTCAAGTCACTTTGAGCTGTGTAGGACAATGCTTCATCTTATGACTTCAGCTGATGGGGCAGAAAGCACCATCCACACCTTTGGAACCCTGAGCCGTGCCAACCCTTCAGTATTGGCTTTGAGTAGATGAGTTTAGCTCAGGTTAGCGCTCTGCGGCTAATGTCACCATCACATGAGCACTTCCTGTTTTTGTGGAAACTGTTCCTGGTTGGTCACTACTGTTTTGGCTTCCTTTAATCTGTGTGGTACAGATGAAGTTTCTGTGTCACGATTACTGCAATATCTGTGGGGCTGGAAATGAATATTAATCACAATTTTTTTTTGCTCAACAATTTCTTATTTCTATATTTATTGTTATTATTATCAAATTTATTTTATGAACATGTCTAGACACATAGTCAAGCGTCATTTTAAGTCTACTGATTCCGCTATAGTCTGAACTCAAACTGATCAATTAACTTAATTCGCCTGGTACAGATTACCAAACCGATATTTAATGTAATGCAATGCTTGTAATGACCCGTCAGATGAGTTTGAATCAAAGATATTTACATCATCCTTATGTTTTATTAGGGTTATCCAGATTCACATTCAAGTGGTAATGAAGTTAGTTTGTAAAGTGAAGGGATCAGCAGATCTTAGTGCCA
This sequence comes from Periophthalmus modestus, assembly GCA_019594935.1. NCBI lineage: Eukaryota > Metazoa > Chordata > Actinopteri > Gobiiformes > Gobiidae > Periophthalmus > Periophthalmus modestus. The sequence goes on along the minus strand of JAIEZT010000019.1, from coordinate 28,003,718 downwards.
TGTAATCAGAGGTGGAAAGTAACTAATTACAAATATTCACATTACTATGATAGAGTAGATTTTTGGGGTAATTGTACTTGAACACATTTTTAAAGCTTCAGTGGTAGTTGAGTATAATACTAGCCTTATAATAGTAATTAGTTACATTTTAAATCATTGAAGTTACTCCTGTACAACTCCCAATTGTCCCATTTTATCTTTTTTCATTTTATCTTTGTCTTAAACGGGGAAGAGCCCAATGAGACCACCCAGACTCGCTTTTTCATGAGAACCCTGTTCAAATACAGAACAATACAAACCAGAAAAATAACCACATAGGTCCATTTAAAACATTAAAAACAGAAGCAGGTGTGATTATAAATGTTTATCTCCAGATTATTAAAGTGCATTAGTGGCACCAATCTATCCATGTCCTTGAAATGTAAAAAAAACCTTTTTTTCCCCCCTTTTCAGTTCTAGTACAGCAAGTTTTTAGATGCATCACGAGATCAATCATCATGAGATCTTACATTAAAAGTGCAGGCTGTTTTTCTTTATAGTCACTTATAAATACATTTTATATGGTGTTGTTCTCTTCTGACAGAAAGTGATGGCCAACCTGCTTTTTCACAGTGATCGGTTATAAAGTAATCTGTTATGAAACGAAGGGCTGAGTGAAAGTGTTTCTAAACAGACAAACTCACTTAACAGCTGTGTTTAAAAAGAACAACTGTGTTTAAAAGTAACTAGGATTCTGAGTAGTATTTTTCATGTGTACTTTTTAGTTTTACTTAAGTACAATTTTGTCAGTACTTGCTTACATTATTATCAGTCCTCTTTCCCCCACTGGATGTAATAACAGTTAATTATAATATAAAATCTCCACAGTGGTAGTTTTTTCTACCTTTGGTCTGTTGAACATTCAGGTCACATGACTGGGAGCAGGGTGGGTCCAGATAAAGGAGGAAGTTGTATTTGTGACTCAGCTTTAGGAAGAGCAGAGCACAGCTCCTCAGTCTGAGTAGGTTAGACCTATGGACCCACTGATAAGAAGGGACAGAGGCCAGAGTGCAGGACATGGAATAAGCTCACCAACCTTATCCAACATTAAGGATGGTTTATCTTTTTTTTTTTTTTTTTTTTTTAAAGAAATATCAGGCAGTAATATCGGAAGATTTCACAGATTTCTGTATCGCTGATATTGAAAATTTTGCAGATATTTTGTTCTGCTCTGCCCCAGACTCTGGTTGCCCGTGTGTCTAACTTTGTTCTACATCTGGGTGGTCTTTTTGAGCAAACTAAATTACTGAAAATATGTATTAATATTCCAGATAAATGTATTTTGTTATTATTTTTACAAAAGCGAGAAGTTAATTTGTAAACGTCACTATAACTTAACATAAATATGGTTCTTGAAATGGATTTTAAAAGCTTAATATCAGCATCAGCCAATATAGGTTATCAGCCACAACAGCAAGCTCAGCATTGGCTCAAAAAATCTCAATCCAAGATGGGGTCAAATAAATGAAATCCTGGCCATCCTAGATGAAGAGGCTCTAGGTTATTAATGGTTTTCCTGCATCAATTTAAAGTGTACATATAGTGTTCTAACAAGGATCCTGGCTAAGACCTGGTCCCACTGCTTCTGACAGGTTTAACCCAGAGACACTGAAGGATGGGTCGAATGCACAACACTTTGGGATAACAGACTCCCACTAATACTGCATACATATAGAGCCAATGAGATGGAACTAGTGCTATTACATTTGCAATCACTTTCTGATGCCGTTTTCTGTTTTTCTAGGTTTCAGATGTCATTTATAGCCTATAAAGCTGGAGTAGCTGATTATTAAAGACTGAAAGTAGGAAGTTGCCATTTAAATCTATATAACTTGTTGGTAGCTCTCTCAAACCTTTTCTCTATCTCTATCTAGCTCAACCTTTTCTATCACTGGTGTTCACATGCATTCATTTCTTGCTTTTTCAGGCAGAAAAGCTAACCAGGGTGGACCAGGATCACTCTTGTATATCAATGAGTTCTCATCCCAAAGTGTCATATAGTGACTCACAAAATTAAATGTTTTATAGTTGAAGATAGCGTGTAGTGGTCTAATTATTGTCAGAATTCTGCTTTACAATTTCAGTTGTATTATAATTAATAAAGATGGGGTAAGAAACATGTCAATAGTTAATATATGCAGATTTTGAGGTGGGGCAAGACAAGGTTTGTTAATAGGTTATTAAATGGTTGGGCGATATGGCCAAAAAATAAAATCTTGATTTTTTTGATCACACACACTGGACAATTGCAATTTTAATCAAAGACCGACCAGTACTAGTCTTTCAAAACGGGAAGAAATTTGTGTTCTAATTGTAATAGTTTAAATTAGAATGAGTTTTTGCAATGTCAAGTGTCTAATTCAGAGGTGGGCGAGCTTTTTGACACATGGGCCACAGTGGGTTCTAAAATTTGACAGAGGGGCGGGGCCAGGATATATATATGTATGTATTACATTAGAGATTTGGCCTGTAACATGTAGCTAAGCATGAATATGCAAGGCTCATTGCACAAATTGTTTTCCAAATGCATTAATTAAATTAATAATTAATTTATTACATTTCAGTTAAATAAACACAGCAGAAAAACTCTGAACAAGGTTTACCCTTACCTATTTTAATATCATTTGGTCACATTTGGCGGGCTGGATAAATAAGCCCAAAGAGCCATGGGCCCTAGTTTGCCCATGTCTGGTCTAATTGCACAATATCCCTGTTTTGCAAGAAAGTCAGGAGTCCATTTTTCCAACATCTCAATTGTTAAAAACACACACAAAAAAAACACATGCCCAGCACTAGGTAATTAGTGCACATCTTTTTTTAACTTCTGGCTTAGTAAGAGCACTCTTGTTTAGTGTAATTTTCTTTATGTAGCTCTTTACCCTAAACATAATTTGTGCTAACTCGGTAAAAGACTAAAAACCTCTGTGTTTGGTAAGAGACACCCCGCAGAGAGACAACCCGCCATCTGCCTGCTCACCTTGTCTGCCATGACTAAACACAAACTACAACACCACATTTGTTTTTCAATAAAATGGATAATACTTCTGGTAACTTCATCTGTACGTGGGTCTACTTATAGATCTATATATGTATGTATGTATTAAAAATACCGTGTTTTATTGGGGAATGCAGCACAAGAATTCACTGATTCAAACATTCCCAGTGCGCGGTGGGCGGTCAAGCACTATCAAAGTTCTTTTGTCAAATACACCACAGCAAAGTCATTGTGGATGGAAACTACAACTACGTCTTAAAATGCCCACAGCTTACAATGACTAATTAGTCATTCCCAACTCGTAAATAAACCGGAAACGAAAGCCCAAAACGAAAACGTTGAAACCGTTAATGACAAGGCCCTTCACGCAGCCACGCTCCACAGGGAAAACTTGGCTGTTTTTAGTGGAACTTTATCCCGGTTTGTGCAGAAAAACATGGCTTACTTCGCGTTGTCGTTGCTCTGTCGGTGGCTCCTGTCCGTGGAGAGGCGGTAGGCGCTGGTTTGGACGCTGTTCAGCCCGCCTCCGGAGCTCTGGATCCCGGGTAGCGGAGTGGAAGTCACAGTGAAACCGACCACACCTGACTGCCTCCCGCTGAAGATGACCCACGCGCTCTGGGCTCTCCCTCTCCATCCGCCGCTGCGTTCACGGCGCGTGGGACACAAGAAAACACAGACCCGGAAACAACAGTGTGGCATTCAAGGACCGCTCTGAAAATGCTTTAAAAGTGGCATTGTGGAAAAGAAACTAGTTACAGATCACTACAGGGCGGCTATAGACATCTAATCACTATAAATGAGTAATTAATCTAATAAACAAATTGACTTTAGAAAATGCATTTGTGTCAAATTTTAATAAAATTGTACTTCCCTGAGTACTTTTTCCGACCCCATACTTTTACTCCTGCTTAAGTAAAATATTCTACTACAGTATATTAAGTAAATCTACTAGTGACAAAAGCTTTCCCTTGACAATATGAAATGAATGATTTGAACATTCATGTTTTTGCACCCCTCCTTCAGGTATATTTTAGTTTGTCTCATTTTTTTGTCTATCCGTTGATTTTGTGCATTATTTATTGTCTACTCCTTCCAATGACATTCTCTTTAAATTATAAATCAGATGCTATGCCCAGACAGTTCATATTCAAATATAAAAATCTTACTTGGATTACTACTAGCACTACTACTTCTACTTGAGTAATATTATTTTGAAGTAACAGTGCTCTTGCTCCAGTACAATGTTTGTCAACTCTAACCCCCTCTGATAATTATTACCATAAAGACTAGTCTAATAAATCCTTCAAAGTCCTATTGTCAAGCAAACTATGAAATACAAATAGGTAGACCTATGGGGAACATATAGGCCTACTGGTTAAAAGATATAGCTCTGGTATAGATAGCAGTCTTAAATGAAGAACAGTGTGTGAAGTGAAGCAAAGTACAGTCATGCTTTGGTTATGTGAGTTTCATTTGTGCAATAGTTTTACAGAGAGGCCAGTAAGTGATGTTGAGCAACACTTCTAAGTTTCCCAAACAGGGCCGTCAACAGAAATTTGGGGGCCCATGGCCCCCCTCCAATATAAATTAATTGGAAGAGGGTCTAATTCTGGACCCCTAAGACCCTGGGGCCCTGACAACAGATTCCTTTGTCCCCACCCCTGTTGACTCCCGTGTTCCTGAATAGCTAAAAAGAAGAGTAGTAAGCCGAACTTGTACCCAGTTATTAAACAAATTAGGTCTTAAAACGATATAGATGATACCGATACATAGATTCATATTTTGTTTTGAAAAGAAAGCAGTGAACCAAATTAAATCAGATTCATATCAAACTTTTAACTGATTCTTTAAACCATCATTACTTAAAGCCATAGTATGTAACTTTTTAGGCCAAAAATAGACTTCACTAAAAGCAAGTTTGTTTGATTTTTTTGTTATCTTTATTGCAGAGAAACTTGCATCCTTACTCTGAGTGAGCTTGCGTCTCCACAAACCTGACCCGTTTTTGCTTGTTTCCATGGATATATTGTTCCACAGTACAGCTTTCTATGGGAATATGTAGATGACATGCCACCTCCAGAAAGTTACATATTGCACCTTTAAACAATTCTTAAGTTTGTTTCTTTTAAGTCATTTTAGATGATTATTTAGATTTAAAATGTCCAAATTACAACATAATGATCCACAGGTGTCATAGATTATAGAGCAGACACAAGGACAATAGGTCTTCTTTAAAGTTGCACTATGTAACTTTTCTGGTGGATAGTCCGCCATTTGCTTCTGTCCATAAAAATGTTATTGGTTGGCCTGGAATGTCCCACGATGTGGCATTAAAGCGTATCGCGCTCTGACCTGTAGCCTGTTTGCCTCACCTGGTTTTCTCCATGGATTTGGGTATGATTAATGTCATATTATGGAACAATTGTTTATGTAACAGTTAGAAAGGTGGTATATGTAGATTCTTGGATACACTAGTAATTGTTTATTTAAATCTGATCCACTAAAATAATGACAGGACTACACACAAACTTAAAATGTACAGTTACGTTTTATTAATATTAACAATTTCAACAAAGAAATAAAGTACGTGTTGCAGATTCTGTCAACAGGAAATCCAAATCACTTAATTTTTGTTACATAAGAAAAAAAAAAAAAACATGGTTCGGTTCAGCTCATATCTACATAAACACAACACCAGCAGTAGGGCTACTTCACTGTGCAAAAGAATTAAAAAAGAAAAATCTGGGCCCGGCTCAAGGGTCAAAAGGTAGGGTCGGAGGTCAGAAGTCACAGGCTCCGCTGCAGTCCCTCCTCAGACTAAACTTGGGTCAGTTTGGCTCAGGGATAAAAATGTGGTTCACTTCTTATGTCTGTTGCCAGATGAGCGACTGGGAGATGATCGGCTGCCACTGCTGAGGAAAAGAAAGAAATATTGAGAAGAGCTGAAATTTATATTTTTTTATATTTATATATATATATATATATATATATATATATATATATATATATATATATATATATATATATATATATATATATATATATATATATATATATATATATATATATAATTTTTTTTTTTTTTTTTTTTTTTTTTTTTTTTTTTTAAGTACAAATATGTCTGATTAGATTTGAGACATATTGTGTTTTTGAAAATCACGATTCAGTTCACAAGTCACATTTTAAACCTGTCAGGGGACAATGACATTTGAGAGGAGACTGAAATCCGAACAGCTAAATTAATCCAAGAATCCCATGCATTTCAGAACATGTTTGTAGAGGTCTAAACTACAGGATTAGCAGCCTTTACACAGAATAAACCCCATGGAGATACAGGGACATTTAGTTCTTGCCTATAATATACTGTATCTTACCAAAAACTATTACAAATTACTTTTTTGTCTTTGATTGCAATTAATAATTAAACCCTATGTTGCTTTTGACCAAGTCTGGTAAATTACAAATATCTGTATCAATTCACTGCAAATTTTAACAAACACGTTTTTCTATTACCAAGTTTAGTGCAAACCAATAGAAATAACGATTAACTTCTTCAGCAATTAGTACAAAGACTGCAGTTATTTTGGAGACACACAAGAAAATGTCCCTTATTACGCGAACTTGACTCTTGTGAGCTTTAAACCATGTTAGAAAGCTGTAACGTTATCAAAAAACAAATATCTGGAGTTGTGTTTTGTTTCATTCACACATGTTTGAGTAACGCTTTATTATTAGTCTGTCTACATCTCGAAATCTCAAAATGCTCTGTTCCACCTTGTGATATCATGAAGTGGTAGTTTTAAAAAAAGATGGCTGTAACTTTTTAACTTTTGTTTAGTAGAGATCAACTAGTAGGGCTGAAATTATCCAAATGATGCTAGTGAAGGTGTATTAAGTTTAAAACACAGTGGAGTACTTCCTGTATTACCACATGATATCACCAGGTGGAACAGAGTGGTTTCTGTTTGAGAGAAGAACTCAGCCTAAATATGAATGGTTAGTGTGTTAATGTTGTTTCCTCATCAAAAATATACCAAAGTTGTGTCTTGTTTCTTTCTTTGTTATGATATAAATCAGAAAATAGCATAATATGGGCCCTTTAAGGCCCACTACAAGACCTACACATTGCTGGCCTCATAGAATAACTGCCCGAGTATTTTTTTTTGGTTCTCCTTGCAATAAACTTGAGCCTGATTTGATTGACAGGACTGACCTGCGACTGCCTCTCATGTATCTGGGCGGAGAGTAACTGAGTGAGCGAGAATCTCTGAGGGAATCAGCAGGAACCCTTTCACGACCCGAAGAGCTGCTGAAAGACACAAGGAAACAGGTCAAAAATACATCGCATTTAATACACAAAACAAACTATTTAAGGTTTTTAATAATGCAGAAATAATCTTATAAAAATATGTCTTTAATAAGGAAACAAAGCATGGTGAAAAGTTCAAATAGGTCAACTGTATTTGATTTGAAATACTAAAAATCACCAAGTTTACAGCTAATTGAGAAGGAGAACAATTGCCATCCTTTTGTCAAAATGCTCAATAATCCAGACAGTTAAAAAACACAAGTCTTGGCTGATGTATCTTGTTTGAGTGTAAATTATACAACAAAGTATTTTTTAACATAAAAAAACAAAATGTTGGAGCAAAGATTGACTTTGTTCAACCTCTCTCACCTCTTTTTCTTGGTCTCCTTCTCGTCATCCGATGAGGATGAGGAGGACCCAGAGCTCTGAGTTGTTGTTTGGGCCTTTTTCCTGTAGCACAAAATATTACTGTTACTGTCAATCATCATATGTAATAAAGTATCCGTGTTAAACATCAGACAAACTAAAAACAAGAATAAATTACCATATTTGGTTATAGGTTGATGCTACAGTTGTTTGCAGTGGGCATAATTTCAAAAAAAATTATCCTAGTAGCCTCAAAGTGCACAAAAGATTAAGGTACACTTGTGTGTGCATGCTAGTGGGGCAGCCTGTCGGTCAGGAGCAGTGGGACCTATCTCCAGATCTTGAGCTAATCTTGGTCAGGACTATCTTTGCTGGAGGATTTGACCTACTGTGCATGTTTTGAGTTGAAGGGTGAAACCAGAGGCCCCGGAGGAGAAGATGCAAACTCAAAAATCTTCTTTCTATGAAGCGTCAATGCTAGCCACTCAAGTTTAAAGGCCACTGAAGACTGGTGTTACTGTACAATTTGACATGTGATTTTTTTTTTTTTCTTCTCTGCTACGCTCAATTGGGTTTTACATTTTGTTAAATATAATATTATAAAGCTGTCCCTCTATAGCTGCCTTTTTTTTTCTTTTTTGTACAGTGTTGCCACAGCCATCCAAACATCATTTATATTATCAGTAATCGTGGCATATGAATAATGTATCCACATATCCACTTAACTCACATCACCCAGTAGCTTACCCTTTGTTTTGCTCTCCCTCTGAGTCTGAACTGTCTGAGGATGACGAGGAAGAGGATGATGACGACGAAGATGAAGAGGAACTGCTGCTCTGTTCTTTTATATCTGTCTTTTTGACCGTTTTGGTTTGTTTTCCGTTCACTTCACTCCTCCCTTCGAGCTCTGACTCCCGCTGCTTGCCTCCGCTCTCTGATTGGCTCACACCAGGTGATTGGCGTCTGTCGGTGGGGGGAACTTGTGAGGAGGAGAGACTGGACTGTGCTTTCTGATCATCCGTGCGTCTGTCTGGATTTGGAGATGAATTTTGGGGCCGTTTCTGTCGCTCTGGTGAAGGGGAGGATGAGGAGGATGAGGAGCTGGAGGAAGAAGAGGATGAGGAAGAGCGTTTGGGTGCCTCTTTTGGGGAAGCTCGCGATTTGTCGGCCTCTCGTGGAGCTCTGCTGCGATTCCGAGAACCAGAGCGACTCCTCTTCCTCTGCTGTGGGGGCGGAGACATTTTGGACCTGAAGTACAGACAAAATATAGAATTAGTGTGTCATATTTGTTAACGGCACAAAATACTGCACACTATACCATTACCTATTGTAAGGAAAAGAGGCCCAAAAACTTAAGATCTAGTTTTCTCCCAACTTTGACAACTGGGCAAGTGAAGTGGCCTCAAAACTACAGATCTCAGGGGCTAAAAAGGGCTGGGCCTGGTTAGTACTTGGATGGGAGGCCGCTGGGAATACTAGGTATCACAGAGGAGTAGCAGTGTTTCTAGAGTCTAAGGACACTACAACAGCTTCCAATAAACACACCATATGCCACAGGATATATGTGCATAAGCTCACGAAACCACAGCGGCACATCAGTGCAAGGACGGCCACGCCAACAGCTCCAGCAAAACATCTGCAGCACTGGCTCTTTCTGGCCACCACAAACTCCAGGATTTCCAAAGTAAACAGTCTTTCTGAACATTTGCGAAAGTCTTACCTGTTCAGAGGTGGGGTTCGCCTTGGACTTCGTGACCGGGATCTGCTCCTTCGAATCGGTCGTCCTCCATCTCTCTCCCTTTCTCTCTCTTTATCTCTTTCTCTATCTCTTTCTCTCTCCCTATCTCTCTCCCTGTCCCTGTCCCTCTCCCTATCTCTATCTCTATCTTTATCCCTCTCTCTATCTCTATCCCTCTGCCTGTCTCTGTCCCTTTCTCTGTCCCGCTGTCTCTCAAAGTCTCTGTCTCTATCCCTGTCCCTCTCTCTGTCTCTTTCTCGTGGTCGGTCTCTCTCTCGCTCTCTGTCCCGCTCAGACCAGCCTTTGGGAGGAGAGCCCCGCCTTCCCCTTGATGGTGCGGGATCCTGGTACTGCCTTGGTGGAGGGTCCTGGTACTGTCTGGGGGGCGTACGGCGATGTGGTGGAGAGGAGCTTTTCTGTGGTGGAGGAGAGCGTCTGGCCTGAGGACTCGACCTGGAGATGCACAAAAATACTGTAAGAGGCAACTTATACCTCCTTATGAGCATTATACAGATTCCATACTATTCTAGAAGACTGTAAAGTTTAAATTATACAATTGTTAAAAGGAGCTGTACATGTGTGTAAATGTTACTTCACCACCTTAAAAGTGCATATGATAAGTTAGAATACTTGCATCTAAAACATTTATATTTGAGACTAAATCTTGCTTAGTTTGTTCTAGTTTTGTCATTTTGGTGAAGTTCATTTATTGTACTTCCTGGTTGGACAGGGGCAGCAGATATGACATACGCAGCGGTATGATACCTAGTTTGCTGCCGGACACCTGAATTTCTCCCTTTCTTTTTTTCTTTTTCTTTCTTTCTATCTTTCTATTTATCTATCTAGCAACCATATTGTTAACAAGGTCAAAAACCAGGGGTGCCAACTGGGGTATAGTGAAAAAGATGAGTCTAACCAGGGGGTCCTATAGAGTTTTAGCAGAGCAGGCCAATAAATAAAGAGAATAAAGTAACAATTTACTACTACCCTACTTTACTACTGCTTGGTCCCTACTACCATTAGTAATGCAACTTTGAACAAAGCCTAACCCTTTACTCTGGTCAATGTTTGAGTCTCTATTTTAACCTATAGTGGGACATTCACTGCTACAAGTTTTATGATACTGCACTGCAGTGTGGACAGTGGCTCCTCAAAAATGCAGTCTAAATCTTATATATGGAGATCTGAACTCATGTTTTTGTTCAATCCCAATCCTTATTGCACATTACTATGAATTTGAATTTATTGGTGAACATGCACTAGCATTGAGCCAAACAGTGGCTGCAGCCACATAGCTTTGTGTTACCACACAGGATAATATTTTTATTGCAGATCTACACAATTCACATTTTGAGATTAAAATGGCAAATATCACTGGAAGTTTTGATTTGACAAATAAAAATATTTTTTTAGTTAAAAAAAAAAAAAAAAAACAAAAAACTGAAAAATGCCTTCTTTGTGCATAAATTGTCTCTGCATTTTGGATGGCATTGATGAGAGTTGATGCTATAGGTAGAGAGATTCTGTTTTAGAACTCACAACTACTTCTTGAATTTTCTAACTTTTTATTTTCTACTTTTCTTCACAAACTTCCACTTGACTGATGACTGAACTATGAGATACCACGGCCACATAGATTATCCATTCTGTCAAATACACCTTACGTAGGTTTTGATGAAAGCTTCACCTTTTCCTGTCTGGTTCCCGGTCTCTGGCCCTGGGTCGGTCCTCAGTGGGGGGTGGGGAGTGCTTCTGGGGTGGAGGAGGAGGGGGGCTAGGGCTGTCAACCTGAGAGGGGCTGTACCTCTCCTGCCCTCTGCCCCGAGAACCTGCGCTCTGATCCTTGTCGGCCCTGACGCTCCTCTGATCCTTGTCGGCCCTGTCGCTCCTCTGATCCTTGTCGGCCCTGTCGCTCCTCTGATCCTTGTCGGCCCTGTCGCTCCTCTGATCCTTGTCGGCCCTGTCGCTCCTCTGATCCTTGTCGGCCCTGTCGCTCCTCTGGTCCCTGTCGGCCCTTTCGCTCCTCTGGTCCCTGTCGGCCCTTTCGCTCCTCTGGTCCCTGTCGGCCCTGTCGCTCCTCTGGTCTCTGTCACTCTGCAGGTTTCTGGCTGCTTCGGGACTCTCTTTTCGGCCATTTGCGAAATGTCTCTGGATGGCGGCTCCAATCGCAGCTTCTCTGACTTTATTTGAAGATGTTTTACCTTCATTATAAAATAGAAAAGATAAACACACATTTCAAATTAACAAGCTGTGTAAAATTTGCGTCTTTCTGCTGCAGAAACTGACCAAAAGAAACACATTTTTATAAGGTCATTTAATGTAAAACTAAAAAATCGGCACTTCTGATGGATAGCGGTTGATCACGCAATCGAGGCCTGGATTAAAAAAAAATTGTACCAGAACGACTACGCAACCCTAACAAATCCTACATGCATCACCAATTAAGAAAACTGGAGAATTAGTACAGAGCAGCAGGTGTATAAAAAAAGGTGAAAAAAAGGAGTTGATTGGCAAAATGGCATTTTGAAAATAAGCAATTAAAGACTGCTCAAACATGTACAAACCACTCCAAATACAACTTTGGGCGAGCAAATGGTGACGGGAAACTGGTTAAAAGCTCTCAATTTTGCAGAATAGGTGTGCTTTAAGCCATGTTATAATGCTGTTACCTCCATAAAAACCTGTTGTTTGAGTAACCCTTTATTATTGGTCTGTCTACATGTCCAAAGCTCAAAATACTCTGTTCAACCTTGTGATGTCATGTAGTGATAGTTTTCAGTTTACAGGCATCTTTTTTTTAAGAGCGGAAATTCTAGGGCTGAATTTGTTCAAATAATTGTAGTAAAGAAGGAGTTTACACGATAGCTCAAGGTGGAACAGTGTTTTCTGGAAATTATGTTGTTGATCAGAAAATAGTGTAACATGAGCCCTTTAATGTTAACTAGTGACCGAGACTGAACCAAACAAGTTGGTTTACCTTCATCTTCAAATGAGGAACTTGACGATGAAGACGAAGATGAGGAAGATGAAGATGACGAAGAGGAGGAGTCATCACTGTCACTGCTGCTGCTACTACTGCTGTTCTCACAAGGTGACTTATCACCGGGTTTCTTCTTAGGACTTGGTGCCTTCTCCTTCCTCTTCACCTCCTCCACCCTCTCCTTCCTCCGATCTACCTCCTCTGTTCTGTCGCTCCTCTGTCCCTCCACCTCCTCTCCTCTATTGCTCCTCCTCTCCAGCTCCGTTTTCTCTCTCCTCCTCTCTACCTCCTCCACTCTCTCACTCTTGTGTTTCTCCCCCTCTCCTCTTTCACCTCTCCTTTCCACTTCCACTCTATCACTCCTGGTCATCTGTACCTCTCTCCCAGCCCCCTCTCCTCCTCTCCTGCTCCTCTCCCCCCGTGAATCCTTATCTTGCCTTTCAGATAAAATTTGCCGCCCTTCCCTGGATCTTGGTTCTTCCCTCTCTTCCCTTCTAAGCTGCTGAGATGTCACCTCTCTCCTCCCTGTATCTTTTGGTCTTTCCGGCGACGCAGACGAATCATGTCTTGCCTTCTTATTCCCGTCTTTCTCTCCACTTCTCCTTGACCCTTGCGATGATCGAGGAGGAGGAGGAGAGGACGACAATGAAGAATGTCGACTTTTCCGACTACTTTTATCACTTTTAGCCACATCTTTAGCTTCTCTCTCCCTACTCTTGGACCCGCTCCCTTTTTCCAATTCTCTGCTTTCCCTCTCCTCTCTCCTCTTTGGGGCTTGTTTCGATTGAAGCGGCGGCGATGGCGAGGAGGACGAATCATGCCTGGCTTTTTTGTTACCGCCATCTTTGTCTCGACTCCGCAAATCTTCCCGTGTTTGAATTTTTGAAGGAGGAGATCGAGATGATGAGGAATCCTGTCTACTTCTTTGAGGAACACTTGGTCTATCTGCATCCTTTCTATCTCTACTTCTCGATCTTCTAGCTCTTTCCAATCTTCCTCCATTTTCATCTTTGCTTTTTCTTGTTTCCATCTCTTTACTTCTTTCTTTCTGTCCTTTTTCATCACTCCATTTGCTTTTTGTTGGATCTGGTCTGGTTTGAACGGGAGCAGGGGATGGTGATCGAGATGACGACAGTGATGATGAAGATGTTGAAGAGGAGGATGAAGAATCTTGTCTAGATCTTTGCAGTTGTGCACTTGGTTTCGTTTTGTCCGAATCTCTCCTCTCCTCCTCTGCTCTCTGTCTCCTCCCTCTCTCACCCTCTCTGCTTCTAGACCTCCTCAATATCACTGCTTCCCCTCTTTTGCTTTGTGGAGGAGGTGAGGGAGATGATGAAGTATCATGTCTGTTTTTAGGTTTCTGTTTAGCATCGCTCTTCTCTTCTCTACGCGATGCATTTTTCCCTCTCTCCATTTCTCTACTTTGCTCTTTCTGCCCCTCTTTACTTCTCGACCTCCCTCTTCTATCAGTTTGTCGTTTATGTCTCTCCATTTCTCGACTTCTAGATCGTTTACTTCTACTCATTTCTGTCCTCCTCTCCTCCCTGCTCCTGGATCCCTCTCTCCGTTCAGGCTCATGGTGTCGTCTGTCCAGGTCGCGGCTCCGTGACCTCCTTCCTCGCTCAGACTCTCTAGTCTTGTCATTTTCTCTGCCTTTGCTTCCTGATCTCCTCCTTCGTTCCATTTGAGGAGCAGGAGATGGAGAGGAGGAGTCGTGACGGCGTTTTGGTGCAGTTTTCTCGCGATCAACGTTCGATCTCTTCTACAAAACAAAAAAGTAAAGAAATGAACATTCTTCAGGAGAGTAAATTAAGTATAAAAAGTTTTTATCATTTAAACTTATAAACTGATTGGTGAAAATCATGTGACTGTGCGTGAGGCTTTATTATGTGCACATTTTACTGTATTAAATTAATAGGCCTTTTCATTATTATGCAAGCTCAATTAATGTAATATTATTGTGATAACACATTTAACAGAAATGATAGAACTTAATTTAACAGCCGATATTAAAGAAAAAGCCCCCACGATAAATATTGACCTCCAAAAATTATTGTTCCATCAGTTATATATTGAACGATAAGTCAATACAGTATGCATCATGACAGACCTAAACACAACTGGTTTGGCAAAGAAAAAATATATAACAGAAACCTCAAATGTTATAAGTGATAGTTACATTATCAGGTGGCTGCCGTTGGGGGCTCAGCGCGTCTCTGTCCCGCCTTCGTTCTGGAGCCCTCCCCTTTCGCTCGTTCTCCTTCCTGTTCATTTCCTGTGGGCGGGACCGCGATGGCAGAGCCTCACTGGTCAAAGAAGAGCAAAGGGGTTAAATGGATGTTATCTATAAATATTATACAGGTTATGGGTAATATCATAACAGTATAAAAAAACAAACTGCCCATAATTTAAAATTGAGATGAGGGACGGGTCAGAATTCTGTGTTACAATTTAGCTTTGAGTTGACAAGATGCAGATGTTTTGTCCTAGTTGATGGTTAGTATCTCTGTAGTCACTGGGCCCATCCACATGATTTTTGTCAGCTGAAAAGGACTTTTGATTGATATGGCAAGTTTTGGAGCCAATCCCCAACAAACAGTTATATAGGCCCCTTCACTGCACCTAAAATCATGACATCAAATTGTAAAACGTGAACGCAATCTATAGTCATGCGTTTCAGACAAAAGTAATATATTGATTTGAACTGAATAATTGCCATAACAACCAAAGAGTTACCATTGCTTGAAACCCATGAGTATCTAAAAGTTAAAAACAATCTGTCCCTTTAAAATGCATATGACACGTTTTGATGATTCTCTAATTTTTCTTCATTTATTTGATGAGGTTGTTAACTTTCCCTTCCATGTGATGTTACAGGATAATACCACTTATAAATATAAATTATGGTTTTATACAAATCAAGAAGTCGTTCGTGAGGAAAAGATAAGATTCGTAATATGCTGAAAAGCAAAAAGAGTTTTTAAACATACAGATGACATTACAATAGACAAAAGAATTATATTCAAAAGTTGCAGAAACATTTTTTTTTTTATGCTTTAAACATAATTTTAACAAAATTAAGGTTCAAAATTTGTCAGATAATAATTTCTGTGTACATTTGGCCGACTGTACAGCATGGCTAGGTAACAGTTATGGAAGTCCCTTGCGTGATGTCATGATTTCCAACGACAAAGTAAAATTTGGGACCTAAAAAAATTGCCAAACTGGATTTAGATTTTTTTTTTACTTTATTATAATGACCTTAACTGTATTTTAGTGAGTTGTACATCCTATAATAGGCACTTTAAACCTCCTTAGGGAACTGACCTGTGCTCAGAGCTGGATGAGACACTTATTGCCTTAGATTTAAGAGGAGGACTCTCGCTCTTCTTTGGCTTTTTCTTTGACACTTTTCGCTTTTCATTTGAAGAACTACAAGAAACAACATGTCATTAGTAAAAAAAATAAAAATAAATAACACAGATCCTGACAAACAAGATCCTAAAGAGCCTAAAAACACATGTAATACCTGTGAAATTTATCAAAATGTTCCACCTTCAAATAATTGTAACACTATAATTTTATAACTAAACAAGCCAAAAAAAATGAAAAAAAGAATCTAAATAGTTGCATTAAAGCTACCATCTGTAATTAGACTAGCCGACCCGTATTCCCAGGTTTCACATCTGCCGCCTACTGGTAAAAACTCTCAGATGGTAGCGTTAAGATTTTTATTAAGAGTTTTATGGAGTGAGCAATTATGAAAAGCTCAGAGATCTGCATCGTATAATATATTAAACCCACCTGTCTTCCTCCTCTTCTGAAGACTCACTAAAAACAAAACAAAAACATGATTGATTGGTTTGATTTGTTTTATAATCAAAAACACTGCCAAAAAGATTGAATGTATATATTACTGTTTCTTCTTCTTCTTTTTAGATTTCTTCTTTTCTCTGCTCGGGGAAGGAGATGACTCATCTTCAGAACTACACAAACAATAAAAAATGTAAATGTTTAATGCTGCAAACCTTATGGCTAGGTTTACCAAAACAATACTGGAACAAGCCTTACTTTCCACAATGCATTACAGATTTTACAAAAGACATATGCATGTCCTGTTTTCCTGGTTTCTTAAATTCAACTCAAAATTTTATTTCTAAAGTGATATGAAGCAACAACACATCTTAATTATAGGAGTGTATTAGAGCAGTACTAAAATACTCACTTTTTATCATATTGATTATCATTTAGTTTTTAATCACCTGTCTCGTTTCTTGTTTTTCTTTTTCTTCTTTCGGCTTCGTTTCTTTGGAGGAGAATCAGAATCGTCCGAGTCTTCTACCAAACTGTAATCAAACCCACAAAAATAAAACTTAAAAGAAGCACTACGTAAACATTTCTGATGAAGGGTCTGCGATCTGCTCGTTTCCATGAAGATATTATTAAACATTCCAGGCAAAGCAACAACACGTGATTAAACTAATGTGTATCTATGAAGATAAGCAGGTGACACCACGTAGTCAAGTCACAGGTCAGATTTGTGGTGAGGGACCCCGCTCACAGTAAGAAAACATTTTTAAAGTATTTTTGAGCAATGAAAAAAAAAACTTGAGTTTAATAAATGAGAGATACTCAAGTCTAGGGCTGCAATTAAACCAAAAATCACAATTATCAAATCAAAGCCTGCAATTATGGAGAATCCTCTGCTAAATATTTCACTGAAGTCTTGTTGTACCGTTAGTTTAGACTTCAAACTTGTTCTGAAATGCATGGGATTCTTGGATTAGTTTATCAGTTCAGACTTCAATCTTCATCTATATGTGAATGCTCCCAAGTTGTTTACAATGTGTGCACTCTGAACACTACTACTTTTGCACACATATTGTAAATCTAATCATAATTGCAATTACATTTTTTTTTCCAAAACCTTGCAGTCCTACCCAAGGCTAATGCTCTACTGTGGAACATTACAGGCAAAGCAATACCATCTCCACAAACACAAGCAAGTGACAGGCTACTGGCCAGAAAAGTATGTAGTAAATTTGCATATTGTTTTTAAAGCTGTCCTCACGTGTATTTTTGCTGCTGCTGCCTCTCCCTCTCCTGTCTCTCCTGCTCCCTCTTCTCCTTCTCTTTCTCTTTGCGGTCGGCATGAAACGAAGATCCGTCCACATAGTCACTGGAGATCCCAAAAGCTGCACGCAGACGGTCATTCTTCTGCTGATTTGCCGCGGCCAGAGCGTGGGTCTCTGTCACACTGTGGAGAATACAACATTTAATTTAACAGTTTGTTTCATTAGTGACAGTAGATTTGTTTACATTCATACCAAAAATCTGATTAGGCTCTGATTTCTGGAGTCCACAGGTTACTGTTGTTATTACACAATCACTAAAACAGTGTAATGAAAATATTGCTGCAGATGAACTTTTTGGATCAGTAAAACATCAATCTACGTATCGATCTGTATATCCAACTGTGTATCCATCCATTTATATCAAAATGTCATGTAAACATTACATGAGTAATCTGATTTCTCTTCGATTGTTCATGCAAATTTTGCTGTAATGCTGTAAACACACTGAAAATCAGATCTAATTAATCGTTTATCTGATTATTCAGCTGATTTTTACTGGCCTGATGCCATATACTCCATGTGTTTCATGTGTTTTACTTACATTGGTTTCTCATTAGGTTTTGGAGCGGGCTCCTCTTTCTCCTGAAGCATCATTCGAAAGCTGTTTACCTTCTCCTCGATCTCCTCAGCAGAGTACCTGAGCAAAAAGGAGGCAAAGAAGAAAATTACTTTAAATACTGTCCTTACTGTCCAGTCCCCCCTTGTTAGTGATCACATTTAATTATTTACTCTTACATACTCTTAAATATACTCATAAATAATTTAAATGCTTTATTAATTCTACAGGAGAAGGAAATATGAACATTTGAAATAATGTAAATTGTAATCAAGTTCAAGATTCAATCGCTTCTAATCATCAATATTCATCTTGGGTCTTTTTCAATGGAGAGGTCTACAGCCAATTTTCTGTCAGTAAAAGCTTGTGAGACATTTTTTTACTCTCAATTGCGCTGATTAAAAGTCTGTGTTGGTTATGCCTAGAACATTAATAGTAAGAGTCAAAATAAAACAATTAATCATGCTTTATTTTTTTCACTGTTATATTACCCAGTCCTAGTAGACTATATTAAAACACACATATGGTCATCCAGTGTTTCAGATGCCCTACCCCTGCTCCTCCATCATGTCCTGCAGCTCGGCACATTTGACCTCCAGTTGCCTCTTGCGCTGGTGCTCCAGGATGTCAGCATTGGGCTGCCGGTTGAGTTGACTCTCCAGCCGCTCACGCTCTTTGTCATCAAGGGGGCGCTCTTCTCGGGGCCGCTTCGCCCGGAGGCTTGACAGGTTCCTCTGGACATAGCCATTGGTCCCACTGCCGCGAGGAGTCGTCAGGCCAATCCCATTGTACATTGCTCTGAAGACAAAGAGCAAGATCAGATCCTGCTTCACTTTGTACAAAAGGATTCAATTAATATATAGAAATTCTAATTTGCAGGATAGTAATCAAATAAACAAATTCTATTTTTGTCTGAAATACAGTATAATTACAAATAATATAATTAAAAATATTTGGTCTAAAGTGCACTGACCACACTATAAAAGTATACTAAATTGTTATAAAAAAAAAAAAAAAAAGAAAGGGGGGGGGCATAATAAACACAATTCATTCCAAAATCCTCAGCTATTTCATTGCATGCTTTTTACTTTCTGCTGTGATCCATTAATATCCTTATCAAATAATTACTTGACTGAGGCAATTTTTGGTTGACCAAGATGCCACAAATCAATTAATCGCCTATTGATTGTCTCTGTAACATTTATCACTCTTATACCAACAGTAAACACTAGAAATATATGTACCATAAACATACACATTTTTCAGGTTTCTATAAGCTTTTTATTTTACATTTTTTCTATTAAGAACTGAGATTGTTGTAGTATCCTGGAGTACAAGAGGAGTGGTTCTGCTGCTTTAGGCCAATAAAATATTATCATAGTAATTCTTGCATTTAATTATAGGGAGATTAACCACTGACAAAGACGGTGACATTGCCAAAGTAGAGGTCACTGTGGGCATAGAAAGCCAAAAAGTTAAACTGAAATGAGAAGTGTATTCTTCTCTTATTACACAAGTGCTACATCTAATTCAAACTATTCACATCTTAACCACGTGTTTTGAGGTAAATAGGATAGTTGCAAAAATGAAACTAAAATGTATCAACTCATAAAATCTAAATATACATTAATACTCTACTAAACCCTTACTGTTTTTATTTTAAGCACACATTTTTGGTACTTGGGCCTCACCAGGGCTGACATGCTGCGCAGAGAACAATCCGCTCACAGCTAGTTAGCATGTTAGCTTCTCTAAAAACGTTCAGGATACGTACCAGTTTTCCCCACCCGAGACAGGAGGGTCACGGGGTCAGATTGAAAGAAGATCCCGGTGATAATCACGGTGATGATAAAACAAGGTAGAGTTTATTTAGACAGTACAACTCTGCGAAGTTGAATTCTGAAAGTTAGCCGTTAGCTCGTGCTGGCTTCTGGCTCCAGGCAAGGCGGAACGACGCAGCAACGTCGTGACGCACGTGACGCACAGTGCGGTGCGTTCATGTGTCAAAAAGGAAAGTAAAACTTCTAACTCCTTTACTTTTTTAAATGTAAGTATTTTGTTTTTCTGTTTTTAATTTTTTTTTTTTTAAATAATTTATTTATAATCTGTTAATTGATGTCCCTTATTAAAAAAGTAAATAAATAAAGTTGTCAAAAAAGGATATTTGAGTCTGAGATTTTTTTAAATAATAATTGAGCAGTCTTTTCTGAAGTATCACTCACTAGAACAAGATTATATATCACTATGTTTAAAAATCATTTAGATAAGGCAACATTTATTTGTTGTTATTGGTCATTTATTTGGGAATTTATCAATTTGGGAAATGGAAGACACAAAGTACCAAAATAACAGGATAATAAAAGTATGCAAAAGTAATATACATTTCCAGTATACTTAAATCTACTCATTTAACTACAGTATTATAAATACTTTGACTGGAGTTAGGATATAAAAATGTGAAAAATATTAAAATACAACACTGCAAGTACAGGAATAATATGAGACTACAAAACGATTATATATAAACCATGGGGTCTATGGTACAAATAGGAGCATATATACAATGATTCAATGGAAGTTCAGTTAATTTTAGAAATAGAATACAGTTCTGCAAAAACAGATAAGTGCCATGCTAAAACGTGATCGAAGGCTTGCAGTTTATTCTTTGTAATATAGAAGTTATTTCAAAAGCCAACTGCATTTTACTGCAATGTAAATATTATTTCATCCCCCCCTTGATAAAATCCGCTACACATTATTGTCATTAATAATATTTTTAGAAGACGGTAACAAAAAGAAAAATACCTACTTTTTGCCAATTTTTGGAAAAGGGGATATCTGTTTTACAATTGAACTCTTCTGTAAACAAAATCTTCAGAAAAAAATCAAAATCTTCACTGCAAAGTGCTCGGCCTATACCTCATATAACTCTGTGGCTGTTTTTTTTGATTGAATTAAATATTAAAACATCTTTGGGTGCAGAGCGGACACATTTACTGTTTACACATGAATGCTTGTGCAAGTGTGTATGTCGCGGTAGTTAAATCGCCCACCACAGGGGGGCGCCCAACGCTAGGACATAAAATTCAGGACCGCTTTCGCCCGTCCCATGCCTCGTCGTCTGAGTCTTGTACTTCCGCAGTGTCTGTCTGGGGTCGCGCTCGTGCATCAGCCTTTACATTTGTGCTGCTTTATTGTATGAACTGAAGATGGGAGTTTGTTTAGTGTAGCTGCGTGGATTGTTGCATTCTACCCATGACAATGTAAAAGCTCTAAATAAATAACTGAATCACTGGAGCTGCCCTGTCCTCATGAATCGCCTTACCTGTGTCCTGATATATAAAGCCTTACCTGTGTCCTGATATATAAAGCCTCACCTGTGTCCTGATATATAAAGCCTCACCTGTGTCCTGATATATAAAGCCTCACCTGTGTCCTAATATATAAAGCCTCACCTGTGTCCTGATATATAAAGCCTTACCTGTGTCCTAATATATAAAGCCTCACCTGTGTCCTGATATATAAAGCCTCACCTGTGTCCTGATATATAAAGCCTTACCTGTGTCCTGATATATAAAGCCTTACCTGTGTCCTGATATATAAAGCCTCACCTGTGTCCTGATATATAAAGCCTTACCTGTGCCCTGATATATAAAGCCTCACCTGTGTCCTGATATATAAAGCCTTACCTGTGTCCTGATATATAAAGCCTTCCTATGTCCTGATATATGAAGCTATGTCCCTCACTGGGTTGTACTTCCAGGCCTATGCTAAGAGATAAAACTGATGAAAACTGAAAAGAGGGGAGAAAAAAAAAATTTGCCTGTACACATTATAAATCAGATTGGATTATTGGGTTATATGATTATATGGTTATCTGATTGTTTTTTTTTTTTTTGTTTTTTTATTGCCACGTAAATGTACTGACTAATGCCGACCCAGAGGAGACACACAACCTTCACAGACTAAACTGGGAATTTAACCTGGACTAAATTTGGACAAAACTAGGACTAAAAGAGAGACAAAGTAAGGGTGTAGTAGCACTTGAACGCACAAAATTGGGACTAAACTAGGAGTAACATGGCCAAAGTAAGTCTAAACTGAGCTCAAATTAGGCCCAAACTAGGACCAAATCAGGACAAGTGAGAATGCATATGGAGTATGGAGGAGAGTAAAAGAGCATGTTTTCCAAGGTAGATTTGAGCAATAAAAGCACTTGGGATAATCTAAATGAAAAACAAGATTAATGCCATCCTGTGTAACATTTAAATTATGGAGGAAAGTAGGTGATGTTACCTCCAGAAACGTTACTCAGTGCACATTTAAACACGATCTATGTGGCATCAGGTGAACATGTTCATATTCAAGTAAATGGACAATAGATTCATTCACAATTAGCAAAGCATTTTGTTTATGTTTGGCTATGTGTCATGAGAACACAAATCAGAAAGCAGAATGAGATCCTCACTTTGGGCTGCAAGATTCTACGACTGAAACCAGTATTCAATAAACCCAAAATAACTATTTATGAAGTGTCCTTTGTACAACTAATGGTGTCTCAGGTTCAGCTGTGATTGATTTGTATTTAAACCAGTTGAAGCACTAGTATCGTCAATTAAAAAAAGAAAAAAAAAAAGAAAAGAAAGAAAAAACAACTATGTCTTGTTTAGCTGTTTTCACAAATATCATCTCCCAGCCAAGAGAGCTGGACAGGACGGGGCAAAGGGATATGTTGTCCCGGGCTCAAGGGTCTAAGGGGCCAGAATTATTTACTATTTGAGGGGGGCCCATGTGCTTCTAACCCCAGGCCCCCAAATTTCTGCTGACAGGCCTGCTCCCTGCACAGAGGAGCAGAGCAGTCTCCACTGAAGCGCATGGATCACTGTATCTCTGCGCGCGCAGCTCAGAACACACTGTCCTTTGGTGTCTGCAACCAGATGCTGCGTTTAAGGGCCACAGAGACGCTGTAAAAATCAACTCTCCTCCATCATCAATGTTATGTCCTTGGAGTTATGAAGCATCTATTGGCGCATATTGTTACTCCTCCTCTGTACATGTCCAAACCATTTTAATCTTGAATCTTTATAAACAAAACATGTAAAAATCTGTTGTACTGTACGTCCAATATATTCTTATTTGTTCCTTGTGATTAATTGGCACAATAAAGCTGTCTTGTTTTGACTTTTCCACAATGCCATATACTTCCAAAATGAGGCTATATGTTTATGTAGAATGTTATGTTATGTTGAATGTTATGTTATGTTACAAT
Organism: Periophthalmus modestus; assembly: GCA_019594935.1. Classification (NCBI taxonomy): domain Eukaryota; kingdom Metazoa; phylum Chordata; class Actinopteri; order Gobiiformes; family Gobiidae; genus Periophthalmus; species Periophthalmus modestus. The sequence continues at coordinate 27,980,331 of JAIEZT010000019.1, read as the reverse complement.
TTCACTATTTCATAAATTCATGTCCAAAACATAATTTTTCTGATAAAGGAAAAGCTTTATGAGTTTAATGCCGCACTGTGGCAAAGCAATAACATGTCCATAGAGACAAGCATTGTGGTGTACCCTACACCAGAAAAGTTACATAGTACACCTTTAATAAACCTTTTATTAAATGTCATCCCTTTGAATAACAAATCACAGCCCACCGCCCCCCAGAGTGTACTATGCACGACCACCCTGTGAGCTCTGGACGGACAGACTCCATTTTAACATCATGTGACTTTGGCAGGTTCACATCAGGACAGTGGAGCAGGTTTACAGGCAGCATGGAGCTCGCATTGATCTGATACTCTACACAGCTTCACAAATCGATCTGCTTTGGGTATATCAAATGCTTTTAAAATGTCATGAGAATGTCTATTATTCTTTCTTAATAAATAAATGAATGAATAAATAAATACATAAATAAAAATGTATCCAAACTTGATATTAGCACATCAACAAATAGCCTATCCATGACTGATCCAAGTATGTTATAGGAAAGCTCTGTATCCTTGGCTAGGCTATGTTTTCTATTGAAATGTAATTGAAACACTGAAACTGAAATAGTTGAAACATTAAACTTCTCCATGCACAGAGAAGTTTAGGTCTATATTATGATATCATTTCATTGCATTTATTACATTACTAAATCTTCCAATAGTCCAATCCATCTGTGGGCCACTTATTATATATATTTGATTTCACAAAAACACATCCTACACACACTTGTCTCATTCCAGACAGCATCCTTGTTGTTCATACCATACTTCAAGAGATTGGCCGCTGCGCGCTCTGATTGGCCGCTGCGCCTCCGGTGGGCGTGGCTCGTGGCGGTGTGTGCGGAGACAATAGAAATCAGCGGATCTGTCCCGGAGAAAGTGACCGTAACGTCATCCGCAGCTGAGCCGAGGCAGAGGCGACAAATTCGGGCTTTTTCCACGTCTCCATCCCCGTAACCATCCACGTCCTGGAAGCACCTCGACCATCACCAGAAGCGCGGGTTTATGGACCTAAGAAAAACCAGTGCATGCAGAAAATTATTCAAGGTAAGGCTTTAAAATGGCAATATTTCCTTGTATCTGTCAGTTAAGATAATTTTCTTTCCAAAATGGCTCTTATTTATCATGCTTTATTCCAATACAATGCACAGTTTTCATGTTTGCAATGAACACTCTGGCACACTGCATAGATGACATTAAACTGGCTTTTTAGTGGTGCACGGTGTTAAAGGCTGGAATATCATGCATAATTGTAACGTTTTTTACAATTGCATTTCGGGAAATCGTTTTGTCCATTTGCCTTTGGGTCAAACATTGCGCTGACACTCCGGGACTGCATTGATTGCGCTTGCATAGTGAAATGTAGCTTTATTGATCGCACATCCATCAATTAACGTCTGTCTAGGTGCAAATCTGTTTCTAACGCATGGATTCGCTTTGTTTTCGCGTAATGCACAGAGAAAATACGTGGTTGAAATGTCTGGATCATTAAATATTTCGTGCATGATGTTGCACGTTCCCACGAGCTGCCTGCCTCACGTGCGTAATGCGTGCTGCTTTGTGTCTGCAGCGCGTGCCCTATAGTTGTTCTTTGTGTGAAACGTATGGTGACAGGTCTGTGGCACACTGTAGTTATGTAGACACGGGCTTTGTACGAGCAGAGGGAGGGGAGAGGAGACAAGGATGCAGAGGTGTGATGGGTGAGGGACATAGGGACAGACTTTGCCTATAATTGACATATACTCTATAAATATATAAATGTTTATGTCAACTTAAAGTATTTTTGCTTAGCTTGGATTGCTCATGTTATTGCATTGTATAGTATATATTTTTTGTAATAGGACAGACCTGTACAGTTGGTTTAGCATTCACAAAAGTACAAAGTCTTATGAGCTCCATATAGGGTTGCACAACATCTCATTTTTTCATTTCGTTTATTTTATTTATACAGGGAGAGCCCAGTGCGAGAGCCTGACTGTCTTTATGTTGCATATATATATTGCAATCATGATCGAAATTGCAATTTGAGTTGGTGCAATGATAAAATCGCAAAGGCTGCAAATATTTAGATATACTAAATGTCCTCTAGAAGGAACAACATTTCAAAATTAATCCTTGTGGGTGTAGTTTAAACCTCTACAAACATATTCCAAAATACATGGGATTTTTGTAGTAGTTTATCAGTTCATTTTTCAGTCTTCTCTCAAATGTTAATGCGTCGGAGTTGTTTATAATGTGCTCTCTAAATCTTTTTTTTTTTCTTTTCAAAATCATGCAGCCTCCATCTCCAAACAGCATGATTTTCCCTTTGCTTAGATGACTATATTGTGTTGGTCCACTTTACCCTATTGTAACTAGGGCAATGACACAACAGTAAATTGTGCATCTTAACGGTGAATTAAACTTAATTACCGATTTCACAACTGAGGATTGAATTATCATTTAACTTGACGACACTGTCAGATTTCAGCCACATTTATATTTCATTTTAAAACAGAAAAAGCTACAGAATGAAGACAACAGAGCAGATTTAGAGGGAATCCACATAGAGATTAAGTTTGAACTGAAAATTAGGGCACCGCACATGAATGGTCCTGCTCTGGGGATTTGGCAAAGCAAAAACACTGATGATGTTTTCAATGTGTTTTTTAATTATTTAGTTGTGCAGAGTTTGTATTTTTAATGAGATTTCACCGAATACTCAGTTCCTTTCACTGTTGGATTATTGTATTTTGCGATTCAACCCAAACTCAAAGACAGGCCGCTCTAGCAGCACATCCTGTCCTCCATCTCTCTCTCTCCTCTCCTCCATCTCTCTCCTCTCTCTCTCCTCTGTCTCTATCTTCTTTTTCCTGCCGTTGTCTCTGTCTCTCTCCTCCATTTTTTCTTTTTCTCTCTTTTTCTCTCTCACCCCTTCTCTCTGCATCTCCCTCTCTTCTCTTTATCTGCACTCATTCTCTCTCTTCTCTTGCCCTACCTCTCCCCATTCTCTTTTACTCTTTTGTCTCTCTCCTCTCTGTCTTTGTATCTCCCTCTCCCTCTTCTCTCTACCTCTTCTCTCTTGCTCTGTTTTTCTCCCTCTCTTCCTCTTATCTTTCTCTCTCTTTTTTCACCCATTCTTCTCGGTCTGCCTCTCTCTCCCTCGTCTCTTTCTCTCTCTTTTTTCCCTCTCTCCTTTCTGTCTGCTTCTCTACTGTTTTACTCTTTGTCTCTTTCCACTTTCTCTTTGTATCTCCATCTCTTCCTCTTCTCTCTACCCATCTTTTCTCTTTCTCTCTATTTTTCTCTCTCTCACCTGTTCTCTCTCATTCTTTCCAGTTCGCTGTTTCTCTTTCTTCCTTCACTCTATCTCTCTCTTCCCTCTTTCTCTTTCATCTTTCCCGCGTTCTCTCTCTCTCTCTCTCTTATTCTTTTATTTCTCTTTCTCCCCCTCTCTCTCCCTCGCTCTACCTCTCTTTCCCTTCTCGCTTTGATCGCAACCTCTCTCCCGTCTTCTCTCTCATTCTCTCCAGTTCCCTCATTCTTTTGCTTTCTCTCATCCCCTTCACTCTCCCACTCTCTCTCTCTTATTCTTTTATCTCTCCCCCCTCTTTCTCTTTCACACATGTCGTTTCCTTGAGCAGATTTGAGTTGACAGGGAGACGGCTCCGTGCAGTAGAGATGTGTTTGTGTGGAATTAAACTCACCAATGCAATAGGTCGTCTGTCTGCATCAAATTAAAACTCGTTTCATCATCCGAGAATCAGGAAGTGAGCATTAGCATGCTAGTTGTTGTTAGCTTCACAGTCATAGAAAAACTCCCCTCTGACCTGTGAAGGTTTTGAATAGCATGCTCAGAAGGCATAAGGTAAGTGAGGAATAACCTAAGTCCACTGCAAACTTAAAGAGGGGGTATTACACTTCTGTGGGGTATTAACTGCTAACACATAAAATTTTTAGACCACCATGTTACCTTTTTTTGTTTTGATGGCTGAATCCCCCCTCCCTTTGCTCTCTACACAAAGTCACTCCCCCTTCAGAGCGCTATCACAACACAATCAGCTGCATCCCACTATTGAAACTACTGCACAACACATCAGGTTTGTGAAGTTGCTGTGTACAGTTTTGTATCATGTTTTTGTATATTTATGGAGAATTGTTCTGTGGGAGCTTGGGGAACGTAGGCTTGTGGGCGGAGCTTTGGATAGAAGCTTAATTTAGCTAAAACACTGAAACATGCATGAATGACACATACAACCATTTCAGGCATGTTTTTGGTGAGGGAACAATGTTATAACATGGTAGAAAGCTCACAAAAGTTGATTTTGCGTAATACCCACTCTTTAAAATGACCTAGCACATAAAAAACAGTTAAAAAAAGTCAGGTACAGCACCTTTAAAATCATCAGAATGTTTTTGCAAATGAAAAGTAACAATTGCTAACAAGAACAACAATATTAGGAAGTGCTGCTTTGCTCGTCTATACTGCGTTGAGACAGCAGACTGCACAGACGCATCCAGACGAACACTGTAGAGGCAGACAGTCACAGAGAGGTGCATCGTGGGTTGTCATCGCTGTGGGAACCGGGAAGCGGCACAGTGGGGAGCTTTGCACAGATTTACTTTAGAAACATGCTCACATCTGCTGTAATCTGGAGGGACAAATTCATTGGTAATAAATGGATCAGAAGTAGGACAAGATTTGTAACTGAGACTAAGGTTAAGGTCCTCTGCATTTGACGCTTCCTTCAGTGCTGCTGGGGCAACCTGTCAGGAACCATGGATCCATCTCCAGATCTTGAGCCAGTCTTGTGCAGGACTAACTTAGCTGGAAGATTTGACCTATTGGGCATGTGTTGGGTTAATGGGAGAAATCGGAGTTCTCAGAATACAATACTAAAATACAAAAATATGCTCATCTGCACTACCAGTCAAAAGCTTGGACCCGCTCATTCAATGCTTTTTTTTAATTTTTACTACTTTCTACATTTTATATACATGCAGATGACATCAGATATATGAAGGAAGATGCATGGATTTATGAGGTGAAGAATTTTATTTTATTTTTTCAACAATGCAAAGGGTGGCTACTTTGAGGATGTGAATACAAAATAATAAACAAAAAATAGAGTTTACCTTTTTACTACATAATTCCTTATATCTTACTTTATATATTTGATAGTAGTAAAAATAAATAAATACATAAAAACATCGAATGAGAGGGTGTGTCCAAATTTTTGACTGGTAGTGTATTTCTAAACTATGCTCTCAAGTAAAGTTACTAATGGTTTTTTGAGCGTCTTGAGATTCCATAGGTCTGTTGTGTTTCAAACTTGTGGGTGTGTCATGTCTCATGCTGTGTGACAGGTTATTTTGAGCCGTGTGGTTACGTATGAACTCTTAGGAGAAAAACATGCAATAATATGCTAAATATCAACCAATCAGGAGCTAAGATGAGTGAGGTACAATCATCACATTATTTATTCAGGGTTAAGTAGCTTACAGTCATAATGCTATGTATAACAGTGGCTCTTAAACTTTTAACTCCAGGTTCCACCAAAGGAAAGGAAGACAAAAAAAGTAGATACAGTGAACTCTAGATTAGAGAAACTCACAACCTAAAGAGGTGTTGTATATATCATAATCAGTACAGAGATTTGGTCTTGATTAGCATTTAGAAGCAGATGTCATTGGTCTTCTCATCTTCACTCTGGTTGTCTCGGCCGAAAAGGCGGAGGTTTTGTTTAGCCTCTTCTCTGTCTGCCACGGCTTCTAGAGGGATTTCCAGTCACACTTTCATCTTTTTTCTTTCTTGTAAGTTTTGGGGATGGAGAAGCAATCCTGTAAGACAAAAATGATTGAAAAGGGCTGTCTTATCATGCATTATATGGGGATGTTTTAAATGTAATGATATATATATATATGTAACCTCCTCACACAGAGGCCTCACGGGATTCAGTTATATTTAGTATCTCAAAATTACATCGACCGTCACCAAGCATAAACTGCTAGAATGGTCACAGAAGAAGAGTAAAAATTAAACCAATCAAACAATCAATTAAAAGAATACATGCCCCACAGTCAGCAGTGAGACAGCAGTGAGACAGCAGTGAGACAGCAGTGAGATAGCAGAGGGTCCCAGGGAGGATGAGGATGGGCACAGATGAGGTAATCTTAAGTCCATGATCTGAGAATCAAACCTGGGACGGTTTCGCTGTGAGGCGATCAGTGTGGGAAAGTACAAAATACAATTTCACAGGTTCAAAATCCCAGAGTTACTTGGCAGAGAAAGCTCTTGTAAAGAGAAAGCGGCAGATTTACCTGTTGTTCTTGAATGTCACAATTTGCCTTGAGGATTGTGCCATTTTGAGGGGTTCAAAGTGGATCATCTTATTTGAGTAAAAGCCCCATGACTGAGACCGACTAAAAACATAAAAATAATAAAGGAATGTCAAGGAGAGATCCACTTCCATGGACGAACAGGCCGCTGATGTGTCCAGGAATGAAACAGGACTAAACTAAGACTGAACCAAAACTGAACTAGGACTGAACCGGGATTAAACCAGATCTGAACCAGAACTGAACCAGGACTGAACTAGGACTAAAACAGAGTTAAACCAGAACTGGACCAAGACTGAACAAGGACTGAACCAAGACTGAACCAAGACTGAACCAGGACTGAACTAGGACTAAAACAGAGTTAAACCAGAACTGAACCAGAACTGAACCAGGACTAAACCAGGACTGAACCCGGACTAATAAAGGAACGTTATGGGCGTGTCAAATATGTAAACACAAGTCTGCTTTTTGAATTCGAACAAAAATATAAAGCTTATCTTCGTTTAACTAATAACCTGTTTTGTGTTTTTGTGATTCTCAAGGATTGAAACTTGTGCTTATGCTCCACAGACATAAAAAAAACAAAACTCTTTAACAACAAAATTAACATAATACATAACTCCATTATTATCCAATTTCAAGCTTCCTCAGATCAGATGACATGTTTTTAGCGTATGTTTGGCAAATGTTATAATAAAAAGAATAAATATAAGACTTACTATGGGAACATTGTTGCATTGTTGAGTGGCTCTGACCATGTAGTGTCGGTTATTTCCTCATTCGGTTTGTGTTGTAATCCCCGTGAAACAAGAAGAACCTGTTTTTGCGCAACAATGCAAAAATGAAAACACATTTACCGTCAATATAAGGAACTGCCTTCTGTCAATCACATGCAGTCACACGCAATGTTTCTGCATGTTTCTGTTTAGTCCTGGTTTGAATCTCGTTTAAAAACATTTCCTACAGAAGTAAAATGTTCAAATCTGCCAACTGGACAAAAAGTTGTATGAATGAAGACATTTCACTCTTCATCCAAGCTGCCTACAACTTTTTGTCCAGTTGGCAGATTTGAATTTTTCCTTTACCATGGATCATGCCTGGACGACTGAGGGATTACTCTGACATTTTCTACTCAACAATCAGGCGACTGTGGCATGGCAAAAGCTCTTAAAACTTTTTTTTTTTAGCTGTACAGGAATCCATGCAACAAACATTTAAACAGAAAAGTGCTGAAACGGTGTATAAGCATAAGAAAAATCAGTTCACTCATTCCATACCCTTTTCTTTCTGCTGTTGTTCATATACAAATGTGTTTGTTAGTCGAGTCAATAGACATTTTGGATAATAATGTGCCATGAAAGATGAATGGACTAAGGGATTACAGTCCTACTTGGTTTAGTTGTGGTTTAGACCTGGAGACCTTCTTTTTGGGACATTACAGGCTTTGTCTGTAATCACAGTGAGCTTCAGTATGACACTTTATCCATGTTTAATTAGCATTGGGCATTTTGCCTGCTGTATGACACATACAGAACAAGCATAACTTGTCCTGACGTGGTTTCATTCTGCTTTGGTCCTGGTTTAGTCTCAGTGTGGTCCAGGTTTAGTCTGAGATTAGTTCTGACAAGTGTGAATGCAACCTCAGATTGGATTTTACACTCGCAGATACACTATAAAATGTATTTTAGTATTTGCACTGATAAATAATATTCTTTTATAATTTTATATTATTATATAGTTTTGATTTGCAATCCTCAAACTCATTTGTCTCCTTATCTTCTCTGAACTTGTTTAGGGCAAAATGAGAACATTTAAGCTGTGACTACACGGCTTTTTTGTTGCTCAATGTTGGAGCTTTTGGCTTTGCGGGAATCCCACAGAAAAAAACAGAACAATAATGAAAATAAACAAGTATGCAAACATGTGAAGAGTCCAGTATAGTGACACAGTCATGATTATAATGACTATTATTATTATAATGACATAATGATATCATTATTAGGCAGCTGGTTTATTGGGTATGTTGAAAGTCTACCAAACTTGGAACAGGCAATTTTCGTATTTTCAAATGTAACGGGCCATCAGAATATAAGACAGGAGCAGACCGAGACCATCTGTAAAAATAAATCAAACATCATTGTTATTGTTAATGTTTCTATGTGAATCATTTTGGTTTATCTTGAAGTTGGAGGAGCCAGACACAGGAGGAACAGAACAGGCTAACACCACAGAGAGTCTCACCTGGTCAGGGACTTGGAGTTACCAGAAGCAGAGGAGTCGATGAGAGGGGTGTGGTGGGGCAAAGGGGTCTGTTGTCTTTCGATTGAAACGTCTGCGTATTAATAGTGAAAGAAAAATATAAAATCTGTCAACTGGGCAAAAAGTTGTGAAGACATTTCGCTGCTCATCCGCTTCTTCAGTTCTGATCAGATCACTGGTGGACACTGCTACACTCAAACTAAAAACAAAGACGCTAAAACTCTTTACTCTCACAACCTTTGGTCCAGTCGACGTATATATTTTTATACATATACCTGGACGACTGAGAGATTACAAAGATATCTGCTTATTAATTTATATTTGTGCTTAAAAATAATAACAAGTAAATCAACATTATTAATACATAATTATTTTTGTTGTAATTTCAAGATTCCTCTTATTAGATGTGTTTTTCCCATTGTTTGGCAAATATTACAATAAAAAGAATAAATACAATACTTGGTTTAGTCCTGGTTTAGTCCTGGTTTAGACCTGGTTTAGCCCTTCTTTAGTCCTTGTTTAGTCCTAGTTTAGTCCTGGTTTTGTCCTGGTTTTGTCCTGGTTTTGTCCTGGTTTAGCCCTGGTTTAGCCCTGGTTTAGCCTTGGTTTAGTCCTGGTTTAGCCCTGGTTTAGTCCTGGTTTAGCCCTGGTTTAGTCCTGGTTTAGTCCTGATTTAGTCCTGCTGACTCTAGTTTGAGCCTGTGAGCAGATGTTGCAGTTGTAGCACTAATCATATCTAAAATGCATGAGAGCTTTTCTCGGCCGTACGCATTAGTTTATCCAAGCAAAATGGAGTAGATGTGTGAGTGAGGCTACAACACTATCGGAAACTAGGAATTATTCATGTTTTGGAAAAAAATTACCATAAATGTTCTCTGTTAGTGTTTTATCCATCTTATGCAATTTTGCTGCAAACTAAAGGCCTGTAAGGGCAGTGCAATCAATCCAATGTTATTCAAAATTACATTCAATTTGTCAGTGATCAGTTTGGGTCTTTTAATGGAGAGGTCTAGCGCCAAACCTCTGTCAGTAAAAGCATGTGGTCCAGAGCTGTGTTCAGATTTTCAAGGGTAGAATTTTATGTGTTCAATTCTATTCAAATCTATGGCTGGGTTTCAGATGCCCTCACAGCGTTCTGCAGGCCAATATTAATTAATACAGATGGGGGGGGGGGGGGGGTAGGGGGGGGGGGGGGGGTAAAAATGAATATTGTTAAATGCTAAATTATTTTGTAATACGGTGAATATATTTCATAGTCAAGTACAATGTAATCAATAGGGAAATCTGGCTCTAGCGCCCCCATGTGGGAGTATAACATCATCACATTCTGGAATCCGAAAACCACTGATTTTAATAGATTTTTAAGAACGTCAAATTGATTCTAAAATTGTGATTAGTAAATGTTTTTAATTTTTTGCCTCTTATCACCCAATACTAGCCCTGGTTTAGTCCAGGGCTAGACCATTGCTAAACCAGGGCTAAACCAGGGCTAAACCAGGGCTAAGCCAAGACTAAACCAGGACTAAACTAGGGCTAAACCAGGGCATTTTACATAGTGTCCACAAACAGCAAGAACTGGAAGTGAATACTCTCTATATATATTCTATAGGAGCTCCACCATTGTATCTGAATCCCTGTATCTATACCACCGTATCCACTATGAAGAAAGCTGAATGGAGCTTGAATCTAAATTATTTGTTGTATATATGTAGAAGAACATCTTGTGCCAACTCTCTCTTCCCGAGCCGACATCGACTTGTAAAACGCCGTCTCATTTATCTACTGCAAACTTAAATCAAAGTGGGACTGAAAAATCTTTAATGAACAAATTAGTGTCCAGCAGTTTGTGTTGAGCGACAACAGACACAGCAGGGAGCTGAGGGGGGACATTTTAGTAAGTTGCAGGAAGCAAATTGTTAAAAACTTTAGCTTTGGATCTTTGCAGTGTTATAAACCATAATGTGTAGAGTAGACAATTTCTTTGGGAGAGCTCTTTTACTTATCTGTCTCTGTCTGTGGAAGTGTTGTGTGTTGGATAATTTTTGCCCTGGAAATGCAAATTTTCTGAACAAAAGGTAAAACATAGCTGTTAACTTGAAAACTACCACTACATGACATCACAAGGTGGAACAGAGCATTTTGAGTTTTGGAGATGTTGACCAATGAATAAAGGGTTACTCAAGCATGTGTGGTGTCTTTATCTAATTAGTAAGTATTTTATTACCACAAAAGTGAGTGTTGGCGATAGATTTACCACCTTCCTTCTCCTTTGGGGTTAGTTTGTCAGTTAGTTAGTCATGGTCTAATCAGCGTTTCAGTTTTGTGCAGTTAAAACCTGAAACATTGTTCCTGAAGATGTGAGACAGGCCTCGACTTTGACAATGTTTAAATCCAGGCTCAAACGGTTCTTTTTAGCTGTGCATATGACTGAAAGGTTTTTATTCTGCATTCTTTCTCTCTTTTAAGGTTCATTTTATATTTCAGATTATTTATGTTTTGATTTGTTTGTATTGTGATTAGAATGTCTTTCTTATTCTCTAAAGCACTTTGAATTATTTTGTGCACGAATTGTGCTATACAGATAAGCCTTGCCTTGCCTTGGGTTGCCATGCTCTGGACTTAAGCTCAACTGTTGTCTGACCCTGAGAAGGCAGCTATCCGAGCAGGTGCACCACCCACACATTGTGTTTTTCACATTTCTAAAACAGTAAAGATCAGGTACAGCGCCTTTAAAGGCAAGTTTACATAATATGTCCCCTTTAATCAGTCCTACTGGAAAAGTTCACACGTTTTATACTTTCTGTTTAGTTTAGTAGCTTCCTCATGCAGCATTATGCCCCTATTTTGGTTTTGCTTCAATTGTTTTCACACTTGGACCAAATATTTCTCTCAATAAAACAAAAATAACCCCAGTATCGGAGAGGAGGCAGTCAGGCTGCTATCCAAAGAGCGCAGATGGGAGACAGCGGACAGGACGTACACAGATCCTGTCTAACTCAACACCTCCTCATCCGCGTTCACCACTCTGCCGCTCCATCCCAGTGCTGCTGGCGAAGTGAGACCAAGGTGCCGAAAATGGGAACTATTAGATAAGTGTTCATTAAGAAAAATGATAATTAGAATAGGGTTAGAAAAATGTCTAATTGCACATTTTCTGGCACATATTTTGATCAGATGTTGGGTTTAGATTTTTCAAATTCTAATTAATAGTAATCTATTGAAACTAGATACGTCACATTCACAGAACAGAAATTAACCTCTCCTGAATATCTTTAGAATGATCTTGAGCTGTATCAGAACAAGTATAAGACACATAGACTAGTAAACACCTATGGACCACTGTGGAACCTATCACCTACCATTATGGGGTTACACAGATATAAGGCCACTTGGGAATATAAAAAAGTACTTCCTTTTAAGGTTGAAAGTCACATTCTATCCTCTAAATAAAGACTGTTTTGTTTTTTTTGTTTGATTTATCATTGTGGTATCAGAATCAGAATATGCATTTCAGTAGAAGTCTAAACTATAGGATTAGCCAGTTTTACAGTACATGTCAATATTATTCAGTTAATCAATATTTGGGATTGTTTAGGTTCACAGTTATCATTAAAAATGATAACTGTGAAAAGCTAAATTATGTCATTTCTGTTCAATCTATTTAAAAAAAATATCAAGGGATTTTTAAAAATGTTTTTTCAAAGTAGACTAAGGATTTCACTATTGCATTGTGCTTCTTGATGTTTACTGGCTGGAAATTTAAACAGACTCTATTTGTGAAGAGACAGGAAAACGGTATCCAACAGCATTCCTTCCAAGTATTCCCAATACTTTCAGATGGAAATAGCCATTGGAAACGCCTTGTACAAGTCTCTTTACTGGACCATTTAAACAATAAGAAGTTGCATAAGAGTTACGACATCAAAGAATGGCTCTGTCTGTTCTTTGTATTGTATTGGAACAGTCTGAAAGTAACCACCTTTCCTTCCTGTTTCTCCCTCTCTCTCCCTCTGTCCCTCTCTCTCTATTTCTCTTTTCCACCTCTCTTTCTCTCTCTACCTTTTGCCTTCTTAAATTTTCTCTCTATCCCTTCCTCTCTCCCTCCATCTCCTATTCATCTACCGTTCTCTTCTCCCTTTTTGCTCCCCCCTCTTCCTCACACTCCCTCTTTGGCTTTCTCTCTCTATCTCACTCTCTCTTTCTTCCCTTCTTTTATATTTCCCCTTCTCCCCCTTTTTCTGCCTTTCTCCCTTTCTTCCTTTCTCCTCCATCCTCTCTCTTTGCCTTTCTTCTTTCTCTTCCTCTCCTCAGGACGTCCCGTGTGCCGTGCCCTTTGACCTCTCTCACCCCTGACGCCATGAACTCGTTGACCCACCCCTCCCGCTCCTCCCCTTCCTCCTCTTCCTCGTCCTCTTCCTCCTCTTCGTCCATAGACATCCTGGAGGAGCTGCAGCTGATCGCAGCCCAGAACCTGGAGAAGGTGGACATCCATAAGTACTACGAGGTGGTGCGAGAGCTCGGGAAAGGAACCTACGGCAAAGTGGACCTGGTCGTCCACAAAATCAGAGGTAAAATATTTCTGTGGTCTAAATTTAAACAGTAATCGAGTAATAAACAGTAACACAATCATTTCACAATCACTCAGTTTTGCACAAGGTAAAAATACACGATACACAATAGGTTTGGGGTTTCAGGAATTTTAAAGCGGACCTAGTCTGCACAATCGACTTTTCAGAGCTCTTAACCATGTTATAGTTCTTTACCCTCATTTACCCTCTCAAAGTTGTATTTGGAGTGATCTGGGCATGTTTGCGTAATCTTTAATCGCTTATTTTCAAGACGCCATATTGCCGATCAATCCCCGTTTTCACCGTCACCGGCATATGCTTACTGCTCTGTACCTCCTTTGTTCTCCAATTGTATTTTTTAATTGGTGATATGTGTAGGATTCGTCAGCGTCATGTAGTCGTTTTTAGAAGTGAAAAAAAATAATCTGCTACTCGCTAATTTAATGCAGCTGTCCATAGGAGGAGCTGACTCTTTGTTGTGATGATGTTTACGGCGATGTCAGCTCCCATTGGGCACCGCAGTTTTCTAACATTAATACAAACATACAAATTATAACAATGATTCATGGGTGTCATAGATCATAACTATAGACCAGGCACAAGCACAATATGTCTTCTTTAAGCTAGCATTGCAACTAAATATTGTGTAAAGTTTACTCCATGATTGAAGTTTAATTAAGTTCAATTTATTCTGATAACATTAGGTTAGCTGACATGCTTTGTAAGAATTGTACATATTTGAGTTTAAGTAAAAAGGGAAAATAGTCCCTGCAGTTGAATCACGATTATATCAAAAGCAGCCTGTTCTTTGTCTGGTCTACTTCCATTCACTGCATTGATCCAAACTGTGCCACACTGTGTACCGCCTCTGGTCTTTTTGACTCTATAAAGCCACATTACGGGTTTTTTGGTGTCCTCAAATGAGCTCAGACTGGCCCACAGAACCACCCGAAAATTCACTGTCTGCTGCACAAACTATTACTTTTGCTTGGACAGTGACGGATGCTCTTTCTGGGACGGCCATTTTAAGTATTTATATAATTTCGAGTTCTTTCCTGCTTCTCTCTGTAATACATTTGAGAGCAGACTGCATCAGGAGGCTGTAGTTATAAGTGGTGCTCACAGTGAAAAGACCAGACATACTTGTAGCTTTGAGAGGACTTCATCCACTGCTGAGAAAGGTGAACAAACTATAATGATTGCTTTATAATAGAAGAAATAACCTTAGGTAATTTAACAGATTTATCTGGCTAGTTTAAATGGACCATATTCCACTATTCTCTGATCTATGTTATAATGTTTCCCCATCACAAACTTACCTGATTTGTTTCATTCACACATGTTTAACACACAAACCCTGCATATTTAGGCTGAGTTCTTCTCTCAAACTGAAAAGACTCTGTTCCACCTTGTGATGTCATGTGGTAATACAGGAAGTGCTCCATTGTGTTTTTTAAACTCCAAACACCTTCACTGGAAGGTGTTTGGATTTAGATTAGATCATTTCAGTCCTAGAATTTCCCATCTTTACTGAACAAAAGGTAAAAGGTATCTGTTAACTTGAAAACTACCACTTCATGACATCACAAGGTGGAATGGAGCATGTTGAGCTTTGGATGGTTACTCAATGTGTAAATGAAACTAAACATAACTCCAGGTTTGTTTTTGATGAGGAAACAGCATTATAACATGGCTCAGTGACAAGTAATATATGACATTTAAGTGTCATTTATTTCAAATTACTTAGATCAAATGAGGTTAGCTGAATTGTTTTGTAAGAATCACACACTTTTGAGTGGTGGGTAAAATAAAAAGGGAAAAAGGTTGCTTGTGTTAACATTTTACCCAAAATATATAATGTATTTTTTTATTATTTTATTTTGCTCTTGAGTAGACTAAATTGATTTTTGTTGCAGCTAAATCACATATATACATACAGAGGTGTGAGATTAATTGACATTGAATAGAAATCACAATTTGAATGGATGTAATTAGTAAATCGTAAAGGCTGCAATTTTTGAAGTAACAACATTTTTAAATATCCTGTTTCTGCATACAATCTTGTAACCCTGTAGTTTAGATCTGTACAAACATGTTCTTCTTTAATTAGTTTGTCAGTTCATAGTTCATAGTTCATCTTTTTGTCAATTCTTCTTCTTAAAAGGTGAACTCGCAAATTTAATCACAATCACAATGCTTGTTTGAAAAAAAATGTATATGTTCCCCAGATCATTCAGCCCTGCCAGTCAAGACCATGAACTTTTACAAAACTTCACAAAGACATTTGGGTCTGGAGCTGTGTCCTGTCTCCCAGAATTTAGATGGGCGGGATTGACAGGTGAATTAACCAATCAGTGAAATGCATGGTCCAGCCGTATCAAAACAAGCATGGCAGCTTACAAGTAAAAAAAGGAATAAGAGATGACAGAATCAACAAGCGAAGAAATAAACTTTCTGAATAACACAAATATAAGAGGCAATGTCTCCAGAATCTGAGAGACTCATCTGAGAGGCTGTGGTTGGCACGTCTGAAAATAGGCCATGCACTGCAATTATGTTTTTGTGCAAATATACAATGACATTCATGCATTAGATTTTTTCCTATAATTTTCATAAAAGTTAGGCAAGATAAGTGGATTACCCAATCAGAGAAATGCACTGTTTACCTTTTGTCTCATTATGTGTGTGTTCAATACAATCCATTTGAATATTTCTCAATCCTGCCACAATACTATGTCAGGTTTGCCTGGAATTCAGAATATACACTTCTCCAATACTTCACAAGATGTGAGTCTGTTCACCTGTTCAGATGGTCGTGATTAGCCCATCAGGGACACACATGGTTACTCCATATCAAAACATGTGGCTGCTTACAAGGAAAAAGAAATTTAAAAAATATCACAATGGTCTGAAAAACAGATTTCTGCAGAATGAATGAAGAAAGCACTAAACTTTGTTAATCTGAAATGAGTAAAACTGTTGATTGTATTTGTAAATGATAGGTGAACCAGTGAGCTCCTTTGTTTCACATGTGTCACTAAAAGAAATAAATCTGGTTGCATGATCTGTTCGTTCTGTTCGCTCAAAATTTGACGGAGGGCATAGGCACCATACTGATATCCATTTGTATAAAAATACAGAGAGATGTCATTCTAGATTTGCAGGGCAAGTTTCAGGTAGTGTATCTGGTAAAATCTATAAGCTTCCAAAATCAGTGGATAACAGCTGGATTACCAAACCCTCTTCACTTCCTCCTTGCACCTTAACAATTTAGCCATTTTAACCATCGCACCATGTAACAGTCCGTGGGCTTATTATCATTGTATCAAAGTGGGTCTATAAACTTTTGAGAAACCTGTTCTTTGGCTGTTTCTTTCACCTGAACAGCATGACTCCACTGTGGAAGAATATAACACATTTAAAATAGCTCACCAAGTCTTGTTTGTTCAAAAGGCCGCTGATCCACTGTTATATTTAGACTTGTGAATGTGTCGATTTTGTGTTACTTTGTGTTATTATCGAGGTGTCACGTTTAGCAAAGCACCAGACAAAGTGCTAATAAGAACCACAATGGAGCAGATATACACAGATATTGCAAAACATTATGACAGTCTGCTACATACAATACAGTACAATACAATATTTCACTGCTCTTACTTCAGATTTCATTCAACTCAAACTGCTATGGATCTCAAAAGTGGCTGCAGTTACATGCACACTCAATATCTGATTATCAGATTTTTGGATTTATAAGATTATTAAAATGCCATGTCAACAGCAAAATCATCTCATTTCTTTCTGATCAGATTTACATGTCGTAATCATAATCCAGAATTCAGATAGGGAGTAAATTTCACATAAATTTTTACCATAGACTTGCAGTTAAAAAAAAAAAGTAAAGTTTGAAAGCTTGCTAGGAACTAATTAGCTATGTAGCAACTAAACAGTTTCTGATACTTTATACACTGCTAGAACATAAATTTGTACAATTTGTAAGTTTTAAAGATGTTTTTGGACTGAAAGTAACTGCATCAAAGGTTAAGGAATAGGGTATTTCATTTATCATCATGTGAAAAACCATCCTTGACCCACATCTTGAACTCGGTTTAGTCAGGAATTCTGAACCTTTTCGATTAGCCTACTGTCCTGATGGGGCAGTATCCCACCCGGACATAGGGAACCTTATAAAAGCTGCTAACCCTGTAGTTCAGATCTGTACAAACACGTTCTGAGATGTGATCCTTGTATTAGTTTGTTAGTTCATATGTCAACTCTTTTTGTCAATTCTTGAAATGTGAACTTTTAACAGAATACTATTATTAAAGGTCTTATATTATGCAAAACTGACTCTTGTGAGCTTCAAGCCAGGTTATAATGTTGTTGCCTCCTCAAAAACATACCTGGACTTATGTTTTGTTTCCTTCACACATGTTTAAGTAATCCTTTTTTATTATTAGTCTGTCTACATCTTCGAAGCTCAAAATGTTCTGTTCCACCATGTGATGTCATGAGGTGGGAGTTTTCACGTTAACAGCAACAATTTACCTTTAGTTCATTAGAGATTGGCAATTCCAGGGCTTAAATTATCCAAATGATTCTAGTGAAGATTTATGAAGTTTAAAAAAAAATGCAGTGGAGCATTTTCCTGTATTACCACATGACATCACAAAGTGGAACAGAGTGTTTTCAGTTTGAGAGAAGAACTCAGCTTAAATATGCAGGGTTTATGTGTTAAATGTGTGAGAATGAAACAAAACACAACTCCATGTCGTAATGAGGGTGTGAGTAGGACCAAAGGATGCAGGACTCGGGGGCAAGTTTAACAGTGTTTATTAACAAAACACACAAATGACAGTAGAGACACAAGGAAGCTGGGTGCAGGAGTGCAGGTCGGGATCCAGGGTAGACACAGGTGCAGGGAATAAACGAGGCAGGAAGAAAACCGGTACCGGGAGACAGGGTCGGAGTCGGGAGTCCAGAGCAGTGCAGGGAGGCAGGGTGCTGAACAAGAACACGAGTAGGAACACGAGCAGGATGAAGGACACACACAGGTAGCACCAGGGTGAAACAAACAGACGATCTGGCCCAGAGTGTTGGGTCCTGGCTCCTCTTATCCACTGCAGGTGGCGTAGATTACGCTGATAGAGTCCAGGTGCGCGTAGGAGGAGCCAGGACTCCTCCCAGCTCCAGGCTCAGACAGGTGAGGGAGGGGCAGAGCTCACACAGGAGGCAGGGACAGGGATCATGACACTCCAGGTCTGTTTGTGATGAGGAAAAATTACGTAGATCAGAAAATCATGTAATATGGGCCCTTTAAAACCTACTAAGTAAAAATACATTTCAAATCTCATCACAATCACGGAAAAAATGCATATAGATACTTTCCCCAAATCATTCCTCCTTAATCTGTCTGGTGCACTAAAGACAGCCTGTTGTAGATGTAAATAAACAGGTGGCTAATGCTAACTCACACATGTTAAGATGACATGTTAATTAGCACAACGTCACCATGGAAACGGGTCTATTTACTGTCTTAAATGGGAAGAAAACAGAACGTGTGTCATCGAATCAGAGGTGACATTTTGCAACTGTGAACTAATTATTCAGCCTTAATTAACACTGTGTAGCCGTAAAACAAGAAACTGATCACTGCATTCGTGCGTTAGGCTCTGTGGTTATAAAACAAATACACTTTACCGTGACTGGTTAAATACTTCATTTATTCAAACCAAGCAATATTGAAATAATAAGCCACATTACTAATTTAAATGGGTATTTTTCCTAACATTTAAATGCGCCGTAGGATAACCAGATTTGTACTTTTTACAACTAGTTCATTTTAAACCATTCAAAGTTGATCCTCTCTTAACTTATGCATTCAGAACATCTTAATTATTCACCAAGGCGAGTTTATAAGAGCTTTTTACAACTCTCAGAGACCGCAGTAAAGCTAACAACTAGCATTGCTAACAGTCCACTTACTGATTATCGGACAGTAAAACGCTTTATCATTAGATACAGACAGCGGCGTTTATGTTCACAGGGGACATAAACATACAAGAGCTGCTTATACAATATATCTGTACTTCTTAGTTGAGCAAAATGTGTACTATTCTAATTGATGTTATTGGAATTTACATGAACCAAAGCAGAAAGAAGAAGTCAGGAATGAGCTAGTCAAAGATTTGTGCTGTGTATTTTGACTTTTTACAACCAAATTTACCAATACTTTTCTTGTTAGAAAATTTCTGTTAAACATTTGGTCAAATCATAAGGTTTTGCTGGTGTCACTTCCTCTAATTGTTGCACAGGGCATGTCTTTAATCAGCTCTAGTAACACATCCATTCAGTTCTATTGTTCAGGGCCTGAAGGTCAGTTGTAAGGGTTGATGTGAATGGCTCTATAATATGTTGCCAAAATATATATATTGCAATATTAACACAATAATCATTATCCCAAGAGAAAATTATTATACTGCAACAACACAAGCTGCTCCATCTGATAGAAATGTACTGCTTATTAAAAGAAAAAAAAACAAAAAGCAAGTTTTTTTTCATGATTTTCTATATAATTAAGCTCTACTATTGCCTTGTTTTGTTGTTGGTTTAGTATTTTTAGGTTTATATTTGGACTAAGCTTGAAAATTAACTCATACTGTTAGATTTAACTGAAGGTATTATGTCAGAAAGTAAATACAAATATTGCAAACAAAACATAGTTATAAAATTATTGTACCTTTTTGTGCTGCTCAAGCCTGTACAAAATAAACTTTGTGGTCCTAATTAGTAGGATTTTAGGAGGATTACATTTTCCTGTGTTTGCCTGACTGTCTAAAAAAAAATCCCGAGTCAGAAACTGCTGCTGTGAAATTGGCCTAATCCTTGCACATTGTCTCATTTCTTTGTCTGTTTTGTCTCTGGGCTTGTGTCCCAAACCCACTGCCCTCGTCTGCCCCCCTCTGCCCTCCTCTGACCTCTCCCAAATCGCCCGCTCAGGGTAAAAAGGCACTTACCCTGCGCTGAAGTGGTGATATTGGAGAACTGTCCTGCCCCATCTCCTCTTTGCTGCCTCCCCGATAACACTGCCTCTGTCTGGGCTGCTGTATTCACATTCTAGGACAAATGTTGTGTTGAGATTTATATGGAAATCACACCCAGGGGTATTAACATTTAAGAGAAGACATGAGCTCCAGCCTTGGATTTAGTAGAAAAATCAAACAAGTGAGCATAACATGAACTAATCTGTATGTGTTTTAACATCGTAACAAGTGTCTGTGTCCTGTTGAGAGATTGTTTTTTTGTCTGTTATCTTTAATCTGTGTACTATGTGTTGTTTTAGCTTGTTCTCATTTTATCAAGATGATAACATTTTGTATGTCACTGATCTTTAATATCTTTGTGAGTGTTTTGTGCCTATGTCCTGTTTTCTGTCATCGACCTCCAAATGGGACTATGGATAAAATTAGACTGGATGGCTTTATTATAATTAATTATACGGAAAATCATGGGGAAAAAAAACAAACTTTTTTTTGTTTTTTTGTTTTTTTTTCAATAAGCAGTACATTTCTATCAGATGGAACAGCTTATGTTGTTGCAACATAATAATTTTCTTAATTATTGTGTTTGCCAATATTATATTGATATTTTGGACCTTTAGGCCCTGAACAATAGAAGTGAATAAAAATATATAGGTCACACAAATATTACTAGGCTGACTAAAGGCTAACTAAATTCATGCCCTGTGCAGCAAATAGGAGATGTGACACCAGCACAACCTTGTCATTTGGCCAAATATTTTACCCAGACTTCTCTAACAAGTAAAGTAGAATACACAACTCTAATCTATGACACGCTCATCCATGACTTCTTCCAACTTTGGCACATTAATTAGTAGAGTAGTACACATTTTAGTCAACTAAGAAGCACAGATGTAATGTATAAGCAGCTCTTGTATGTTGATTAATGTTGATTAATGTGCACTGTCCCATATGTGATATATAAACATAGGAGACATGCATGCAGTTCACATTTTATGTTATTTATTTAACCTTAAAGTAACTGCATGTAGCTTGCACTCTTACAGTTACAACTGAACCTGGGTTGTGATGCGTTTACTGGGTTTTATGAATAGATAGGGTCCTGCCGAAACTTGCGTCACGCTCACGTAACTATAAACCCACCGATCCACCCCACCCTCCTAAGTTTGTTCGCCTCTTGGGTATCTAATTTCGGTCTCTGATACAGCACTGCCTTTTCTGAGTATCAACAGCGAGCCACTCCCCTTTGATGAAAGATTTCTAAGGTTTAGGTTTAAACCAACTAGATTTAAGCATT
This sequence comes from Periophthalmus modestus, assembly GCA_019594935.1. Classification (NCBI taxonomy): domain Eukaryota; kingdom Metazoa; phylum Chordata; class Actinopteri; order Gobiiformes; family Gobiidae; genus Periophthalmus; species Periophthalmus modestus. Next base: position 27,958,811 of record JAIEZT010000019.1, on the reverse strand, counting down.
GAAACTGGCAAACCAAATGAGTGCTTCGTCTCTAAAAGCTCTATTTGATTTGAACAGGTCTGTCTATCTTGTATCGGGGACAGAGTTATGTCATGTTTGTGAGATTTAAAATCAAAATCTTACAATGCTTTAAATTGTGACTATTCATGTGTCATCTTGGCTATTCCTCTGTACACTTCCCTCCTGCTGTTCATTTCATTTGAGCTGTACATGCGTGTGAAGGGTGGACCAGGCCATCCAAGTCTCCTGAGCTTTTCGTTGCAAATTGCTTTTCCGTGTTGTCACTAAATGTGCCTTTATGCATCGTTTCATTATTACAGAGAGAAAAGTCGGCTCCAAAAAGTAGACGATTTCACTCGGCATAATCTCTCCGCTGCAGTGTTTATAGATGTAATTAGAACTTCAGAACTAATCCTTTAACAAATCTGCACCATTTCATTTAAAAAAAATAAAATAAAATATGTTTCAGTTGCGCTAGAGGTTTAAATATTTCATTACATCTGCAGCGACTTTAATTAACTTTCGCTCAGGCAATTAGCAGTCGCCACAAATCCCTAAATGTTTCAAAACAGAACAAGAAGTGAAGAATAGGGTTTAAAATAGCCTTGTATAACACTTATCTTTGCTCGCAGTGGCTTTCAAGGTTGGACAGTTCACCCTCTAACCATGAGATTAGTGGTTCAGTTCCTGCCACTATATGCATTTGTAACACATTTGACTCATCTTCAATTTTTAAATGCATCTGAGTTCTTCTGTCAAACGTAAAAACACTCTGTTCCACCTTGTGATGTCATGTGGTAATACAGGAAGTGCTCCACTGGGTTTTTAAACTCTACACACCTTCACTAGAATCATTTGGATAATGAACTAAAAGTAAAAGGTGGAACAGAGCATTTTGAGATGTAGACAGACAAAAAAAAAACAGGATTACTCAAACTAATTATATCATTGGGATTAGAGATAATTTACATGGGCCAAAGCACAAAGAAGAAGGTGTATTTGAGATCACTAAAGGCACAGAAAGACAGCCACTACTCCTTCAGTTTGTCCCAGGGCAAGTGCTGCTTATCCAAGACAACTACTCAGCCCTAGTTCAGGTGTACTTTAGTCCTGCTATATGAGATGAAATTGTACTTGTTTCAGTTTAAAATCCCCAACTTGATTTGAATAAATACAACTCAATACAAATTTTGCTATAAATTATTTTTTATTATTAATTATTTTATTTTAAGTGCATTTTTTCAATATTTCTCTAATATTACCATAGAGTTTAAAGAAGACCTTTTGTGCTTGACACCTGTGGATCATTATGTTATAATTTGGACATTTTAAATCACAATATTCATCTAAGACTAATACGGTAGTTTCCCAATGGCAAGGCAAGTTTATTTGTACAGCACAATTCAAAAACAAAGTAATAAAGTGCTTTACAGAATTAGAAAGACATTAAAATCACAATATAACAAATCAAAACATAAATAATCATCATAAAATGAACATTCAAAGAGAAGAGGCAGAATAAAAACCTTTCAGTCACATGCACAGATAAACAGAACCGTTTGAGCCTGGATTTAAACATTGTCAAAGTAGAGGCCTGTCTCACATCTTCAAGAAGACTGTTCTGGGTTTTAGCTGCAGAAAACTCAAATGCTGATTCTCCAGGTTTAGTCCTGACTCTGGGCCCCAGCAGGAGGCCGGTCCCTGAAGTCCTCTGAGTGGAAGCTTACGTTATCACAACAAAGCGGTGTGAAGCTGTTGGCAGTGGGGGGTTGATCGCCAATATGCCGTCTTGAAAATAGTTGATTTAAGCTTGCTCAGACTTGCACAAATCACTCCAAAAACAACTTTAAGTGGGTAAATGGTGAAGGGAAACTTTTTGCATAATAGGTCTGATTTGATATAGTTCTGATCTAGGCTGAGACCATATAAAAAACAGTTGATCCAACTTTGTCCTGTCAACTTGTTCAAATAAATATCTACCTTTCAGTACTTGTTATTATTTAGTATTTGGATTTCTGTCTTTTTCCAAAACTAGTCCTGTTTTAGTCCTAGCTTCTTTTTTAGATTTTGGTGGCATTACGTCTCTCAAATCCTTGTCCATTTTTGATTCATTCAATTTTATCTAAACTTTTCCCCTGTTTTCTTGTTTTGCAGGGACGAAAATGGCATTGAAGTTTTTGCGTAAGAAGACGACCAAGCTGAAGAGTTTCCTGCGTGAGTACAGCGTGTCCCTGTACCTGTCGCCCTGCCCCTTCATCATAAACATGTTCGGCATCGCCTTTGAGACCGATGAGTACTACATCTTTGCTCAAGAGTACGCTCCGGCCGGGGACCTCTTCGACATCATCCCTCCACAGGTTAGAACGTGCACAATTACTATGTATTACTGTTTACAAATCAACTACCCGTGAATTATGTGGAATGTAATTAAAACATCTTTGAACTGAGACGTTTTATTACAGATTAGATTATGTCAGATGGTTAAATGTCTGTTGATGCAGATGCAGAGTTTGATGTGTAGTTTAATATCATAGAATAGGGGTCACTGCAATTGATCAATTTCAACGTTTAAATATTTCAATACATGAAAACATATGGGACTCGGGCTTTTTTACAGTCTGATGGTGAATAGTGACTCATGGTGCTTTACATCAAGGAACCACTCACCCACTCACACACACATTCTTACACCAGTGTACAAAGATACTGGGGTGAGGTGGGTTAAGTGTCTTGCCCAAGGACACAAAGACCTCATTCATTTGTGGGAGCTGAAATTGCATCACTACTGTTATTACTACATTATTATTATTACTACAATTATGTTACAATGAACTCCATTATAACCTTAAGACATTCTGCTGTCCAATTATGTGAAATATAATGGAAAATAGATGCGTTTCACCTTTATTTAACCAGGTTGAATCTCATTGAGGCTTTCTTATATCACTTTGCATACTTTTATAATAAAATTGATAATAACACATCAATATCACAAACCAAACTCCAGTTTCATCGTGTTACATAGTTGGTATTTTGTATGATCTCACACGTTGGAAAGACAACAGTTGCCACTAAAGCCGTTTACTGTGGCTTAGGGTTGGCTGATCCAAAGCGGTTTACAAATGTACTATTTGGTTTGTGTATTCAGGAAACAGTCCTACTTTAAAACAAAATAGCATTACGTTACATATACTCATTAGGCATGCTTTAAATGGTTAAAAGATTAAAAAGTTACTCCTTTCAGTTTATTACAGATTTATTTTGGACAATGTAAAAAAGGTGAAATTTGCGTGTTTTGGTATGAATAGCAGTAGTAAAGGAGATTTTTACTGTCTTAAAAATGTGAAAAACAAAACAGCTTATATTAAAAGTTATTCTTTCCTTTAGTATATTCCCTAGTACATTCCGAGCTCCCAATTATTCAAAGTGAGTTTATAAGTATATTTCATAACTTACAGATACCAGACCACAGTACTAACTGGTTTGTGACTGATAAACATACCTTATAATTAGATGCAGACAGCACAACAGTCTCATATCAGTAGTGGAGCAAAACTAATTTTACTGGGGCGCAGTTCCTTTAACTCAGAAGTAATGGCAGTAGTAGTAGTAATAGGCTTATTGTAGTAGAAGTATTAATAGAACTAAAAGTAATAGTTTGTAGCAGGGTTTCATTAAACTCACTCTCTCTTTTCTGTTTTGTGTCAGGTGGGTCTCCCCGAGGCGGTTGCTAAGCGCTGCGTCCACCAGGTGGCCATCGCCCTGGACTACCTACACTGTAAAAAACTGGTGCACCGCGACATCAAACCTGAAAACATCCTCATCTTCGACCGGGAATGCCGCAAAGTCAAACTGTCCGATTTCGGAATGACAAGACGCGCCGGATCCCCTGTAAAACGCGTCAGTGGCACCATTCCCTACACCGCGCCGGAGCTCTGTGACACCTCCCGAAATGACGGCTTCTTCGTGGACTATAGCACCGACGTGTGGGCATTTGGGGTACTGCTCTTCTGCATGCTCACCGGAAACTTCCCGTGGGAGAAAGCGATGCCCAACGACGCATTTTACGATGAATTTGTGCGCTGGCAACGACGACGCACCGGGAACGTGCCTTCACAGTGGAGGAGATTCACAGACGAAGCTTTACGCATGTTTCGAAGGTTGCTCTCCATCGAACAAGAGCGGCGATGTTCGGTTAAGGAGGTGTTCAGCTACTTCAACCAATGCTGGATGTTGGATACGGAAAACGGGAATGTTAACAATGCCGGATTAGCGACTAGCGTGCCCCAAATTGACATGAGTACCTCCTCGTCCGAAGAAGATGTTTTGGTGGATAGACTCAAACAGCAAACCTTGTCTCCAGCTTGTGTCGCAGCTAAAGATCGGCTAATGATGGACACGCACTACTCCTCCGCTAACAATTCGCCATCCGCTAACGCAAGCTACGACCGTGTGAACAGGGAAAACAATGAGCGAGGGCGCCTTCTAGTGGCCACTCCAATTGAAATCTGCGTGTAAACACAGTGCAAATATCGTGACATGGGAAGATTATAACCACACACGTGTACAATTCGTGTGTAAAGTAAGTAAGATGCCTTCAAAATAGAAGAATAGATAGAAGGCAAGAAGTTGGGTCCCAAAATGTCCCAAATGGTGTGAAGTTTCGCGCTGGACTGAATAATTTCTAATGAAGTTGGACTGATAAGACGATAATAGGGACAATATTAAGCTGGCAATGGTTTCACTTAAAAGGGGCAGTTCAGAGCTTGTTGATAAAAATGGCTTCTAAAATGGACAGTTCAAGCAATACACTGAAATACATGGACAGATGCTGTTACAAAGAAAGGCAAATTGTCAATACTAGACACTGACCAATGTGGTGAAAGTAGTATAGCACTGGTTTCTTGTTCATATTAAGTGTTTTTATTTTAATTTATTCAAGCATATTATTTAAAATTGTATTTATATTTATAATTTGTTCACTGTTGCACAAATGTTTTCAAGTTAAAGGTGCATTGTGTAATTTTTGGTTGTATAAGCTGAACAAAAAGTGTTATTTGAAATTTGTTCAAAACATTTGAGTAAGTATGGTAGCCTTAAAGGGACATTGTGTTGTCTTTGAATAAACGCAGTGGGAGTAAGTGCCAAGAATGTAATTGTAAACACGTGAATAGCTTGTAGGCTAACACTATTGGATTTGTGGTTTTTGTTTTGTTTTTAGCTGTAAAGTTCAAGCAAGTGGTCAATGAAACATGTTTTGATTGTGAAATTTATAGTTAAATTTGTAAAAAAAAAAAAAAAAAAAATCTAAATATTCAACTTCGATTAGAATGTGATTATTTTACTGTTTAAATTGGTTTCAGTGGGCTCAGAAAAGATTATTTATGGCCTGCTGCAGCCAAATAATAATGAAATAATACTCAACTATTCAAAACAACATGATAACAAATTGGAACTACTTGAATCATGATTAATCCCCTGCTTTGGCCTATGCTGCAAAAACACAGTGCACCTTGAACTTGTTGTAAACTTGCTCTCATATTCTTGTTATTGTGTTCCATAAAAAACACTGTAAATTTCCCATTTTCAAACCTAAAATGACTGTTTTAACCTGTGATGCCTATAGAACCTGTGAAGTAGCATTTACCAACCAATGACTTTCTATGGGCTCAGGGCTAGTGGTGCGTTCAGGCGGTTTTAGAAAAAAAAACAGAAAAAGCATGCGCCAGGTGTAATAACAGATTTGCTGCTAAATTGAAGAATATTTGAAACACTGCGAGTAAAAACGGATCTGTAAAAGTTGAACCCTAATAATGTGAAGATCTGAAATGTTTTTGAATTGTGGATTTTTAATTTTTTTTTTCTCAGTTTTTCAGGGCTTTTTTTTTCATAAATGTGCATGTTGTTCTTTTTATGGTGAACATTGGTTGAAATTAAAAACATTAAAATAACTATGAACTTTGACTGTATTTATTTTTCAGTTATATAAATAGATATATTAATAAAATAAATGTATTAAAAATATATTTCTCTTATTTGATGTGCAACTTATTAAGAAATGTATTTACAATTTACAGACTATATTTAAGTAGTTATCAAAATTAATCAAATGTAAAGTTGGAAGCTATTTTAAATCATGTAGAAGTTTCAATTGGCAGTTTGAGAGGAATTACAAAAATATGTAAGATCCGTTTTGTGTGATTCATTTGGCATCTCTAAATTTAAACTGTCCGTATGTGTATCCTGCAGCAGAGGAACGCTCACAACCACTCATTTAAAAATAATCACAGCTTTATATAAAAATTCTTGAAATACCCTGAAATCAATCAAACCCCTTAGGGTAACAGCAGTTCAATCCAAACGGTTGTGTAGTTTTCTCAGACAGAGCAGGAGGAGGAGCAGGATGTTAATAGTATGTCTGAAATGTTCCAGTATGGCATTAAAATGATGTAACTTGCATTTATACACATGTCATTATTACTAAAAAAAAAAAAAAAAAAAAAGCATGAAAGACATTTATTCGCATTGCAATTTGTCCTGTCACCTACTTGTTTCCATGGAAATACATAGGTTTAATGCCATACTGTGCAACATGAGTAAGTGCATCTTCATGGATTCAAGCAGGTGGCAAACCCTCCACCAGAAAAGTTACATAGTGCAGCTTTAACTTCACTATTGGGAAATGCAAGAACACTTCTGAGTGAACACTTACTCAAGTTGTTATCCTTTTAAAATGTTCATCGGTTTAACATTATATTGACTATTATCCATTAGCAGGAAAATCTTTAGTAACTAAAGACACATCGAAGATAAAGACCTATCAAAAACACTAATACTAAATGCTATAATAATAATAAATAATGATAATAATAATAATAATAATAATAATAATAATAATAATAATAATAATAATAATAATGGTTTAATTAGTCTGGTTTTCAGAATATTTTATTAAATATTATATTTTTATTTTCCCCCTTCAAGAGACTCAAAGCACTTTACGTCAAGGAACCAGTGTCTGCAGTGTATGTAGACAATGGGGTTGAGACGGGCTAAGTGTCTTGCCCAAGGACACAATGACAGAATTCATCTGTGGGAGGTAGAATCACACTGCCAACTTGTTGGTCAGTGGATCTGACTGCTCAACCAGTGATGTTTATACTGAGAGCAGGATCTGAAACGCCAACCTTCGGATCTGAGGATGAACATCGTCATTATGTATGCTATATATACACAAAGTATTCTTCCCACCTGTCTTTTTAAATGTGATGTTGACACATCCTGAAGCAACTTTACTATTTGAAATGCACGGGAGCAGGTGATGCAGAGGACTAATGTATTTCAAACAGTAGCATCAGATCTGTGTGGATACTTTTGTGTGAACACTGACTCAAGTACTGAAAAAGACAAAGGTAATTCTGTGAGCTGGACTAAAGTTTTGGAGTGAATACATTTGGCTCATCCAGGCGTCTTCATTTCTGACAGGACGCTGGTGAGTCACTGCCTTATATAATTACTCAAGTAGTTTTTGTGGTAGTAACAATAGTATTATATTAACTAGTAATCCATTGGGTGTGATGACATATCCCAAACATATCCTTTCCAATTTTAACTGAAAATGAGAGATGTGATGTTTGTGAACAAGTCGGCTCTTTTGAACGGTTCTTTAATGTGAAAGACTGGATCCGGATCTCATTTTTTAAAAGAACCAAATCTTTTCTCTTCTAATTTTATGCATTTTTACACTGATTAAAGCTGAACTGACACAAGAATCAGCACAGAAACAGACCAGGCGACACAAGTGAGAGATTTGTGCAGAAAAACATATTTTTTATAATAACAGTTCAATTTTGAATAATAATTATTACAGTGCAACATTTTATTTATATTTTCATAATTTGAAAGGGTAGACACACTTCCACTCTCAGTTTGGACTATTTTAAACACATCTGAGTCTTGGTCATTTCTCTCTGGGATTAGTTTGTAGATAAAATGAGTTCTCACTTTTTCTCCTGTCATATATTTAAATAGAGCCAGTCTTTTGAACGGCTCTTTGAAATGTACGAATCCAAAAGATTTGGATCCCACAAAGGAGCCGAAAGTCCCATCACTACTGAAAAGCAGGAGCAGGTGATGCGGAGGACGAATAGATTGAAACAATAAGATGAGAAGAGTGTGCGAGACAGGCTCCTCTGATGGTGATGTGTGAAGAACATGAAACAGGCTGAGTTCATTCACATTCACCAGGTTTTGTCCTGTTTTTTGTTTAATGTCGAAGCGGTTTCCTGTTTCTGAAGCTGCACCTGCCATGACTGATCTACACTACAGACAGACAGAGGGATGGAGGAAGAGGAGGAGGGAGGGAGGAAAAAGAGGAGGGAGGGAGAGGAGGCAGGGAGAGCTTGTGTGAAGAGGGAGGATGAGGAGGGAGGAGAGAGGAGGAGAGGAGGAGGGAGAGGAGGAGGGAGGGAGGAGGAGAAGGGAGGAGGGAGAGAAGGAAGGAGGGAGGGAGGGAGGAGGGAGGGAGGGAGGGAGGGAGGGAGGGAGGGGAGGAGGAGGGAGGGAGGGAGAGGAGGCGGGGAGGAAGAGGAGGGCCTTGGAGGGAGAGGGAGAGAGAGAGAAGGAAGGATGCAGAGAGGGGGATGGAGAGAGAGGAGAGAGAAGAGGAGGAGGGAGGAAGATGAGGAGGGAGGAAGATGAGGGGAGAAGATGAGGAGAGAGGAGAGGAAGCAGAGGAGAGGGGAGGAGAGAAGAGGAGAGGGCAGGTGGAGAGAGGTAGAGGGAGAGAGAGGCAGGAGGGAAGGAAAAGCAGAGGCTATAATTTGACAATGCAACAGAACAGGCCTTGGCCAGACCTGGAGTAGTTCTGTTCAGAGACGACAGGAGCACAGACAGAGACAGGTGCACAGAGACATGAGCACAGACAGAGCAGACATGAGCACAGACAGAGACATGAGCACAGACAGAGACAGGTGCACAGAGAGACAGGTGCACAGACAGAGACAGAGACATGAGCACAGACAGAGACATGAGCACAGACAGAGACAGGTGCACAGAGACATGAGCACAGACAGAGACATGAGCACAGACAGAGACATGAGCACAGACAGAGACAGGTGCACAGAGACAGGAGCACAGACAGAGAGACAGGAGCATAAAAACAATAAAGCTAACAACAAAAATTAGCATGCTAATGTGCACTTCCTGACTGTAATTAGATGCAAACTGAAAGGGTACAGGGCCGTTAATATAGAGCTTATTCTGAGGTTGTGGTCCACGTTTGAAAATGACACAGTGCAGATACAGCCTCGTCTACAAAGGGTGATGACGTTTTTAGCACATTTTCAGAATAAGGAGTGAGTCAGGAGGTCTTAAGTGATCAGGAGGTGCATTGCTCACATCCAGATGTTAAGATAATAGGATAATTATAATAATGAGTGGAGTGGGCGCGGCATGTCTCAGGGAGCAGCTGAAGTGAACATTTTGTCTTTGAGAGAAGCATCGCAGCTGGAAAGTTGGATTTCAAGGGTTTCAGAGATGAGTTAGATCTGGTTTAGTTTATAATCTTATTAATCCTGGTTTTAGTCCTGGTTTTAGACGTGGTTTAGTTTTAGTGGTTTAATAACTGATTTTAGTTCTGGTTTAAGATCTGGTATAGTCCTGGTTTAAGATCTGGTATAGTCCTGGTTTTAGACCTGGTTTAGTCCTGGTTTTAGACCTGGTTTAGTCCTGGTTTAAGATCTGGTTTAGTCCTGGTTTTAGACCTGGTTTAGTCCAGATTCTAAGCCTGAAACCAGTGGTGGGTGAAGTACTCAAGTTTGGTCCTCAAGTAAAAGTACAGATACAGGCAAAACGTTATTAGAGTAAAAGTAAAAATATCACATGAAAAAATCTACTTAAGTAAAAGTATTTAAGTACCCATTTAAAAATGTACTTTATGAGTAAAAAGTAAAAGTATTTTACTCTAATGTTTAAAGTATTAAATGTAGCAATTTTGTTTAAAAAAATGAGACAGATTTTGATCAACAGTAACAATACCAATTAATTTCTTATTTTTTCTTAAATAAAAAAATAATAATTTAAATTTTGTGTGTTTATTTTTGTTTTTTGTTTAAAGCCGAAGCTTGAACTTGAAAACTTTTGTCAGGATGTTACCATGAACATGAAAAATAACTCCTCAAATCACACAAAAAGTACTTTTTACTTTTCAGTCCAGTTCAAAAATGTAGTGTAGTAGAAAGTACAGATACTGCAGGGAGGGAGAGGAGGAGGGAGTGAAGTACACTTCACTCCCTCCTCTTAATACTGTAAAACTTACTTAAGTAATGTACAGATACCTAAAATTCTACTTAAGTACAGTACTTTACTACTTGTACTTCGTTACCTTCCACCATGTCCTGAAACAAAGCAATGATTAAACTAGTCATTTAAATCTGGTACATGCACAGGTTGCCATAGCAATTAACAACACAAACAAAATATAGCCCTCTTTGTCAAAAGTCCTCAAAATATATATGAATCTAAACATGAAGTTAAAACCCATGCATATACACGTTGTCCTGTCCCTGCTGTCCTGTGTGCTCTGGGCCTTGTGTACAGTGTTTATGGTCTTTAATGTTTGAATTCTCACTGCCTTTTAACTTAACTGCTTTGTATAATTGCACTGTTTTGTATAACTCTTACCGTTTGTTTGTCCAGGGACTCCAGATGCAAACTAGTCTCTCTGGCTGATTCTGGTACAGTTACAGAAATTTGATTAATAAACACGGTCCCTGCTGAACAATCCAAAAGCATAAAAAGATTAGACTATTTTCAACAGCAAGTTTCCTCATACCACTCAAAGATATAGCTGGAAGTAGTATTAAAAGAATCTATCTACACGCATCTATCCATGGGTTTCGGAATAATGAGAAATTAGGACTGTTGCCATAGCGATGAAACTACTGAATCTTTTGAATAGTGAAACGTCCTGAAAATCCATCCATCCATACATCCATTTTCTTCCTCTTATCCGGGGCCGCGGGGGAGGCAGTCTAAGCAGGGACTCCCAGACGTCCAGCACCCCAGACACTTCCTCCAGCTCCTCTGTTAGTTCCCCAAGAAAATGCCACCTATAAACAACTAAAAACCATGAATTGCAGTGAAAAACACGTTACAATCTTTGACCGCGGGTTAATCAACAACATAATACAAGAATTTTCCAGTTTGTGATTTTAATGTCTTCTTAAATTAGGTGAATTATGCTTTTGGAAACAAAATGTGCAGTCATCAAACAGGACAAATCCCAAAAACACATGGACCATTTTCACAGAGATACAAAAAGACAGTACAAATATATGAGAAGGATAAAGCTCCAACAAGCAACTTTTTATCAATAATAATTTTACAAGATGGAGAAATGTAGTGTTTAAGTATTGAAAAAAATGAGCAAAAACAGTAGTGTAACAAGGCAAAGAGAATGCAACATATTACACAAAGTTATAACAGATATGGTGAGATATTTAAACAAAACGCCTGCGTCTGAATTACTACTTTTCCTCATGGCATTTCCTGTTAAACTTGGTGTTTAACTCTGTATCTCTCTCATAAACTACAAATACGATTTTCCCTCTGTTTTATTAAGAGTCTTATGCATTTTTATATAGAGGTTTCCCCATTTGAAGCCTCCTGAGGGTTTTTGGTAACTGTTCTTCACATTCTGTTGTATAAAAGTATCTTATTCTGTGTTTTTAACCAAGTGAAAATAAATAAAACGACAGTGTGATCTGTCATTTTAAAGGGTGAAACATAGTGTCCTGTTCAGTAGTGAGGAACTATTCTATAAAGTCAAAAGTAAGTAAACAAAGTGCCATCGTTTTTTGTATAATCTCTCAAAGATGTTCCCAATCACAACATTTAACTTTTCATACTGTGTGACTTACAATTTAAAATTCAATCTCATATATTGCATTGAAATAATAAAAACATTACGTCTCTGTTGAAATAATTAGTGATATATTCAAAAGACAAAAACGAAACATACATTATAAGCACTGAAGACGTTTCCATCCATATATTAACATTATAACGGCGTCAATTTTAGGACAACCAGTCTTTTCTCTTTTCAAATTCTTACATGGTGCAGCCTTAAGCTACATGAAATGAAATCTCTTATATATAGGGATACACACATTTAAAGGAAGAACATAATTACATTTGAATAAACAGATGTATGTGTGTGTGGAGAGGGCTGTGTAAAGTGCATGCATGATCAGGACAGAAGCAGAAACAGACCTGTGCCATACACTTCAGTCACTGAGACAATAAAAAGACATCCACATGTGGCTGGTTTTGTCCTAAATAAATTATACATTATAAAAAAGTTACAATTTTTTTTACCACATTAACTTTTTGTTTTTCTTTTTAGATGTTGTTTTACTCTATTGCAGTGGTGGATGAAGTACTCAATTTTGTTACTTAGGTAAAAGTACAGATACAGAGGTAAACATTTACTCAAGTAAAGGTATCACATGACAAAATCTACTTAAGTAAAAGTATTTTCAGTACCCTGTTGTGAGTAAAATACTGAGAAAATATACATATTTTGGTCATAGTAACAAAACAAATCAATTTCTTTAATTATTCTTATGAATTTTATATATTTATTTTTTACATTTCAGTCAGGATGTTACGACAAAAAAAATAACCTCAAATCGTATGAAAAGTATTTTTTACTTTTCAGTCCTGTAGAGTAGAAAGTACAGATACGTCTCTCAAATGTAGAGAAGTAAAAGTAAAAAGTATCCACTGTAAAATTTACTTAAGTAAAGCACAAATACCTAAAAATTCTACTTAAGTATCGTCCTTTACTTCTTGTTACTCCGATACCTTCCACCACCACTTCTGCGTTGATGAGAGTAGACACAACCACTGCATCAACAGAAATGATTAAATAATGTGTTCTACGAAGTACTCTGATATGCAAATACAACACTATAACATTTTCTTTCAACATACTACATACTACAGCTACCACTACTACTACTACTTTTCAATTCACCTGACGTCATGTTCAGTGGATGCAGCCCACTTCTATACCCACATGTGAATACCTGATCATTGTCCATCACAGTGACCAGAGTGTAACGCACAAAATGAGCAGTGAAAAGTGAAAATGCTCTAGAAAAGTGGTACAAAAGTCTAGAAAGTGTCAGAAGGCTCACATCATACAAAACCACCAACTGTACATCGTAATAAAGCTCTATGTGTTATAATGTGAATGTTACAATGTGAATGTGTGTAGCAAGAACTCAAACTAAACTGAATCAAAGTTGTTTTCCAGTTACATTACATTTTTACTACAGATGGGTCAATATGGCACACTTTCAACTGTCAGAAGAAGACACCAAACACCTGAAATAATTTAAAACTGTGCTTAAAGGGCTTGTACCTGTTTTTCCCCCAATTTATTTAAGTAAAAAAGTATAGATATTATGGTATAAGTAGCTCTTGAGGTCAAAATAAGTCCACTGCCAGCTGTCCGCATCTAATTCTATAAAGCGCTTTAATGTCCCATAAATCGGGAAGTGCGGGTTAGCATGCTAGTTGCTATTAGCTTCACAGTGAGGGCAGAACTGGGGTCTGAGAGTTGTGAAACACGCTTATAAACTCAACGCAGTGCTTAATTAGGATGCTTGGAATGCATAAGGTAAGAGAGGGATACTTTTGGACCACTGCAAAACTGTTTTTCACATTTTCAAGACAGTAAAAATCAGGTACAGCGCCTTTAACTACATTGAAAATTGCAGGGAAAAATATCAAGAAGAGGCTAGATATATTTGTATGTAGTTGTTTTTGTACTGGACAACATTTAGCTTTTTGAAATGCGCCACACTGACCAAACGGGTAATGATGAGAACATATTGTGCCAGTTTAATTATAATGTGGAAAACCTTTTCACCAGACGAGCCTTTAACCACAATTAGACACATTTACATGAAGTTATAAAAAGAGCATAGCTGAGGAGTCCTGAGCCTGTCCACTCATCTGAAAAACATTCACACAACATTATAAATCACACACGCATGTACAAAACGGGCACAAAAAGTATTCTTATTCATGTTGTATAACTTAAAATTCATGTCATTATTAAGGGGTAAAAATGACTCTATTTCCTGATTCCTGCTTGTTACCAGCAGGGGGCCTCAGGAGTACATAACTTACCACTGAAGCTGTGGACGACTGGGAGGTCATCTCAAGGGCTGTCTGCTCACACAGGGTTTGTTCTGGAGATAAACACAAGATTTTATTATTGGAAAGTAACAGATTTTAGGTGTAAAAAATATGTTTCTGTGACAAATGGTTACAAAAAGGCGTTGGCATGAGATTTGAAAAGATCAAACTTACCCTGTGGTCGGGACATCTCATGGAGAAGTTGTCTTCATTTAAGACACAGCCTGAAAAGACAAAATATAAATGAAATCAACACAAAGCTAAACACATAAAACAGTATTGGGAACATTTTGAGTCTAAAGAACAGGGTCAGAACCAGGTCTAATGTCTATAGTAACACAATAACCAAAGATCTTCCTTCATAATTATTGAATTATTAGGGCTCTCTTATTATTATGCTTACACTCTGCTTAAAACACTTTCAGTAAATAGTCACATTTGTAAAAAGCTCACATTTACCACCTCCATTGATTCCCCAAATGTCCCCCAGTTGTCCAGGTATGATCCATCGTAAAAAAAATAATTAAATTCTGTCAACTGGACAAATGTTTTAGAGCGAAGCGAAACACACTACAAGAACTGCCTGAGACATATTTTGCATAATCGTCGTGATGTTTTTCACTGCAAATTTTACACTTGAATTTTAACTGTTGAATTTGAGGCTTGAAAATATGTGTGTTAAATATATTTAAGAGGTGAATTTTTTAATTTGAAATTTTAAACACATTGAAAATGTATACTTATAATTCATCAACTGAAAATAAGAATAAAAACAAGAGAAACATCTTTTTTCAGAGTAAAAAAATTCAAAGTGAGAAATTCAGGGGCATTTAAAATTAAAATCCTGACCTTGGGTTTCAACTGTTTCTGTCGACATCCAAGAAGCGCAATTTTTCGTTTGCTTTTATTTGTAGATTACTATAAGTTTTGGCATAATTTTAATATTTCCTATCATTCAAAATTTGCATTAGCATTAGTATATAGACACAGAAATGTCCTCCACTGAAATGACTTCACTGAAATGACTTCATTTGTAAAGTCTTTAAAATACTGTGAGTGAAATCCACTCACAGCTCTGTGTCCACAGTGTGATCAGTCATTGATTTTAGTGCCACTTTGCAAAAACCTCAGAGATATGTTATGTCATGTTTTTTACTATTGTGCTTTTTTACATTTATTGTTTGTGTGAAGCAGTTTGGGCTGCTGCTGTTGGAAATGTGTTACAGAAATAAAATGGACATTGACATCATTGAACAGGAAGTAGTGACGCTAACAGTAAGCTAGACGTTTGTCATTGTGAAGAGAGCAGATGATAAAAAAAGGTAATAGCAGATAATGTGTTTGGGTGAATAACTCCACTTTTGCATTATATGGCATATCACATATTTGACAAATATTTCACAAATGCAGTGAGCATAGGAGCTCTGACTCATCACAGATCTGCAGCCTCATACACGTACAGAGAAACAGTGACTAAACAGAGTCTATATTAAACGTGGGGTAGACCAAGGTTGTCAAAAGTATAGATAGTCTTATATACTAATCGATAGTAAAACTGAAACAGAAATGAACGTTTCCTGAATAGCTTTAGAATGATCTTGAGCTGTATCAGAACAAGTATAAGCCACACTAGGGATGGGACAATATATCGTTTATTGTGATAAAAAGGGTTGACAATTCTATTATCTATCTATTCTATTATTTATCCAAGAGTGTTTTTATTATCATCGTGGTATCAGTATTGAGTATAGAGCCTATTCTTAGCATCAACAATGATACTAAAATTTTAAGTCAAAATTTGAGTATCTTGACCTCCATTTGTGAACTATGTAAAAAATGCATAATGTAACTACATATCGAAAGGCAGTGAGCACAAGAGCTCTGACAGCACAGATCTGCAGCCTTATACTTGTGCAGTGCAGCGGTGACTAAACTCTATATTAAACATGAGGAGACGCCTGAATCACAGTGTCTTTACAGGGACAGGACGTGAGTGCAGAAATAGAGCGTGGGTCTGACTCACTGTACCTGACTGAACCGCACAGGAGACATGGAAGCTTCTACAGCAGCCTTTCTGAAAACAGCCCACGATCGCACCGCTCTCCTGGCACAACGAACACGTCTGGGAAAATAAAAACACAAGATTAACAATTTAAATGGGCCTTATTTAAGCAAAGGTTGTCTTGCCCCAGTACAGACTTATCTTGCCCCAGTACAGATATGCAGCTCTTGAGGTCAAACTAAGTCGGCTGTGCACTGCCTGCATCTTATTATAAAGTGTTGTCTGAAAATTAGGACATCCATGTTAGCGTGTTAGCTGTTGTTAGCATTATAGTCAAGACAGAACTCAACTCTGGTTTGTAAAAGTTGTGAAAAGTGCTTATAAACTTATCTTGGTGCATAATTAGGTTTCTCGTAAGGCATAGAAAAAGTGACAAATAATTTTGGACCACTGCAAATGGTTTAAAGTGAACTAGTTCTGTTTTTCACATTTTTAAGGAAGTGATCTTTAACATGAGCCAGCGTTGTCACAAAATCTGTACTCCGATACTAACTGATCCTCCGCACAATTTATCAAACAGTAATTTGATTGGCACAAGTATCAAATAGCATTATGAAGAGTAGATGTTTTATTCCAGGTTTGTTCTGCATTTGATTGGGCTAATCCTTCATAAACGATTTAAATATGACCTAATATCACAACCAGTGTCATATTGGTGAATCTCTTTTTAAGTTGCTCAGCCAAAAATAATAATAATAAAAAAGGTTAAATATTTAAAAAAAAAAAAGTTTTTGCATATAGTAATATTACCTTCTGCGCTCCATTGAAATTCTGAGATCAAATTTAACAATGGGAATGAAACCATTTAAAAGAATTACAGGGCTGAACAGTTTTATCAGTGAAGTGAAAAAATTAAAAGATTAAAAGGCAGATTGTGGGAATAATCCTCAGCCAGATGTGGATCCAGCTGCTCAAATGGCTCACGTCTGATTGGTACTATTTTTGAACAAGTTGATTTGCAGAAAAAAATATAAAAACAAAAAAATAAAATGTACTACTACTCATAAAGATATATTTAACTATACTTATTAGTGCAGACAAAAAAAAAAACAAACAAAAAAATACTTTCTATTACTACCATTATCAGTGCTATTGCTAATATGAATAGTAGTAATTACAACTGGCTATATATATATATATATTTGTTCCTAATTGCTCTCCAGTCAGTTTGTTAGGGTCTTTTATTACTCTATAAACATGTTACTGAAAGTAGAGTAGCGCCCCCAAGTGGCTAATACACAGCATAACCACAAAATAAAAAGGACTGTGTATGGAAAAGTTTTTTCTTGTACAGTAGATAACACACAGTCTCCATGGAGATGCTACTGCTTTGGCCAGAATGTTCCACGGCATCACATTTAACTTGTCTATCTTCATAGAGACAACAGGTTATATCATCAGGCCAAGTTACGAGTCAAATCTGTGGAGAGGCAACCCCACTCGCGTAAGAATTCATATATTCCCAAGTATTTTTACATATTAAAAAACGACTATATTTAATAAATTCAAGATGGATACGCTTAATGCCATACTGTTAGGCAAAACAATGACATTTCCCTGGAGACAAGTAGTTGGCAAGAATAGTTACACAGTGAAAATTTTAAATTATAATAATATAATTTGCGGCTTACCGTTTGTTGAGCGAGTAGCGCCGCCTCCTTTAACCCGTACACTTCCCTCTGACCAAAAAAACTCCAGTTGACCACACACCCACAATCCTCATGCATCCAGCACTCCTCCAGATTAAGAGTCCCATTCACAAGTGCCTCCTCTTCCTTTAGGCTTTTATTTTGAAATTCGCTTCCCTCTTCTTCAACATGTCCATTTTGCACTGTCCTTGTATTTTTGCCCGTCTGAAAAAAAGCGGGATAGTACGGCCCGTGCAGATCACCTAGCATCTTAGCGTTAGCCGTTTGAGCACACAAACAGCACTTAAGATCCTCAGTACGTTTAGAATCCGGGTTAACGCGACCCAGGTTGTAACAGGAGGTTGTGGGTACGAATCCCGACATCGTTTTTGTTGCTCGGCACTGGCCTTTTCTGAGCAACCTCCTCGTCGTGATAGTTGACCACGGTGCAGGTTTGCTTTTCTATATGAATGAATGGTGAAAAAACTGTCAAATTTTGGCTCCCTTTTCTTCCTGTATGCATATTTCATTGCGATTTCCGGGTCGATTGTGAACAATGACGAGGAACTATTTTGTTTGAATTTTTTTTTTTTCTTGCGTTTTTTTATTGTCCTTTTAATTTGACTTTTGCTATTGGTTCTTTACAGTTTTGCTTTGCCACACTTAACTTCTTTGCTATCTTTCCCCTATTATTATTATCAATCCGTTTTGTGTCCACTGATTGCATGGTGGCGGCTCTTCGCTTTCTGATGGAGGATCATCTTGAGTTGTCACCTCTTTATTGGACTTACTTACTTTTTTCTACTACTCATTCTTTGTGCATTTTTTGTTTGAGGAAGTGATTCGTCTGAACTGGAAACCCTCGCTACAAAATCCAAAAAATCATCTGAATCATAACTTTCATTATAAAGCCCTATTGCGTTATTTTTCACTTGGCGTCTCAAACTTCGTCGCGGAGTTAACGGAGGAGTGTCGCATGATGTTTTTGAGATCTACAACTGCGTTGGACTTTCGATCTAGTTTGCATTTTTTCATTTATGCTTTTGCCAAATTTCTTCTTGCTAACTTCGCTAACGTCGCTGTCGTCACTGGAAAGCGTCGGCTAGCGATTGGTCACCGTACACTGCACTGAGGTCGGATAGGACGACAATAGGGCGGGCATGGTGGATGGGATGTCAACTGAACTATCTGAAGACTCCTCTGAGTAGGAGCTATCGCGACTGGGGGAAGTTTGAGGTAGATCATAGCAGCTTCTCCTGTCATTTAGTGAGGAGGGGGACAGTGGCTCTAATATGTGCGTTACATTGTCCTGTATAAAAGGTTGTGCATAGGAGAGGTTCTTTAGTGGATGAAACTAAAAATATAACATCAGAATCACTATCGCTGTCCTCTTCCTCCTCCCTCTTCTTCTTCCTCGACTCCACTGCTTTCGGGGCCTGCATTGCCGCTTGCATCGTAAAATCCACTATGCCATAAGTTGTTGCGGACTTGGTCATGATACAGATCCAGACCAGGAGTGAGAGGAGAGTTTATGTAGTTTGCAGCATCCTGGTTCAAGTCCGGGCGCAAAGAGCTGTAAGAGGCCAAGAGAGAATTTAATATCTAGGTATTGATTTGTTGTTCTAAAATCTCTATAACACCAAGAAAAAGATGTGATACTAGATGCAGGTTTTAATACCAACACCCATAATAAATACACAATCAATACAAGTCTGCTCAGGTCAAATTATCCTATGTATGCGAGTTTCTATTAGTATCAGTCCTTGTTCAAATGTGTTGTGTTGATTAGTATTGAAGTCTTGTTTTTTGACAACCCTAATTTGATGAGATTAGGGATGTCACAAGTAGCGATTGGTTGGCAAATATCCGACCGATATATCAATTGGCAGATATATTTTGCACTTTTTAGCATATCAGCCTTAAATCTTCAGCACAGGTCGATAATTTGTTTTGGCTGATCTGCAGCCACAAGAATATGCATAAAGCTTTATTCAAACACTTCAACGTGACAAGATAAGATAAGATAAGATATGCCTTTATCAGTCCCTCAGTGGGGAAATTCCAATATTGCACCGTACAGTTAGAGAACAGAAGGAAGGAAGAAGAAGACGAGAGAGACAACAGCACAAAACATGACTACACAGCTCTCTCCCCCCCCCAAAAGGGCTGTGGGTAATCCAAATCTGCCCTATATATCGGCCCAAAAATATC
The DNA here is from genome assembly GCA_019594935.1 of Periophthalmus modestus. Classification (NCBI taxonomy): domain Eukaryota; kingdom Metazoa; phylum Chordata; class Actinopteri; order Gobiiformes; family Gobiidae; genus Periophthalmus; species Periophthalmus modestus. Next base: position 27,938,699 of record JAIEZT010000019.1, on the reverse strand, counting down.
AGCAGAGCTTATTGGTCATCGGGTTATCAAGTTTCTAAATAATCTGTATTGGCCATGAAAAAAACTCATAACGATCTCTAGTCACAATATAAAATTCTAGTGCTATGATTATTGTGAGAAGAAACAACACACTGTTACAATTATTCACAACTTCAATAACCAAACAAACAAGGAAAAATCCTTCTTTTCCGTTGTCCAACATTCCTCTAGTGTCTGCCCAGCTTTATGAAATCAAACTCTGTCAGTGATGATGTGACATAAACTGCCAAAAAAGCAGTTTAACTGTGTGTTTTTGGACTATAGATTGAATGGAAATTACTTAATGTTGCTTCTTTACGATTCTCACTCAATTATTATTTTTAGCTCTTACAATTATGTTGTGACCTGAATAATGATAATAAACATCAATTAAGAATAATCAATTAATGAATTAATAATCTTGACATCCCTAGTGCAGATAAAAAAATCCTTATGATGTGACCTGTGTGACATTTTTCTTGATACCATCATATTATGTTTTTTTTTTTTTTTTAAATACTCCCAGTCAAATGTTTGGACACATCCTGTCATTCAATGTTTGTTTTTCTTAAATTGACAACTTTCTACATACAGAGGACATCAAATATATTAAGCAAGATAGAAAACAAGCTAAATAACTAAATATTTTTTGACAAAGCAAAATGTGGCTAATTTGAGAATTTTAATATACAAATATAAAAAAATATATTTAGTAGAGTTATTTAACAATTTTTTATTTGTCACATAATTCAATATATCTTAAGTCATACATTGATGTCTTCTCTATGTGTCTAAAATATAGAAAGTAGTAAAAATAAAGAAAATAAAACACATTGAATGAGATGATGTGTCCAAACGTTTGACTGATAGTGTACATAGAAGTAAACATAATACTTAGTAGATGAGACCTGGTTCTGTAGGGAGAGGACAGGTCGGGACCACAGCTCTGGGCTGGCGGTGGTACCACTCAGGTTTCTTGGTCATGTCCAGAGGCTGAGCGTGGTTGTGGGGCAAACGACCCACAGAGAAGCCCTTTGACAGGTCCATGAGCCGCGGAGGGAGCCCCCTGGAGGACACACCATCACTGCAACAGGAGGGAAACGTCAGACATGTCCAGACAAAAGTACTGTCTTCATTTCACATATTGTGAGCAGCAGAGTTACAAAACCTGGAATTTTGCTGACTAGTATTGTGTTTGTTATTAGATTTTGTGATTTATGTTTTAAAAAGAGTCATTGTGGTTTCAGAGTGAACATTGTCAACAACAAGAGCATTAACATTTGAAAGAAGACTAAAATATGAACTGATAAACTAATACAGGATCCCATGCATTTCAGAACATGTTTGTAGGTCTAAATTACATGTACAACAAGATTTTTTCAATTAAAGGACAGGATATGTTGTCTTTGGAAAAAATGTTCTAGTATCTAATTACAGCCTTTACAATTGATAACTGTTCAAAACTCAAATTGCGATTTTGATTCTATAACAATGAATTATGCAGACCGTAGATTTTCTTTCCTCGTGTAAAATGTCACTGGAGGTGGAGCATTCATTAGTTCCTTAAAATGAAATGTATTTTAAAAAGTTTGTCTATATTCATTAACCTCATCATTATGAACTACATGTTTGATGATTACGGTAATTAAAATTGTGATTGACCAATGTGAGCAAAAACAAACAAGTCTATTTATTGTAGCTCTGTAGATACAATTCTTTAAATAACCATGATATTTTTTCATATTATTCCTGGGGTTTAAAACACATTTAAACCACACTGTACTGTAGTTCTCAAGTATTTCACATTTTTTTTTTTTAGAGTATATAAGAAAAATTGTACTTACTGTATTAGTTATTAAACCGCATAAGACTTAATCAACAAAAAGAACATTATATTTAAATTACTGCAGTCTATTTGTCTTCTTTCCACCTCAATTTTAAAATAAGGGTAATTAGACTATGAGGTAGGTTACTGATATGGTTCACCAGCTCCCCTCAGGTGTCACTGCAGAGACTATGAAACACTACCTAACTGAAGATATCTTATGATGTGTAATGCAAACCACAGGAGCAAAAAGTCACTAGTCAAAATAACATATATTTAAAATTATTACACTCTACTTGTCTTTCTTTCCCGTCTCAAAAAGGGGAAGTAGGCTGTTTGAGGTAGGTACTGATAGGGTACACCAACTCCCTCAAGGTGTCACTGCATAGACTATGAACACTATTGACCTGAATATATTTAATAACCGTAATGCAAAACATAGGCAGCAAAAATTCACTAAAATATAGCCCTATACATTCTGTAACTATGCACTAGCTAAAGTATATATTTCTAAGCTGACACCTGTAAAGATGACAGACACTGATATGCAAACCTCATTTCAAAAGTTCAAATTCTTCGCTTCTTACCCCAAAAAAAGACCAGTGGATTCGCTCGGATGGTCGCTCCCTCCAAGGCACTACTGCGGATTTTGCGACCCCCTTTGCCTCTGAAACTCGGGTACCACAGGCGGGGGTTTTGGCTAACACACCTACCCGGACAGGCCCCTCATTCTCTCGGATGTAAACAACCTAGCAGCAGCCAGCCACGGATCACGCTAGTTAGCCGCTTAGCATCCCGCACTAGCCGCTTAGCATGACGTAGTTCTACATGAAAGACCTAACAGTACGACACGCAGCGAGACGAGAGTAAATAAACGTTTTAATCGCAAACATTAGGATTTTTGACGCATGTCAAATCGCTTCGTGTTAAAGTTGTCATCGTGGATACGTTTTCTAGCAGTGTAAAGTTAATACGCCGTTTAAAAAAGAAATGAGACTAAAACGGAAAAAGTAGGTTCTGTCTTTTCACAATAAAACATCTCACAAACTAGTACAAGTTCGATACTCCTACTACTTTCAAAACACACCAAAAAAATACTATCTACGCACTAATCTATCTTGTTTTAATTATCTAATTCGCTCAGCTTTAATTGTATTTACTTATTTTTTAAAAGTGTATTTAAAAAAAAAAAGATGATAAAGCCTATTTAATTCACGGACAATGTATACATCCTAATAAATAAAAATTTAAATAAAAAAATTAAATAAATAAATCCATAAACAAAAGAGTGGAAGCTTTCTGTTGTGTGCTGACTTACCGGTGTTGCTTAAATAAGCTGTTCGTTGCGTGAGTTTTCGTGTCCTGCTGTGGTCTCCACCGCCCGTCAAAAACATTTTTAAAGAGGGCTTTTCATCTCGCACTTTGCTTCTGCTGCCTTTTCTGTCAGCCCCTCGAGGGGGTGCACAACCTTCTGGCGTTTATGTGAGAACTCATTTCAACTCCCTCTCCTGTCGTGGGCAGTGCATAAACCTCACGATAATCGACCTAATTTAATGGTACCACAACACGCAGAATGAGGCGAGCCAGGACATGCCACCATTTTGACCTCTTTAGTGAAAGAGAAGTGCGCTCCAGAGAGGTTGAAGTTTATTCCTCTGCTGCGTCTACGTGCGGTCCGTGTGCAACCTTTTTGGAGAGGAGCTGTCCCTCCCCGTGCGGTCACTCGTGAGTCGAGTCCAGAGGATAGCTGCGAGCGATCATCAACAAATCTGGTTTCCGGGGCCCGATCGTCTTGGGCTGTGAAAACTTTCCCAAACCATGGCAGATGGACTGATGCGTGAGAATCACCGCTTCTGAGGCTTCCCTGTCAGCCCAGGGCCACCCAGTCACCGAGGCCCCTCCATAGACTTCCCATGAAACGTTACCTGCTCTGTAATACTTTAAAATGGCTGGGTAATATCAAATAACC
>JAIEZT010000019.1:27918014-27934787 GCA_019594935.1 Periophthalmus modestus | reverse complement strand
GTTGCTCCTGTGAGACTCACTCGCTAATTAGCAGAGAGACTAATTTTGGGGCTCTATAAAACCCAATTTCACATACACTACACATGTGAGGCCCAGTGGTTTCCCACAGCACAGGGAAGTAGCTTAGCACACTGAGGATTGCAGTGCCCGGGATACCCATTTGCCCGGAAACATGGCAGATTCTCTTTGCGTCCTATTCTTTGTCTTGTCGTAATGGATCGGGCACGACAAGGCAAGAACTCCGCGGAAGATTTACGATGTGTATTTACAATACGTGAAAATGTACATAGCAACGATGGCTAGAATCCGAAAACGAGTGGGGAGCGAGGGTGAGCCAGGGTCCATGGGGAGACGTGGGTGAAGAGACAAGACGAGGGAAACCCAGTAACGATACAGGGAAGGCAGGGTCAGGAGTAGTGTGGTCTAAACGAGCCGAGGCACCGATGCACGCGCATTGGGGGGGGGTTGTGCTGAAAGCGATGCCTCAGCCGAGCGGTGTCATGAGCGTATCGCTTTAAGAAAAGTCACGTGACCTGCACAGTGCCTGTGTCGTATTGTATTCACATTGTGTCACGTGTCGTTGAGGCGCCAGTTCTTACATCAGATCCAGCACAGATCGAGTCACTTGTTGCTACGACGCCGTTCGTCACTAATGGACCCTCCAAAGAAGAAGAAAGTTACCTTCTTCCATGTGGGATCATTTTTTATCTCAAACAACTGATAGGGTCCATTTGTTCCATTCCCGTTTCCACAGCAGACAAAGTCTTTTTTTATATATTTTTATGACCCACAGGTGAAATTCATCAATGCCTCAACGGAGTTGTTCCTATGCTCATCAAGCTATGGCATCATAGAGCTCGCCATGAAAGAACAAATACCCTGTCCGATTAGTATTTTGTAATTAGTCAACACCTTTCCTTTTCACTTCAAGCTTCTAGAAAAGAGGCCCCCAATCGATGAATTGCAAAAATTATAATAAAAGATTGCCAACCTTTAAATGTTACAAGCACAATGTGTAAAATGTTCACAAGCTCATATGATACACGCAATTAATCCTCACAATAATATTCACTCTAGGAGCTGTAATGTATTCCATCCGGCCTGGCTCCTCTGGTTGGCAACACGGAGCACCATATTGAGAACACTGCAGAAATTTGTGAGCAAAATCAAGCATCTCCACATTTGATTCAGATGAACCATGGTTTCATTTGATGTTACCTCTCTTTTCACTTGTATCCTCACATCAGTAGCGGTGGAGGCTGCAAAGAGGAGACTACTGCAGGATTGTAATGAGTGCGGGGAAAGGAACCCAAACTTTGTGACCTCGGAAAAGGACTGTATTTAGGACTGGTTTGACATCCACAGTCTCCCCCAGGTTGTTCGCGCGCCAGAACAAAAGTGCCAGACGTCAGTTCACTCTACCACTCTCTTATTGTTCATGTTCATGGTTTTTAAATTCAGAAATAAATATTATGAATGTTATTGCAAATAAAACATTGAGTATATAGTAAAATAAACACAACAACAAGCAAATACAAATATAGAAAAACACAGGAAACATTAAAATACACTGTACCACCACACAAAGCAATATGACTTAAAATTGAAACAATAGCACTTTCTCCACCTAAATTACACAAATTCCCATTGCCCTTGAATGCATCGTGGCCAGCACTGGAATGTAGTGAAATGTTTGCTGGTCCGTGAATGCATCACTGGCGCAAGTTGCGGAACAGCAACGCGAACGAAGGAAATAGAACTAATTAAGGCCGGATTGATGTGATACGAACTACAAATACTTAGGATAATGATAGTAACTTACTTTCTCAAGGACACATGAACATTTCTAGGTGAAATAAAAGAAGGAAAACAAAGTGGTTGCGATTGTTCTGAACGCAAAACTGACAAGAACTAAAGGTTCTGTTGGTGGCTGATGACTTGTGATTGGTTGAGGAGTGAGGAGGGATGACCATGGATTGGGCAAGATTGGTGCTGAACTGGTATATGCCACATTTGTATGGTCACTTGTGCAAGTGCTTGCCATTGGCCTCAAGGGTGGTTTTCCATCCAAGTTTTTCATTGAGTTTGCATGAAGGCTCTTAGAGTCCTGTTGATGTTGTACAGCTCCAGACATTCAGTGATCCATGTGTGTGGCATTGAGTTGTAGGCTTTCTTGTAATCAATCCAGGCAGTACACAGGTTGGTCTTACGGGTTCTGCAGTCTCAGGAGACTGTTCGGTCAACCAGGGGCTGGTGTTTGGCTCCCCTGGTGTCTTTTGCCGATGCCCTTCTGCGCTGTGCTCATGTATTGATCCATGTGCCCATTTATCTTAGCCGCGATGATGCCTGACATGAGCTTCCATGTTGTGGAGGTTATTGGCTGATAGTTGGATGGAACTGTAACCCTTTGAGGGATCCTTCTGGAATCAGGATCGTACGCCCCTTCGGGTTTAGCCATTCAAGGTGAGTCCCATCCATTAGCAGCTGGTTCATTTGTGCTGCCAGGCGCTCATAGAGAGCAGTGAGCTTCTTTAGCCATTAAGCGTGGATCATGTCAGGGCCTGGACCAGTTTTCTTCATACCTGAGACTCTTTTCCTGGATGTCTGCCACTGTGATGGTGACTGGATTCTGTTCAGGGAGGTTGCTGTGGTCTTCCCTCAGAGCCACTAGCCACTGTGCATCGCTGTTATGTGATGCCTCCTTCTCCCTATAACCTTTTCCAGTACCTTTCGGTTTCCAGCCTTGGTGGCTCTGCTCTGGTGTTATTACCCTGCCACTGAGCGTACACTTTCGCCGGTTTTTGTTGTCTTATATCCAAGCATCTCTAGGATCACTGCTGCTGAAGTGTATATCAGCGCTCATTGGTTTTCTGTGATGGTTGAGGTAGGGATCGCTCTCAATGCTGCATTCACATCTTCTAGGAGACTTTCAGATGGTACTTCACTTAGTCTCTGCAGGCGGTGTCGGGTTGCCTTGTGTTCATTCGGGCCATGATCTTATCTTTCAGGTCAGTCGCTGCCTCGCTCAGTATAATGCTTATTGGGCTTCGTACCCAATCTCCTCCGGGGGAGTTGATGTTAACTCCCCTCTGACCTGGCGTCCTGGCTGCACGCCCTGGCTCCCCCTTGCCGTAGCATATTTGTGTTGTACCTCGTCAATCTCAAGTTGTGATAGCATTTGCCGTTGTATGATGTTGGAACACTGAGCTACTAGTTGCTTAGCCGTAAGCTTGGACTGCGGGTTTCGAAGTATCCATTTTTTTCCCACATCCTGCTCATATAACCCCTCTGACTCAGGTCACTGGAGTAGTAGCATTTCAACAGAGCCTTGTTCTCGCATCTCGCCCATTTTTTCCGCCTTGTTCCAGTAGCCCATTTATCGTCAAGGTCTACATTCATAGTTTATGTCTCTTACGATTATATTTTCAGCTCAAGTTTGTCAAAACAATGCTGGATGTTTGTCTCGTAAAATGCGCGTGCAAGTTGCTCGTGTTTTGCCCTCGGACACGCAACTTTTTTTCAGCACCAGACTCTGCCACCAGAACAGGCACAGACAAGTGTCATTGCTGTGACAGAGCGCCCCCTTGTGGTCAAAACATCAAACTAGCATCTAAACATTGTATTGAAACCAGACCCATGAGGCAGTCTGGAGCCGTAAAGACGATTATAATCCGTTTCGAGATTTTTGGAAAAATGCCACAAACGATTTATCGATTTTTTACCGTTTCTATCGCAATTTACGATATTATCTTATGTCGTCCCATCCCTAGTTATAAGTCCCTAGTTATATATGAATCTTTGATTTCATTATAAGTTTATAGAAAACACACAAGTCAAAACATTGTGAAAACACAAAACTTTAATTATGACAAAATTTCACATTAACACAACATCAGATTAAAAAGAAGTTTCCAATAATGACAATAACAAATGATACGTTTTAAATGAACATGACAGTGATATATACTGGTAACTATCAATACTTTAACTGGTATTTAAAGCGAAACATTATGGTACTGGAACTAGTAATTACTGGTACTTACTGTAGTTTATACCGGTAATTACTGGTACTTTTCGTGGTACTTACTGCTGTATGTACTGGTAATTACCGTAGTAGTTTAAAAGTGAGACCGGACCGAATTTTAAAGCGAGACATTATGGTAGTTACACTAGTAATTACTGGTACTTTTTGTAGTACTTACTGCTGTTTGTACTGGTATTTATTATAGTATTTAGTAGTTTGCGCTACTTAATGCAAGAATTCCTCTCAATATTACCCTCTGAGCTATAAATACAGGACAAAAAGTTGTGAGGGTCACGGTTACATATGGCTGGACCCAGTCACCCACCTAATTCACCTCCCCTAATTAATTTTTCTCAGATTTTTTTTTTTCTCTGTGTTTCTTCATAGCTCCAACTTCTTCCATCTTCGGTCTCCCATCATGGTACTAATTGAGATAATTCAGTGAAGGTCAAATCTGCAAGAAACGAAGTTCAAATCAAACAGTCCACTTTGCCTCAAAATACACTGAAGAACCAGCATGTGGACAGTGTTACGACTTACCACTGGGGATTTGTCTGTATGTACTCTATTGTTGAGTTTAGTCGTTTCAGTGTAAAGCGACGGAATCTGAGGATTATAGCAAAAGGTTTGTTAAGGTAAATATCGGCAATTGTTTCAAATAATGGAGGTACTTGCTGGATTCACTGTATCAACTGTCCTACAATATTACTTAAGCATAATGTCAGACCTTTGTACACATGTAAACAACTGTAGATGTATTTTTTTTAATGAACATCCAAGAACCTATGTTCATTATAAACATGTTTTTCTCCTTGCATGGAACACAGGACTCCAACTGAGTATTTTAGTAGTCAACAAGTCAAACATAAATTGTATCTTGACACTTTTCGGCTCTGCTCCCGGCTCTGCTCCCGACCCTGTTTCCCAGCTCTGGTACCGTCTGTTTTGTCTCCGTCTTTGCACCCCACTGGACCTGGCCTACCCTACCTTCATTGTTTGTTCATTCTTCACTAACTGTAAATAAACACTGTAAACCTTTTCCCGAGTTTCTGCATCTTTCGGTCCCCACTCGCCTGCATTACGACACAGACTGTTTATACTCAGATGGTGATAAGTTTGTCTGGGTTTTGGACAGACGTTTGTGGGAGGAAAATGATTCAGACTCCATTAACAACTGTACAGCCAAAATCTACTGATGGATTCTGGGTTTTGGTATTTTAATATAAGAAGTATTTAAGTTATGAGTCACACTGTTATATCATAATCTGGAAATCTCAAGCTAAATTAATAAATAAATCTCACACTACTTAAAGGTCCTATATTACACAAAATTGACTCTTGTGAGCTTTAAGACGTGTTATAATGTCGTTACCTCCTCAAAAACCTGGAGTTGTGTTTTGTTTCATTCACACATGTTTGAGTAACACTTAATTATTAGTCTGTACATTTCCAAAGCTCAAAATGCTCTGCTCCACCTTGTGATGTCATGAAGCTGTACTTTTTTAAATTAACAGCTCCTTTTAACCTTTAGTTCAGTAGAGATTGACAATTCCAGTGCAGAAATTAACCAAATGATTCCAGTGAAGATGTATGGAGTTTAAAAACACTTTCTGGAGCACTTCCTGTATTGCCTCATGACATCACAAGGTGGAACAGAGTGTTTTCTGTGCAGAGTTTGTGTGTTAAACATGTGTAAATGACACAAAACACAACTCCAGGTCTGTTTGTGTTAAGGAAACATTATAACATACATCAGAACATAGTTAAAGGTCTTTTGGCATGTAGACCACCCATTTAAATAAACATGTCTAAATTGCACAATAATTATGATCAGACTAATAAAAATAAATGACAACTTTATTTTGGTAAATGAAGGTTTAAACTGTCAGAAAAATACCTTCCTTGCAGGTGAACTGACCCTGCATTCATTTTGGATAGAGTTTTTCACTGATCAAACAGGCAGAGGGTAATCCTTGTGAGAACCATAAACTGGGCATAGCTAACCTGCTCGCCCGCCGCTTCCCAAATAGGAAGTGATTATGGGCATCGACTCTGGCTCCAATTCACTTTACATAAAAAACTGTGACCCCTCTCTCTGTAACTGCTGCTGTCAGACTCGTCACTTTGGTCTTAAAATGTTCGTATTAACCCGCTCTACATGATCCTGGTATTTCTATTTCAAGGGGAATGGGAAGGGGTGTTACTTTCCACAACCTCTCTCCAGATTGGTTCTTTGGTTGCTATGATACTCGCAGTCGGAGTCCCAAATATGGACTTGGACTATGGACGCTGTAGGTGACGTCACACTCACTCAGTCCACTTCTTTATACAACTTCTTGGTTAGAGGGCTACTTCCTGTATTTTTGTACTTTTCTTCACAAACTGCTGCTTGACTAATATAACACTACAATAAATACTTAGCACAGGTACTATCCCACCAAACCAAGTCAGAATTAGAAAAAAAATCCCTTTTAAGAGGCGTTTTTTCACCTCTGGCTGAAGTCATACTGCCTCCGTGTGACGCTCCACTGCCTCGAGACCGTCACCAGCTTCTTATTTTCACAGAACACAATAACAATATTTACTTATCTAATCTATTTAGTTTTGTTTTGTTGTTTTGTCTTTTTTTTCAAGTATGGGCCAATTAAAGGAACTGTAAGTAAGATTTGTATTTTAAAGTCCATGACATGTCCATGAACATGACCTAAACATTGTTATCGGCTTTTACTGATAACAATTGTAATGTTGATTTATTCATTATTCAGTCAGAAAGCAGAATGTGTCTCATATGAGTCTCTCATTTGTGTTGAAATCCAGTTGGTTTAAACCTAAAAAGACTTTCTCTGATCTAAATGGTCACTACCTAAACCCCAGCACCTGCAGACAGTCATTAAAGAGGGGGTATTTTACTTCTATGAGGTATTAAAGAGGGGTATTTTACTTCTATGGGGTATTAAAGAGGGGTATTTTACTTCTATGAGGTATTAAAGAGGAGGTATTTTACTTCTATGAGGTATTAAAGAGGAGGTATTTTACTTCTATGGGGTATTAAAGAGGGGGTATTACACTTCTGTGGGGTATTAAAGAGGAGGTATTTTACTTATATGGGGTATTAAAGAGGGGGTATTACACTTCTGTGGGGTATTAACTCCTAACACATAACATATTTAGATCTCCATGTTTCCTTTTATTTTGAAAATGCTATATTCACTGAAAATGACATATTAACATGTTTTATAATTTTCACTTTCATTTTTGATGCTCTGAGTCACCTCTTCCTTTGCTCTCTGTGCTAAGTCACTCCCCCCTCAGAGCACTATCACATCACCATCAGCTGCATCCCACTAATGAAACTACTGCACATCACATCAGGTTTGTGAAGTTGTAGTATACAGTTTTGTGTCATGTTTTTGTATATCTATGGAGAATTGTCATGTGGGAGCATGGGTGATGTAGGCTTGTGGGTGGAGCTTTGCACAGAATCTTACAGTTAACAGTTAAAAAAAGGTCATGTAGGGCCTGGGAGAGATCGCTAAATTACTCAAACATGCATGGATGACATCTAAAACCTCTTAAGGCATGTTTCTGATGAGGGACCTATGTTATAACATGGTAACAAGCTAAACAAAAAACAATTTAACTTAATACGTCCTCTTTAATCAGTGCTAGTGCAGCCTCTGCAGCTCAGTGAGTGAAGTCTGAAGGTTCTCAGTTTTCACATGAGGCCTGTCCATAAACTGACAATGAGACAAATGTGTATGTGTCTCTATCTGCAGGTTAAGGCTCTGGACGCGCAGGTTCAGGTGTGATTCTAGTTTTTTTTGGGTTTTTTTACTGTAAGAGTGTAGGCTTCAGTTCCTTTAAATTGGATATGTCAGACGAGCTTACATAAGAGCTATAAACATGTTTACATTGACGACCACTTCTTGGACTTCGACCAATCAGAGGTGAGATAATATCAAATCCAAACATAAAAAAAACTCTTTACTTTGGCTCAAAAAGTGGTTTTAAGAAATGTTTTGTCAACTTATAAACTGTATTTTCTGTAGACACAGTGGGATGAGGCACAAGATGTTCTCATGGGAAAGAACAGGCAAAAAACACCAAAACTTCCAAGAACATTCATACAGTTTTTTAGTGAAGGGCATTTTAGTTCATCTTTGGTGCAGTAAGGGGTAAGTGGTATTTGTTTTGTGTGTTTCTGAACAGAGGGAGGTGGGTACAGGTTTGATTGGTCCTACAGCATCTGACAACTTCAATGTGCTTATGTAACTTTTCTGCAGTATAGGCTTTTCCACCTGTTTCCATGGTGATATCATAGCCTTGCCTGGAATGTTCCACTGTATGGCATTGAATTGCACCACACTTTCAAAATGCAAGTATTGTTATTGCCAAAAAATACATTGAAAAGCATGCATTTTTAGTATGAGCGGGGTCACCTTTTCACAGATCTGGCCTGTAACTTATCGGTCATTCATATCATCAGTGTTGAGAAACTGGAAAATACACAACTACCAGTGTGTACATACTAATAAGAACTATACAGTAACTATAGTAGCCAAACTACCAAAATAAAACTCAAACAAACAAAAAAAATAATCTAAAAATATACAAAAAAATATATAAAATAACTGAAATGTAGCCTAACCCCAAAGTTTTAATTAAATCACTTAAAAATATGTCTATAACACACATTGGTGCAAAGAGAATGATAGTGATCTGCTGCCCTCTAGTGTTCACCTTCAAAAATACCATCATGACAACAACAAGCTCTTGAACTTTATCTAAACCGGGGAGTAACCAAAATATGCTTGGGTTAGGTGAGGTCACATGACTGTGTTCCCAAAGCGAAGGACATGAGAAAAACAGAGATGGGACAAAGTGAGGGGTTGGTGGGTCCAGGTGTGAGATAAAGATGTTTGGATCTGTCTGTCCTTGTGTCCTGCGGTGCTATGAAATACAGCCTGGTGAGGATTTGGGTGCAGTGTTCTGTAAGTCACTTGGCGTTGAAGTGGTCTAAAGTGGGGTTTCTTCTTCTTTTTCTAAATGGGTAGTAACAATAAGAAAGTGGTCCTGATCACGGGATGCTCCTCTGGGATTGGACTGAGTCTGGCTGTTAGACTGGCCTCTGACCCGGAAAAAAACTACAAAGGTAATGCAAATCTATACTGTGAGTTCTACAGCTAGGATAGATATTACAGAAGTCCATCGTGTATGTTTTTATGTCTGCTGCATTTGCTGAATAAAACCTCATAATATAGCTGAATAAGGTCCATAGCTGTTGTTAGAAGTTATATTGTCTGTTTAATCACTGGGTCTATCAACATGAAACCAAAGTTTAAAGGTGCATTATGTAACTTTTCTCGTCTGTGTGGTGTGATCTGTCACCTGCTTGGTTATTGCTTTCTTGGAACGTTCCACATAAGGTCCAGAGGTTGGCGGTTCAAATCCCGCTCTCGACATAAACATCATTGGTAGAGAAGTCAGATCCACTGATCCACAGGTTGGCGGTGCGATTCCAGCTCCCACGGATGAATGCTGTCATTGTGTTCTTGGGCAAGACACTTAACACTGGTGTATGAATGTGTGTGTGAATAGGTGAGAGGTTCCTTGACGTAAAGCGCTTTGAGTGTCTTGAAGGTGGAAAATCTCGATATAAAAACATGACCATTTACCACAATGACATTCAACTTATTTATCTCCATGGAGACGATCAGTTATAGTACAATGGCATGTTTTACAAGGTAATTCAACAACAAATAAACCTACAAATACGTCAATGCCATACTGTGGACCATTGCAGTTGTAATAACATCTTCATGGAGACAAGCAGATGCTGGACATAGTGCCGTCAACAGAAATGAAAGTTTAATAGGATTTTTACTAAAGCGTCAAAAAGGATGGCATTATCAAACACACAAGCAAGACGGCTGTCAGCTGAAAGAAGTTAAAGTGTGTATCAAAGTGTTTTATGACTCTTTCATTTTGACTTATTTTGATGCGTTAAAGCCTTTTGTAAATTTCTATGGCGCTTTCCTGTTGTCCACTTATCCATGTGTTCATTACATATGCAAAAATGGAGTCTTCGCATCGCTCATTTCTTGGCCCCGCCTCTTTAGCGAGGCCATTTTCCTGCCCCGCCACTTTGGCAGGGCCTTACGGCTTGGGGCCTGCTGAAGAGGTGAGGCGGGAAAAGGCAGAAAGAAATGAGAGATGCGAAAAAGTGACTCAATTTTTTGCATATGTAACGAAGCATATGGATAAGTGGAGAACAGAGGAGCGCAGGGCGAGGAGGGCGAGGAGGGCGAGGAGGGCGAGGAGGGCGAGGAGGGCGAGGAGGGCGAGGAGGGCGAGGAGGGCGAGGAGGGCGAGGAGGGCGAGGAGGGCGAGGAGGGTGAGGAGGGCGAGGAGGTCCCGGGCCAAGCGCCGTAACATAAATATAAATTATAGTTTCAAATCAGTCAAGAAGCAGTTTGTCAGGAAAAGTTGAAAAAGTGTTGAACATTACAGGGATCAGAGCGTTCAAAACATTATTAAAGACATTCAGTCAGACATCAGCAAGAGAGGATTTTTTCAGAAAGTTTGGCATAATTTACAAATAATAAGCACATTTGTTCTCATTCAACAACGGTGGATTTTCAAAAACTGTGAGGGGAGCAGTGAGTCAACCAAGGTCGCTCCCCTCCATCTGAAATCAGGACACCAAAGTCTGTAACATACTGAACACTAAAAACATGTTTGTTTAAGTTTACGCCACGATGAGGAACCTGGAGAAGAAGCAGCGTCTGTTGGAGAGCGTCAGGGGACTACACAAGGAGACTCTGGACATTCTGCAGATGGATGTGACTGACCCCCTGTCCATCCAGAGAGCACGGGACAGAGTACGGGAGGGGAAAGTGGACATTTTAGGTACTGTTCATAATTCAACATTTCTATTTGATGTTATGGAGGTGTTGTTGTTGTATTAGACGTTATATCAGCAAATATAAGACTCGCCTGTGGGACTGTGTTGGGAAGAATACTTTGAAAATGTATGTAGTTACAAATATAGTGAATACCCAAATTAAAATGTATTTTGTAACATAATCTGTCACATGGTCTAATCAGAGTACTGTATGCTGAGTTGTATTTAAATTATAGTGTAAAAATGTGACATATAATAAACAAACAGCTTTATTTCTGTTACCCTGTTTGTTCTGCACTGATTATGTTCAGTTCACACACGCAAATAATCAAAAGTCACACATGCACTCCCTCCAAGAGCTGTCTGCTGATACATTTATATCTGAGACGTTTTTACAACCTCACGAAACAAGCACATCTTATAAATTCATCACTTACTTCCAATGAAGGAAGGTAACGAGGGTAAAAGTAGTAAAATACTGCACGGTAAGTAAAATTTTTAGGCATTTGTACTTTACTTAAGTACATTTTACAGTGGATACTTTTCACTTTTACTTAACTGCATTTGAGAGCAGTATCTGTACTTTCTACTGCGCTGCATTTTTAACTGGACTGAAAAGTAAAAAGTACTTTTCATATGATTTGAGGGGTTATTTTTAGCTTGATTGTGGGCCATGGTAACATCCTGACTAAGGTTTTGGCTTTGGGCAAATAAAAATAAACTTTAATATACTTACTTTATATATTTAATTTACTTATTTAGATTTTTTTCAGGTGATATATTTAATTTTACTTACTTACCTCTGTATCTGTACTTGAATAACAAGATTGAGTACTTCATCCACGACTGCTTAGTTCTCTCTGTTTAAACACAGTTTTAAGTTTAAATATATACTTTTTGCTGTTTCCATACAGTGTGTAACGCGGGCGTGGGTCTGATGGGGCCTCTGGAGGTGCAGGGCCCGGAGGAGATGAGGAGAGTGATGGAGGTGAACCTGTTTGGGACTCTGCAGACGCTCCAGGCCTTCCTCCCCGACATGAAATCCAGAAGAGAGGGGCGTGTCCTGGTCACAGGGAGCAACGGAGGGCTCCACGGTGGGGCCCGGGTCCTCTGTGGGCCCCTCCCACTGACAACACACAAACAGGATATACAAGAGTTAAATAAGCAAAAGAATAGAACAGAACAGCTGTGTTTCAGATGGCATCACAATATTCTATAAGCCAATGTTATTTAATACAGGTGCAAGATAAATTACAGTTAAAATGCAGATTTCTGTTGCTGGATAGTAAGTTCTGGGGTCTAGTCAGTTATAGAAATGATCAGATTCAATCTTTGTGAATTTACTATGGATATTTCATGACAAAGTACAATGTGATCAATAGGGAAATCTCTTGCGCCCCCATCTGGAAGTATGACATCAGCACATTATAGAATCTGAAATCCACCAATAGAATAGAACTTTTATTTGTCAGTTTCGAGATAAAACAAAAAAATAACTTATTCGGTGTAAAATGAGATGGTCTCATAGAGATTTTATTGCTTTGCCTGGAATGTTCCACAGTATTACATTAATAATAATAATAATAATAATAATAATAATAATAATAATAATAATTATTATTATTATTATTATTATTATTATTATTATTAATTTGATTATGATCACATATGTACAGTGGATTATACATTAATTATACACTTGGTGGTGGTGGTAGGCTATTTTAGCCACAGGTGCCCTGGGCAGACTGTCAAGAGAGAGGTTGCCAATCTGCGCCATTAGCCACTCCGACTACCACCAACACTCACTCACACACCACATTCATACTAGGCAATGTTGGTGAAGTGTCTTGCCTAAGGACACAACAGCAGTTTGCACTAGAGCCGCTGCTGCCCCCCGATGGCTCCTGGTCCAGTGGTCTCCCATCCAAGTCCTGACCAGGCCCGGCCTCGTTTAGCTTCAGAGATCAGACGAGCTTGAGCACGAGAAGGTCTGGCCCCTGAAACGTCCTTCTCCACAGAGACCAGGAGGGGGCGTCACTGCGTTGTGTTATGACTCATGTTTTTCAATGAATTTTTAAATAAAAATACTCCATGTTTAGCCATACTGTGGAATATTGCAGCCGTAGCCTCTTCATTGAGACAAGCAGATACAGACTCACAACCAGAAAGGTTACACAGTGCACCTTTAAATTGACACTATTGAACTTGGTAGGATTGTGTTTCTGATTCTTTTTTTTTTACATTCTGACACAAAATCAAAATAAATCCATGTTTCTGGTAATGGTTTTAGGTCTCCCCTTTAATGAGGTGTACTGTGCCAGTAAGTTTGCTGTTGAAGGGGCGTGTGAGAGTCTGGCCATCCTCCTGCAGCAGTTCAACGTACAGTAAGTCCTGTTCTTTAAAGTAAAGTTTGTCTTACCACAGTACACATATACACATGCACAAAACAAGCTGAGGGTCAAAATGAGGATGCTGTGTGTGGTTGGCATCCAAATATTTATTACCAATTTTTATCATCAGTGAACCAGGAAGTGAGGCCAGTGTGCATGCTTGTTGTTGTTTGCATTACTGTTTTTTAGTTTTTCAGGTAGTACACATTAGGTACTACTAACCCACAACCAGAAAGTTATTGACTCCGTTTCATTCTTGGTAGTTGGATGGGCTGTAAGCGTCTTTGAAATCAAATCATGTTCTCACTATGTTCCTGTTTCTCTGGGCAGCGTGAGCCTGATTGAGTGTGGTCCGGTGAACACAGATTTCCTGATTAACCTTCATAAAACCGAACCAGACGACTCCTCGTTAGAAGCACTGGACCCTCTCACACTGCGCCTCTACCAGAGATTCCTGATGCATTGTGGGATGGCTTTCCAAAACGTCGCCCAGGACACTGAAGACATTGTCAAGGTGGATTCACAACACATGAACGTTTTAAACCACAGATAGAACATGTTTGGGTTCTCTCAAAAACAGGGGCGTCAGACTAGGGGGGTGGGGGGGTGGTGAAGGGGACTGTTTACCCAGGGCCCAGTGCAGGGAGGGGCCCCTCACAAAGTCTGTAACTGGCATTTTTCATAAGACAACATGTAATGTGGGCCCACCAAGATTATTTGTACCCGGGGCCCAAATTTAATGCTACACCCCTGCTCTAAAAGTACGAAGCTGCTCTTCCTGCACCATTTTTCACTAAAATAAATCAATATTTAAAGAAAAGTATGGATGGATGATCACAGACGCCATGTTAAGACCTTTACGACAATGTAAGCACTTAACCTGAGGAACCTTGTGTGTTTATAGAAGTAGGTATTTATGTTTCGAAGCTAATCCTAATGCTAAGCTAATCTAAATCTCAAAATAAAACACAAAATTCAGATTGTAGCGCTATTTTAACTAATTCATTTTAATTTTAGGTAGCATTAGCATTAGCTTCGAGACACAAATACCTACTTTTCTAAACACAGAAGTAACTTTCTGTCTGATGCCTGGTGTTTAAATGTTGATTTATTTTAGCACGACTGGGCTAATTTCCAGTACATAGTGAATAGAGAGTTCCACAGTTTTTGAGAGAACAAGATCTAGCTAGGCAGCTCTGTGAAAAGAGCCTATTATTTCTGTGTATCTTACCAGTTCAAATCAGACTGTTGATTTGACTATTGATATAACAAGAAAAAAAACACTTCAAATGTAAAATTAAAATAAAAATATTGCAAGTGTATGTTGTATGGTTGGTCTTATTCCAGTTCAAACGTGTCGTTGCAGGTTTTTCTGGATGCGATTCGCTCTCCTGAACCAGCTTTCAGATATTACACCAATGGAACAGTGCCTCCTCTGGTCACACTGAAGAATACAAAAGTTGACGGGCTGGAGTACATCAGGGAAATGGGAAAATATATTTTCCCACAAGCCCAGGAGGAGAACCATGATCACGTCTAGATATAGTGTGTAGTCTAGTCTAGTATAGAGTCAAATGTGCTGTAATAACAAAATAAAGAGCCTGCTCAACATTACAGGAAGTAAATGAATAAAACATTTGTAGTGCAGATGCATAGATGGTTTGTATGGTTTTTTTTTTAATTGCCAGTGGTAAAACACCAAGTTTTAATTTAATAAAATAAGTAGTTATCATATATATATTTTATTTGTCTAATATTATAAGTATAAATTTAAGTTTGAATCGGTGTATTGTGGGAGTAGGATATTACCCAAAGACTCGTTGAACAGAGGAATTATAATGTTATGTTGTACAATCAGAAAATACAACTATAAACCACAAAAATGGGCAAAACTACCAAATGATTCAATGGAAATAGAAAGTTAAAACCACACTTTGATTCATTCTCCGTAGTGAGAGATAAGTTTAATCCCATACTGTGGGACATTATAGGCAAAGGAATAACCGTGGAAACAAGGAGACTCAACATGTTTTGAGGAGATGCAAGCCCGTTCACAGTAAGGACGCATGTTTTTATATGTGTTTCGGTGCAATAAAGAGTTTAAAATAAATTAAGTCTAATGCTAATAAACACAACAACAACAACAACAACAACTGTATTTTTGGCTAAAAGGTTACATACTGTGGCTTTAAATACAGCCGGATGTTAGTGAAATGCAGTCACTTCAATGTTATTTCTAATTCAAGGACCAATTTCAGCAGCTTAATGAAAAGCAAACTTGTGGGAGCTATTTCAGTAGCAGCACATCCTGGTTACTGTTGCTATGGTCACGGGGCGGTGTGGAATGTCTGGGGACGATCGTTAAAAGAGGTTTTCAAACTTGACCAGGTCTGAAGCAGGTCTGACTCTGTTGGAAGAATGTCCCAGAATGCACAGGGACCAGTGAAATGACCTGAAAATATGTGACCCACAGGAGGACAATACGGGTCAGGGGAAAGCACATTACTTCTGGAGTAGAGGCCTTGTCTTTACCATAAGTGGGACAGAACAATATTAGTATTTTCCATAAAGTAAATAATTAAAAAATGACATTATACATATATTTTCAGTATTTAATTAGATAAATGTGTGTAGGTATACTGAACAATAAGAAAATCAAAATCTGCCAACTGGACAAAAAGTTGTAGGATTTTTGGCTGTACTCTATCCACCTCTGAGTAGTAGTAGTAGTAGTAGTAGTAGTAGTAGTATTGTAAACAAGCACAGCTGCTTTAAAGTCTATTCTCTGAACAACAGGAAGCCAGTGAATACACAGGACTTCCTGGTTCTAGTGGCTCAGATAAAATGTGTCCATTTTCTGTTTGTATGTTAACATCAGCCTGTGACAGTGGTAAAAATCTGTTTGTACATCTGTATTTTGGGTGACGTAACTATATTGTGTTAGCTTGGCTTTCTTGTCTTTACAAAGTTTTGGAAAAGAAACGGCATCACTCAGGTTTAAGCTGAAAGTAGCAGTTTTTTCACCCTGTTGTTGATATTTCTGACAGTGTTCACAGAAAGAATCCCTCAGGTTTCTTCCCCCTGACATGTCGCTGGCTTGTCAGATATTTTGTTTGTTTAAATTGTTTAAAAGTCTTGGTTTACTTAAAATAAAATCATAACTAAACATATTTTCTAGCAATGTTTATATCTGGATTTACGGACACAATAATGAATTAAAAACACCAGGGTCATTTAGAGCGGGTTAATACAAACATTTTAAGACCAAAAAGACGAGTCTGACAGCAGCAGTTACAGAGAGAGGGGCCACAGTTTTTCAATAGAAAGTGAATTGGAGCCAGAGTCGATGGAGCCGGAAGTGCGTGATCACTTCCTATGTGAAACGCAGCGACTAGCAGGTTAGCTATGTCCATTTATATATACAGTCTATGCTTTTTCCCCATCCAAAAGATATA
>JAIEZT010000019.1:27873014-27913014 GCA_019594935.1 Periophthalmus modestus | reverse complement strand
GAGGGACTAAGTCTAAATCAGGTATAAACCAGCTCTAACCCAGGTCTACCCCAGGTCTAAAGGTCCAGTACCTTACAGTAGTAGCACATTGGAAGGATGTAGAGGAGCTTCAGGAGTAGAATGAGCAGGACTCTGATGATCAGGTCTGAGTCTGAAGCTGCAACACAAAAGACCCAGATCAGTCCAGACCAAGACCAGGACCAAGACCAGGACCAAGACCAGGACCAAGGCCAGGACCAAGACCAGGACAAGGACAAGGACCAAGACCAAGACCAAGACCAAGGCAAGGACCAGAACCAAGACGAAGAACAGGAGCAAGACAAGGATCACGACCAAACCAGGACCAAGACCAGGACAAGGACTAAGACCGGGATCGGGCCCAGGACCAGAACCAGAACCAGGCCCAAGACCAGGACCAGGACCAAGACTAGGACCAAGACCAGGACCAAGACCAGGACCAAGACCGAGAGCAGCACCAAGACCAGGATGAGGACCAAGACTGAGAGCAGGATCAAGACCAGGATAAGGACCAAGACAAGGACCAGGACAAGAACCAGGATAAGGACAAGGACCAGGGTAAGGACCAAGGCCAAGATCAGGACCAAGACCAGGTCCAGGTTTGTGTGACCCCTGACCTTCACATGACCCTGTGTGACCTTCACATGACCCTGTGTGACCCTCACATGACGCTGTGTGATCCTCACATGACCCTGTGTGACCCCGGGCCCTCACATGAGGATGTTGCTGGACGTACCTCCCAGAGAGAGCTGGAGGCTGGGGCTCTGAGAGGAGAAGCTGTGGTTGAACACATGCAGGTGGTAAACACAGGTGTAGTTTCCTTTGTGGGCGGGGCCAGTGTCAGAGAACAGGAAGTGTGCGGAGTGATTGACAGCGGGCAGGGTGTGGTTGTGAGCAGAGGGAACAGTGGGAGAAAGGAGCTGGAAGGAGCCTCCCGGGTACTGTGGCTCCACAGAGCATTTGACCCTGAACTTTGACCCCAGCAGCACCCGGACTCCCTGCGGCAGGGCCTTGGAAACCCCATCAGACACAGACAGAGAGATGACCGGACGATTCAGTAAATCTGTGGAGAGAAATGATTGGACAGTTCAGTCTGTGGAGAAGAGTGTGTGTGATACAGACGAGTGTGTGTCATACAGAGGAGTGTGTGTGATACAGAGGAGTGTGTGTGACACAGAGGAGTGTGTGTGATACAGACGAGTGTGTGTGACAGAGAGGAGTGTGTGTGATACAGAGGAGTGTGTGTGATACAGACGAGTGTGTGTCATACAGAGGAGTGTGTGTGATACAGAGGAGTGTGCGTGACACAGAGGAGTGTGTGTGATACAGAGGAGTGTGTGTGATACAGAGGAGTGTGTGTGATACAGTCGAGTGTGTGTGACACAGAGGAGTGTGTGTGATACAGACGAGTGTGTGTGACAGAGAGGAGTGTGTGTGATACAGAGGAGTGTGTGTGACACAGAGGAGTGGGTGTGATACAGAGGAGTGTGTGTGACAGAGAGGGTGTGTGTGTGATACAGAGGAGTGTGTGTGACACAGAGGAGTGGGGTGTGATACAGAGGAGTGTGTGTGACACAGAGGAGTGTGTGTGATACAGAGGAGTGTGTGTGTGATACAGACGAGTGTGTGTGTGATACAGACGAGTGTGTGTGACACAGAGGAGTGTGTGTCATACAGAGGAGTGTGTGTGATACAGAGGAGTGTGTGTGATACAGAGGAGTGTGTGTGATACAGACAAGTGTGTGTGATACAGAGGAGTGTGTGTGATACAGAGGAGTGTGTGTGTGACGCAGAGGAGTGTGTGTGATACAGAGGAGTGTGTGTGTGTGATGCAGAGGAGTGTGGTGTGATACAGAGGAGTGTGTGTGATACAGAGGAGTGTGTGTGATGCAGAGGAGTGTGTGTGATACAGAGGAGTGTGTGTGACGCAGAGGAGTGTGTGTCATACAGAGGAGTGTGTGTGATACAGAGGAGTGTGCGTGACACAGAGGAGTGTGTGTGATACAGAGGAGTGTGTGTGATACAGAGGAGTGTGTGTGATACAGTCGAGTGTGTGTGACACAGAGGAGTGTGTGTGATACAGACGAGTGTGTGTGACAGAGAGGAGTGTGTGTGATACAGAGGAGTGTGTGTGACACAGAGGAGTGGGTGTGATACAGAGGAGTGTGTGTGACAGAGAGGAGTGTGTGTGATACAGAGGAGTGTGTGTGACACAGAGGAGTGGGTGTGATACAGAGGAGTGTGTGTGACAGAGAGGAGTGTGTGTGATACAGAGGAGTGTGTGTGATACAGACGAGTGTGTGTGATACAGACGAGTGTGTGTGACACAGAGGAGTGTGTGTCATACAGAGGAGTGTGTGTGATACAGAGGAGTGTGTGTGATACAGAGGAGTGTGTGTGATACAGACAAGTGTGTGTGATACAGAGGAGTGTGTGTGATACAGAGGAGTGTGTGTGACGCAGAGGAGTGTGTGTGATACAGAGGAGTGTGTGTGATGCAGAGGAGTGTGTGTGATACAGAGGAGTGTGTGTGATGCAGAGGAGTGTGTGTGATACAGAGGAGTGTGTGTGACGCAGAGGAGTGTGTGTGATACAGACGAGTGTGTGTGATACAGAGGAGTGTGTGTGATACAGACGAGTGTGTGTGACGCAGAGGAGTGTGTGTGATACAGACGAGTGTGTGTGATGCAGAGAAGTGTGTGTGATACAGACGAGTGTGTGTGATACAGAGGAGTGTGTGTGATACAGAGGAGTGTGTGTAATACAGAGGAGTGTGTGTGACGCAGAGGAGTGTGTGTTTGTGCTCTTTGTGTGTACAGGCTCAGGCTGATCTAAACTCTGATTGGATGTCACACATTTTGCACCTGAAATTTCTCTGGAACTAGAAAAAAAACATCTGAGGAATATAAAAATGTGAGATCAGACTTTTACCTGAACATATCACATCCACACCCCGGGGAGAGGAAAAAAGTTGAAAATCGACACATTCTCTTACTGGAGACTTCTTCACACAGTTAGATGAGACCCACCACACTTTACGACGTGGAAAACCACCTCTCTCTTCTCCATAAACAGCAGAGCCACAGTCCAGGTTTCTGCACACAGCAGCTGTGTGCTCCAGGAGCCAGCGTTCAGGGGGGTTAAAGCGCACCATCCGTCTCCACTCTCCTCTGTGTTTCACCTCCACAATCCCAGCACAGCGACTGGCCCCTCCCACCAGCCTGAGCGGCTCTGAACAGATAAGAGACAGCATAAGCCCCACCCCTTTACCTGAGCAGTGAGGCTCCGCCCTTTTACCTGAGCAGGTGAGGTTTAGAGCAGCTCCAGAGGAACAGGTCTCTGAGACGGAGTGGGGACAGTCCATCAGAGCAGACTCGTGACCCTCACAGTGTGAATGTCTGCTTCAGAGGAGAGAGCGCCTCCTGGAGGAGAGAAGGAGCCCCACAGCCCAGCTCCCTGCACAGCACCTCTGCCCCATGCTGGTCCAAGGCCCCTTCACAGACCCAGGTCCAGGACTGGTCCCAGATCTGCACTGATCCTGAGCACAGACTTGGTCCTGAGACCAGCCGCACCGAGTCTGTGGACACACATGTGTGACATCACCGCTCTGAGCCAATAGGACACACACAGGGCTGTGACATCACTGATCTGAGCCAATAGCTGCTGCATTTATGTGATCGCAGAAACTCTGAAGCTCCAACCTCTGACTGGAAAAAACGTGCTTGAACACAAACTCAGTTGGAATTTGAAGTCTGGTGGTGGAGTTTCCTGACTTTTCGTCACAGTGATAAGAGTTGGATTGGGAGGACAGCATGGATTCAAACTGAGATTGCTGCACTGATACTTCTACTTTGCAAATGAAACACATTTCTCACATCTCTATACAAAAGAACCATAAAAACACTGGACAAGAAACCATTTCAATATCATCACTGTGCAATTCTAAAGAAACTTAATCTTCTGAACTGGGACAACATGCTCAAATATACAAATCTGTGTCTCCTGTTTAAAATTATTAATGGTCTGTCTTCACCTCCAGTGGCTCAGTTTGTTTCAATAAGATCATCCTCAAACCGGGTTACTCGGGGGGAAGTTAGAGGGGATTGCATAATCCCATTCCGGAAAAGCTCTTTTGGACAGTCGTCTTTCTCAGTCACAGCAGCACATCAGTGGAACTCCAGACCCATCGCCATTAGAGAAGTCACATCTTATGATCATTTTTAAACACATTTAAAAAAAAGTGGCTACTTAAGAATCAAATTTGCTCATATTGATTTTATCTGTGTGCTTCATGTCTGTCTTTAATCATGTCTAAAAGTTTGTTGTCTCGTCTTGTATAAATGAATGTGCATGTAAATATTGAACTTGTGTGCAAGGATGTGAATAATTAATGTTGTAAATAGTAGTGTAAAGATTTTGTTCTTAACCTCCTTTTTTTAGGGTGACACCATGGTAAAAAAAAAAAAAAGGTCACATCTTTATATAGCGCTTTTCCACCTTCAAGGCACTCAAAGCGCTTTACAACAAGGAACCAGTCACCCATTCACACACACATTCATACACCAGTTGTACGCAGACACTGGGGGCGTAGTGGGTTAAGTGTCTTGCCCAAGGACACAACGACAGCATTCATCTGTGAGGGCTGGATTTGAACCGCCAACCTTTGGATCAGTGGACAAACACTCAACCTACTGAGCTACTGTCACCCACCATGACATCTGTCCAGGGAACTACGGATGAAATTTGCCTTGTGGCTAAATCTGGTACATTTACAGGAATGTTCATTAATGTACACTGTCCCTGTCAAATAAATAGATAAATAAATAATAACATTTAAGCAAAAACTCTGAATGTGTGTATGTGTGCGTGTGTGTGTGTGTGTGTCTGTGTGTGTGTGTGTGTGTGTGTGTGTGTGTGTGTGTGTAGGTGTGTGTGTGCGTGTGTGTGTGTGTGTGTGCTGAGAGAGACAACAAAAAACATCTGAGAAACATAAAACTCTAAGATCAGACTTTTACCTGAACACTTAACCTTCACACCCAGGACAGACGTGGATTGTAAACCATTGAAACATTCTCTCACTCCAGACCTCTTCACACAGTCAGATGAGACCCTCCACACTGGACTCTCTGGAAAACCATCTGTCTCTTTTCCATAAACAGCAGAGCCACAGTCCAGGTCTCTGCACACAGCAGCTGTGTTCTCCAGGAGCCAGTGTCCCAGAGGGGTTAAAGGTCACCATCCGTCTCCACTCTCCTCTGTGTTTCACCTCCACAGTCCCAGCACAGTGACTGGCCCCTCCCACCAGCCTGAGCGGCTCTGAACGGACAAGAGACAGAGTGAGCCCCGCCCCATTACCTGAGCAATGAGGCCCCGCCCCTTTACCTGAGCAGGTGAGGTTTAGAGCAGCTCCAGAGGAGCAGGGTCTCTGAATCGGAGCGGGGGCAGTCCGTCAGAGCAGACTCATGACCCTCACAGTGGAACGTCTGCCCCCGAGGAGAGAGCGCAGCCTGGAGGAGAGAAGGAGCCCCACAGCCCAGCTCCCTGCACAGCACCACTGCTCCTTGCTGGTCCAAGGCCCCTTTGCAGACCCAGATCCAGGACTGGTCCCATATCTGCACTGATCCTGAGCACAGACTTGGTCCTGAGACCAGCCGCACCGAGTCTGTGGGACACACATGTGTGACATCACCGCTCTGAGCCAATAGGGACACACACAGGTTGTGACATCACTGCTCTGAGCCAATAGGACACATGCTGCATTTATGTGATCGCAGAAACTCTGAAGCTCCAACCTCTGACTGGAAAAAACGTGCTTGAACACAAACTCAGTTGGAATTTGAAGTCTGATGGTGGAGTTTCCTGACTTTTCGACACAGTGATAAGAGTCGGATTGGGAGGACAGCATGGATTCAAACTGAGATTGCTGCACTGATACTTCTACTTTGCAAATGAAACATATTTAAGACAAAAGCAGCTCTGAACCCCCTCTGTAAGTGTGTGTGTGTGTGTGTGTGTGTGTGTGTGTGTGTGTGTGTGTGTGTGTGTGTGTGTGTGTGTGTGTGCGTGCGTGCGTGTGTGTGTGTGCTGAGAAAGACTAGAGAAAAAAACATCTGAGAAACATCAAAATCTAAGATGAGACTTTTACCTGAACACTTCAACTCCACACCCTGGAAAGAGGAGGAGTCTGAACCATTGACACATTCTCTCACTGCAAACTTCTTCACACAGTCAGATGAGACCCACCACACGAGATTCTCTGGAAAAACCATCTGTCTCTTTTCCATAAACAGCAGAGCCACAGTCCAGGTCTCTGCACATAGCAGCTGTGTGCTCCAGAACCCAGAATCCAGAGGTCACCATCCGTCTCCACTCTCCTCTGTGTTTCACCTCCACAGTCCCAGCACAGCGACTGGCCCCTCCCACTAGCCTGAGCAGCTCTGAACAGACAAGAGACAGTGTGAGTCCCACCCAGTTACCTGAGCAGTGAGGTCCCACCCCTTTACCTGAGCAATGAGGCCTCGCCCCTTTACCTGAGCAGTGAGGTCTCGCCCCTTTACCTGAGCAGTGACGTCCCGCCCCTTTACTTGAGCAATGGCGTCCCGCCCCTTTACCTGAGCAGTGAGGCCTCGCCCCTTTACCTGAGCAGTGAGGTCTCGCCCTCCACTCACCAATGTGTATTCATTTTGGCCCACTGTGGAAAATACTTCACACCTGGGGGGAGGAGCTAACTACACCCAAACAGTTAGCTCCTCCCTTCAGACACTTATAAGGCAGTGTCCACCAGCAATCTGACCAAACTGGAGAAGCGCTGTAATGAGCAGCCAAACGTTTTCACTCTAAAACTGTTGTCCAGTCACACAATAGAATTTTTATCCTGGGTTATCCTGGGTCCTCATCTCAGTGAGGAGGGTGTGGGTTAGACTCCTGATCTCTCTGAGTGAAGTGTGGATGTTCTCCCTGTGTTACTGTGGCAGAGTGGTTTTCCTGGTGTATGAGAGTCTTTACCTGAGCTGCTGTCTTCTGCCAGGATCCCTGCACACACAAAAGTCATGTCACAAAATGGCGGTTGTTGGTCACATGGCTCAGGACTTCACACAAAACGGCAGCTGTTGGGCTCATAAAGATAACACTGTATATATTGTTTGTGTTTTTTTGTGTTTTTTTACTCTTACGCTTTGTGTAAACAACGATACAGTAGTGTGCTTATGACAGGGAGCCCTGCACTGGTTTCTTTGTGATGAGGTGGTCCCATCAGTAGTGATGGGAGACAATGACACCCACAGTGTGTTTATGTCCAGTCTGTTCCATCATTTCTTTGAAAAAAACTCTAAAGTCTCATCTTTTATTCCATGTGCCGAAGCAGTTTTGAAGGTTTCATTGCCTCTTTCTCTTTTCCCTCATATTACGCAGAGCTGACTCGGTGTGTGAGTCACCTGTAGCACAAACCCAGATTTTAAGTAGGACTCCTGATGTTGTCTGTTAAACTGATCTTTCTTTTTCTTGGAGGTCATAAGCTCCTCTTCTGGCTCCTCAGTTTGGCCTTTTCCCCTTTGCAAAAAGATCTCCAAAGACTTTAGTTTTTGTCTCATTTTGATGAGTTTGTGGCTCTACTTTTGGGTGACATGTCTGATGTGTTATACCTGATACATCATCATGGAGACAAGAGCAGATCTAGCACAGATATAATAAACTCGCCATTATATCAAATGAATTTCTGTGGAGATTTCCTCTCAGGATTTTCATTATATATCTTGCTTATTAGTGTGTCATGAGGGACAGGCCAAAGTTACGTCGGAGAAGATGCGTTGCTGATAAATTTACTGTTTTTGTGCGGCCCGGTAGCAAATATGTAACGGACCGGTCCCCAGCCCTGTGGTTGGGTCTGCAAATCTGCAAATCAGGGCTGTATATATTATTTTATTTTAATATTTCAACATTACAATAATTTTCCAGTTCAAACTACAATTAAAAAAAGAGCAAACACAAATAAAATACACTTCAATTAAATACTTATAATTAACTTTCCCAAGCTACGCAGAGCCGCAGTAGAAGGATGAAAGAGCCGCAGGTTGCCAACCCCTGCTCTAACCCCTAACCCCTAACACTAACACTAACCCTAAACCCTAACCCTAACACTAACCTCTAACACTAACCTTAACCCCTAACACTAACCTCTAACACTAAACCCCAGTCCTAACCCCTAACGCTAACATTTAACCCTAACCCCTAACACTGACCATAGCACTAACACTAACCCCTAATACTAGCCCATAACCCTAATTCCTAACCCCTAATCCTAACCACTAACACTAACCCCTAACACTAACCCTTAACCCTAACCCTAACTCCTAACCCTAACCCCTAACACTAACACTAACCCTAACCCCTAACACTAACTTCTAAACCTAACACCTAACACTAACCTCTAACCTCTAACCTTAACTCCTAACACCAACACTAACACTAACCCTAAACCCTAACACCAACCCTAATCCCTAACCCCTAACACTAACACTAACACTAACACTAACACTAACACTAACACTAACCCTAACCCTAACCCTTAATCCTAACTCCTAACCTCTAACCCCTAACCCCTAACTCCTAACCCCTAACACTAACCACTAACACTAACTCCTAACCCTAAGGATACACAACAATAAATTTAAGAAATAGATGAAACCAGCTCATGACGTCAGTCTGAAAAGCAGAAAAGCCCAGATATCTGTTTGCAAAGAATAAGTGTGATGTAAATGAAACGCGCTGAAATGTTTTATAGTAAGTCTCTCATGTTTTATAATAAATCCATCTTAAGGTTTGGTGTGTGGAGCAGCAGATCACAGCTAGATATTTTTATATTTTAGGGAAAAATCAAAGACAAATAAGTCTCACTTACCCAAAGTGTAGACAAACCAGACCAGGACGAGTGCTCTGGGGGCCATAACCAGGACCAAACCAGGACTGAGTCCGGCGTAAACCAGGTCTAAATCAGGACTGAACCAGGACTAAACCAGGTCTAAGTCAGGTCTAAACCAGGTCTAAACCAGGTCTAAACCAGGTCTAAACCAGGTCTAAACCAGGACTAAACCAGGTCTAAGTCAGGTCTAAACCAGGTCTAAACCAGGTCTAAACCAGGTCTAAGTCAGGTCTAAACCAGGACTAAACCAGGTCTAAACCAGGTCTAAGTCAGGTCTAAACCAGGACTAAACCAGGTCTAAGTCAGGTTTAAACCAGGACTAAACCAGGTCTAAGTCAGGCCTAAACCAGAGCTTAACAGGACTAAACCAACACTGAGACGTGTTTTGAGAGTTTCCTGGTTATAAAAACATTCTTATCTCTTCATTTGTGGTTTTTCTTGCCAAAACTCAAAAACATTGTCATAATGTGATGTTTTTTTATGGCTCAAATATGTGTTTGAATGTTCACATTTTAAAACTGTGACAAGACTAAAACCAGTGAGGGGCGATGTCCAGTGTCTGTGTCCAGATTCCTCCATTGTCAGTCTCTGCGTTTGGACCATTTCATTTTCTCATTGACTTTCTATTTATTATTATTATCACGGCTCTATGCTTCTTTTTTTCATTTTCATCATGTTTTGTTTCATTCGCAGATGTTTGAGTAACACTTTATTATTAGTCTGTAACATCTCCAAAGACCAAAATGCTCTGTACCACCTTGTGATGTCATGAAGTGGTAGTTTTCAAGTTAACTTTTACCTTTAGTTCAGTAGACTGACAATTTCAGAGCTGAAGTTATCCAAATGATTCTGGTGAAGGTGTAAGAAGTTTAAAAGCACAGTGGAGCACTTCCTGTATTATCACATGATGACATCACAAAGTGCAACAGAGTGTTTTCTGTTTGAAAAAAGAACAACATTATAACAACATTAATAGTGTAATACGGGCCCTTTAATCCACTCAACGGAGCATCTGAGCTGGAAACTATGTGCTGATCTGTGCAGACGTCATCCTCACAACAAACATGTGACAGAAAAGAAGTGTTCAAGGAGCAAAAAGTGTTCAAGGAGCAAAAAGTGTTCAAGGAGCAAAAAGTGTTCAAGGAGCAAAAAGTGTTCAAGGAGCGATAAAGCAACAAGAGCAAAAGTGTAAAGGTCCAAATCATAAACCACCAACGCCCAGACTCACAAGACCAGGATCAGACCAGGACCAGACCAGGATCAAACTAGGACCAGACCAGAACCAAGAACAGACCAGGACCAGACTGAGAACAGAACCAGACCAGAACCAGAACCAGGATCAGACCAGGACCAGGATCAGACCAGGACCAGACCAGGATCAGACCAGGATCAGACCAGAACAAGGACCAGGACCAGACTAGGACCAGACCAGGACCAGATCAGGATCAGACCAGAACCAGGACAAGGACCAGACCAGAACCAGACCAGGAGCAGACCAGAACCAGATTAGAGTAGACTAACTCTAGTCAAGGGTTAGTCTTGGTTTAGACCTGATAGTCCTAAATCTGCTTTAGTCCTGTTTTAGCTGAGCTAAGTCAGTGTATTTCTCTAGAACATTTAAAGCAACAGAAGTTGGATCAAAGTGCTTTATAAATCACAACAAATATAAAAATAAAATGCATACTAAGCAAAGAATGGTACGATGTACACACATAAATAGATCAATTTCATTATTCTAGTCAGAGTTAAAAGCCATATTAAAAAGTGTGTGTTTTTTAAATATTTTGGACCTACTTTAGTCCTATTTTAGAGCTGGTCTTGGTTTAATCCTACCTGGTCTGGTCTAATCCTAGACCTGCTTTTACCTGCTCTACAGTTAAAGTCTGGTTTCATGTTGGCACTGTGGTTTTCTTGGCTGGACAGAAAACTTAAGTAGATTTGTGATGTTGAATTGTACTTCTTGAGAGTTGTTTGTGGATATTATAAAGCTAAAAACATAAAACATAAAGTTGTCATCCTGCCCCTGGACCAAAGCCCTGTAACTGCATGTAAGTGGAGACCACCGTGACATGATGTAATGTCTCGTGGTTCTTCTGGATGTTGTTGATGTCGCTGATATTGATGTCGTCTACTTGAGTTGGTCATAATTATGAAAACAGAGGCGACACAACATTTTTAGAGCACATGGTCTGCAGCAGAAATCAGTTTGAGATCTGACATGTTTTGATGCGTGTGCAGCTCAGAGCTGCTGTTCCGAGGATTAAACCACAAAGTTTTATCAGAGAGAAGGAAACTCACTATCAGCCAGTATCACGCTCTCACATTTCACTCTATTTTTGTACATCCTTTTTGTACATCCTTTTTGTACATCCTGCATTAATTTAGCAGGATTTATTTATTTTTATTTTATTTTTGTATGTAAGTTTTATGCATTTTTCTCTGTTTTATTTAATTACTCTGAAATATTTAAACTCTTGTAGGACAGACTCATGTAGGACAGACTCATGTAAACTCATGAAGGACAGACGAATAGTAGTATTAGCAGTTGCAGTAGTATTAGCAATAGTAGCAGCAGTAGTAGTAGTAGTAGTAGTAGTAGTAGTAGTAGTAGTAGTAGCAGTAGTAGTAGTAGTAGTAGTAGTGGTAGTAGTAGTAGTAGTAGTAGTAGTAGTAGTAGTAGCAGTAGTAGTAATAGTAGTAGTAGCAGCAGCAGCAGCAGTAGTAGTAATAGTAGTAGTAGCATCATTGACATCCCCATTTCTTGTCGTGAGTGCGATTGATTCCATCTTATCGCTTTAACTTTAAACCTCTTCTTTATCTGGAGTAATGTGGATTTTGGTCACTTATTGTAATTAGCAGCTTAGAGCCCAGATAAAGAGCTAAGACTGAGCGCAGATGTGGAAAGACTTTTTAAACAGAGTGAAACGAGTCAATGTCTAATCCATAAATGTGATTAACTTAAGTTATTAACAATCCAATCAAAGTCAACGTGTCACTTGAAGATAACAGGGCCTGAGTGGGATCATGTGGTGTAGAGAATATTGTCTGTCTACTGCAGAAAGGTTTTACATCAAGGAACCACTCATCCATTCACACATACACCAGTGTACACAGATACTAGGGATGGGGTGGGTTAAGTGTCTTGCCCAAGGACACAACAACAGCATTCATCTGTGGGAGCTGGAATGACACCAACCTGTGGGTCACTGGATCTGACCCCTCAACCAATGATGTTTATTTGGAGTGCGAGCTCCGAACAGCCATTCTTCAGATCAGTGGACAAAGGCTCTACCAACTGAGCCACGGATCTGTGACACCCATGGAACGTTATGTCATAATTTGCACATTTTAAATCACAACATTCATTTAAAACGACTTAATAAAGGAAACAAATCTGCTGACATCCACGTTAGAAAATTGTGGTGTCCAATAGGAGCTGACGTTTCCATAAATGCCATCACCACAAAGAGCTGTGAAGTTGTTGGCTCCTCTGATGGATAGCTAATGTGCTAATGTGCTAGCTACGTAACACTGCCGAATCCTACGAGTATCACTGATTAGGAAAGTAAAATTGGAGAGAGGAGTAAGTATGTCACAGTGGGCGTGTTCTGGTTGTGGTGAAAATGGAGGTTGATCAGAGCAATAACGTCTTGAATACAGGAGAATACAGATTACTCAAACATGCACGAATCACTCCAAAGACAACTTCAAGAGGGTGAAATAGAAGGAAACAACTATAATATGGGTAAAACCTCTGGAAAGTCGATTTAGCAGTAGGTCCACTTTGAGTATTCTGCTGTACTAGACAATAATATGCACTTTAATCATAAACAAATGTAAAAAATCAAAGGCTCGTTCAGTTCCTGCTTTCCTTCTCTTTAAAGCAGGTTTTCAAATGAGTTTTTCAAGCATGAACAAGAAACATGATCTGAGATGAGGTCCCTGGTGAAATAGGAGCTCCACAGAAGTAGATGAGACCAACTCAGTTTAACTGAGGTGAAAAGGTTTAGGAGGAAATGAGTTTAAAGTTTTTTAAAGTTGTGTTACCACAGTTCAATGTAATTCTATTTTATTTACCATCTTTAGCACATTTAAAATACAAAACCCCAAAAGCGCACAGGGACTGTGATATTCTGCACACGCTCTGTAAAAACTAACAAAAGCAGAGATTACATTATAAAGAGTTTTGGTTTTGCATATGAAAGCAGAAGGTGAGGACAGTTAAAAAAATTCAATAAAAACATGGTCACATGTCTGAAACTTCAAAAGACTCTGAGGTTTAAAGGATCAGACTCTTGACCTGTCTGTGACCTTAGGCCGCATTTCTTTTTAAACATCAATATTATATAAAATTCTAAATCAAAACCAGGCCTATTCAATTTAAGGCCCATGGCCCTCCAAGTGATCTGATCCGGGCCAGGACCCCTCTTCCAAATATGAAAAAAAAAAACATATTTTCTCTTGTTTACTGCTTTAGACCAGGTGTGGTTCTAGTTTAGAACTGGGTTAATTCAGGGTTAGTTGTGGTTTAGTCCTGGTTTAATCCTAGTTTAATCCTGGGATAGTCCTGACTCAGCAGTGGCTGCTGCTAGGAGATAGTAAACCAGTTTTCAAAGCTGTGTGTGCACAGAGGCTTTTTGTGAGTCTTTTGGGGGAGGGTAGGTACTTGCTTGTCTCAATTGAGATGTTTTTCCTGTGCTTAGAATGCATAACGAGAATGTATATTTTCAGCACAAAACTAAAAAAAGAAACGAAGAAAAAAAACCCACACCTGATGAATGCAGGATAGATATGTTTAATATGTTAATGACATACTATGAAACATTCCAGACAGCAACAATATCTCCATACATACTCCACAACCAGGCTCACACCAGACTCTGGATTGAGTTCTACACAGTATCCACTCAGAACCGCTCTCACTGTGAACAGAAACATGAACATTGATTTTTAGAATCGTGAATCTGATGGAAGTGTCAAAACAACAAGAAAAAAAAAAAAAAAACTAACTTTTGTTACATCCAGTTGATAGAAAAGCTCATTGTAGGTGTCGCACAAAGCTCTGATGTTCTGCATGTTCTTCACAAACAGAAGAGTCTGTGCTGATGCTAATTGGTCATGATTGGTCTGAACAATGAACCTTACAGCGGGAGCACGCAAAGACGGATCCTC
Source organism: Periophthalmus modestus (assembly GCA_019594935.1). Taxonomy (NCBI): domain Eukaryota; kingdom Metazoa; phylum Chordata; class Actinopteri; order Gobiiformes; family Gobiidae; genus Periophthalmus; species Periophthalmus modestus. The sequence goes on along the minus strand of JAIEZT010000019.1, from coordinate 27,898,907 downwards.
ATGAGTCTGTGAACTGAGCGAGGTTCAGTAGCAGACCTCTATGTGAAAAGTTACATAGAGCAGCTTCTTAAATTCTTCTTCTTTTTATATCTCAGTCCTCCAGTAAGATTCTGCAGACTGACCATGACAATAAAGCATCATTTTCTTGGTTAGACATTCAGTAGGACAGTAGGACCTCTGTCAGTGGAGGGAAATCATGATGAAATGTCTTTTAAATAGCCCAAAGAGAAAAGTTACTACTACTACTCATGTCCTACCTGGTATCTGCGCTCTGATTTGGTGGAAAACGCCTCCTTCTACATCCCTGCTCCCTGATTGGCTCCCAGGAGGATTCCTTGGATTCATATGAGCTCGTGTCTTTTTGGAGCAGTTTTACGCAGCTGATAAGAGCGCGTTTGGCACGGACACGGTCGACTCTCTCCGCGGGGAAAAAACGCAAAAAAGTGCCTCTTTCTCTCTGCTATGACCATGAGAATAAACCCGAGGCTTTTGAGGAAGCTGCTGAGGTGTTCAGACACTTGTGTTTTCAGAGTGGCGCGTGGACATTCAAAGAGGACGCAGATGAGGTGAGTGACTTTATCCACGGGAAAAACGCACAGTCTGAGAGATACTTAAAAAAAAATAGTGTCTAGATAGAAACATAACCTTTAAACATCTAATTGGTGCAGGAAATATGTGTGTGGGCATGTTAAATGGCATCCTGCTTCAGTATTCAGCCAGTTTGAACAATTGTGTTGGTTTATGTAGTAGTACTGACAAATACTGCATGTCCAAGGCCAGACAAGTGTATTTGTATAACACAGATTGTACACAAAGTAATTCAGAGTGTTTTAAAGAATAAGAAAGACATTAAAATCACAATACAACACTTCAAAACATAAATAATCATTATAAAATTAACATAAAAAGGGAAAAGTGCAGAAAAAAACCCTTTCAGTCATATGCACAGCTGAACAGAACCAGTTGGATACAGTAGTTTATATTCTGTATGGGTAATTTAATTTTTAAAAGGAGACTAAATGATTTACAAGTATTATTATCATCATTGAAACTTAGCCTCAATTGGACCGAACAAGTTTAACTTTTCTTGATATAAGTAGAGCTCATATTTCTGTCTTTTTTTGTCTGTTTTGTTTTTGTTACTGTGAACTTTTCCGAGACTTTTGGAGAGCTTCCTGGGAGCGCAGGTTAAGGAAGGACTAAAGGCAGGACTAAAGGGAGACAGCTGGGCGACACTTTCACAGAAACTAAATTCAAATTACCATGACTATTACTCACAGACGGGGATTCACAGCAGGACCACTATTTACCCCAAACCCACAGCACACACAGATACTACACACAGATCAATGAATGAGGCTGAAACCAGGGGTGGAAGAAGTACTCAAGTCTGCTACTTAAGTAAAAGTACAAAAAAAAAAACTCAAGTCAAAGTATCATGTGACAAAATCCTGTTAAAAATGTACTTAAAGAGTAAAAACTCAGACTTTCGAGATCTATCAAAGCTTCAAATGAACAATTTTGTCCAAATCTTTATCAAAATCACTACAACACAAACAACTGAAACGATATTTTTTTCCCCAGCTGTTTTTATTTATATATAATGTGTTAAAAATAAATGCTCAGCCTTTTCTGCAGGTCTCAAACTGTAATAAAAAATACTTTTACTTTTCAGTCCTGTTCAAAAATGTAGGGGAGTAGAAAGTACAGACACTGCTCTCAAATGTGGTGAAGTAAAAGTAAAAAATATCCACTTTAAAATGTACTCAAGTAAAGTACAGATACCTAAAATTTATACTTAAGCACAGTACTTTACTACTTTTACGTTACACGACTGGCTAATACTTTGTCAAACATGGCACATTATAGGGGATGCTTGTTGTCATGGAGATGTGATAAAATACAAAAGTATGTCATTAAACTTATCCATCTCCATGACTGAGTAACAGGTCAGGTCTGTGGAGCGGTGACCCCACTCGTAGTTTATCAGTGCTGTCCTGGTTACGCTCATTAACACAACTGTCAAGATAGCTAATTTTGAAGCCTAATCTGTTGGAACAGAGATACTGCGCTAAACGATAATATTGAAACTCCTTTATCCAACTGACACAATTAAAACAAAGGCAGATGATCCCAGTAAAGCCATTTTTTAATAGACAGTGTCACTAAAAGGCCTGAGCTGCAATAAATGAATAGCAAAATGAACCAATAGGCCTGATTAGCTGTAGAAGTAGAAAACAAAAATGACAAAAATTTCCACATTTCTACGAAGAAACTGTCCACGCGATAACTAATGACCCCCAAAATACATCGTTCCAGTTTTCACATATGGAGCAATAAGTCAGTGTAGTATTTTTTGCGACAGGCCTACTCATTAACCTCAAACATGCCCAGCAGCGAAATCCTTCAGCTAGTCCTGACCAAGATCCTGGCTCAAGAAATGGGGAAGGAGACCATAAAGTCCTCTTCAGTAACTATAATCTGCAGTGGTCAGTGACTTTAGGCGTTTTTCCTGGGAGACAGGTCGTCCAAATCCTGTATCACGCAAAATTGACCCTTTTAGCCGTGTTATAATACTGGTATCACCTCAAAAACATTCCCACATGTTTGAGTAACTCTTAATTATTAGTCTGTCTACATCCCTAAAGCTCAAAATGCTCTGTTCCACCTCGTGATGTCATGAAGTGGTGGTTTTAAGGTTGACACACTTAGTTTTACCTTTTGTTCAGTGGAGACTTGAAATTCCAGGGTTGAAATTCCCTTTTGTGTAGTAGAGTATTGTGTTTTTCCATTTGAGAGATGAGCTCCTCCTAAATCTGCAGGGTTTGCGTGTTAAACATGTGAATGAAACGAAACACAACTCACGATTTGCCATAAAACTCCATTTGTCTCTGTGAAATCTATAAATCTTACTTACCTCTCCACAGATCTGACCTGTAACTTGGCCTGATGTCGTCCTCTGCTTGTCTCAGTGTTAATTTTGTTGACTAAAACCACGCAAATATATTTTCTGGTTGACTAAAACTACTAAGAATAAATGTTTAACTAGATCTTGACGAAACACTGGCTTGTTTCCATGGATATCGATCAGTTTAATGCCATACTGTGGAACATTCCAGGCAACATCTGGAACACCTCTATCTAATATTTAACCTGATATTCATTTAAGCACATATCAATACCGCAAAAAACACATTAAAAGTACAAAATTTGACCTTTCCTGATCAGTTTTAATGCCATTTTGAGATTTATCAGAACTAGTATGAGAACTTATGGTAACTAAACTTGTTTCACTTGTTTTGCTGTACCATCTTTGGACTGAAATGTTCAAATTAAGCTTTATACATATATTATTTATGTGCATTTAGGCAGCTGGTTTGGCCAAACAAGATATCAGTCACTGCTGGAGATTTAAGGGCAGTAGGTGATACGCTAAAAAGTCCAAATATCGGCCCGTCTATCTCTAATGGCAACATAACCACATTTTTTATACTGTATAACAAGTTGGTCACAGGCTTGTAAATCTGCTTTTAGGCCGTTAGAATCATTATATAAAAGTGTTATCAAGATCCATGACAAGAAAAGTCGACAATTCCATCACTGTCATATTCTTGTGAAACATAGGTTGCTAAGTTTTGAAAATCTGATGATGTTTGCAAATGTTCGTTTACTGTTTAAGATCATTCATGATTCTGCTGCTCCTCCACTAAAACAGTTTGTGTCTCTGGGCTCTGAAACCACCTCCCGAGCCACTCGATCCACTGTGCGTGGCGAGTGCAGGATCCCCAAACGCAGGACGGCATTCGGAAACTCAGCCTTTTCATGCGTGGCTGTCCGTCAGTGGAACATGTTACCAACAGAGCTGATCACATGTACAAACTATGGCACATTTTCACGCCTGGTGAAACAGTGGCTCCTCTCAAACCAAACCTGTGCCCATAATGTGGACTGATGAGTGTCTGGAGAGAATGGGATGTTCTGGAATGAATGAATTGTATGATGATTTTGGAAAAGGATGATGATTTTAAGGGGTTGAGAGAACTGGGTGTGAATGAGGAAACAGAACTGTTCTGATGCTCCGGTCATTATAAAGACACTTTCTTTGTATGTTTGATTTTATGAAATATAACATCAACCTGCCCAGGGACTACAGGTGGAAATTAGCACTAGCGCTATAACCTGGTACAATACATCTCTCCTGTTTAGGTTAATGTACATTGTGCACTGTCCCTGTCTCATTAAATAAATAAATGAAATGAAAAAAAATAAAGAAAGTGCCATTATTTTGTGTACTTATGTAGAATTGTGTTACCGAAAGAAGTAACATGTTTTATCGTGGTGAAGTCGTTTGTGCGTGGACATTGAGTTAGATCAGGTATAGCGTTGTCATAATTTCGATTTGTGTTGCTTCCAGACCCACTGGGACGTGTTGTTCGTTGTTGAGCAGAGTCATGGCTCTACCTCTGGCCCCTGTTTCCTCCCCAATCAGATCAAGACGTAGCTTCATTAACCTGGCCGCCTCCGTCAGTCCACGAAGGATGGAGCACTCCGAATGCAGGACGTTTGGGTAAGAGAAACACAGCACTGTTTTGGTCCTGTTGGCATTTCAAAAGTACTGACATTTCCTCCACAAGCAACAAACCTGTCTCCTGTTTTATTCTGCATAAAAAGTGCCAACCCTGTAGTTTAAATCTGTACAGACGTGTTCGGTAATGTGATTCTTGTCTTCGTTTGAGTTCATATTTCAGTCTTTTTGATAATTCTTCTAGACTCATTTACAGTCGAGAACAGGGGTGTCCAAACCTTTTTCACCGAGGGCCACATACTGAAACATATTTGAAACTGAGGGCCACAGATCAGTGTCAGTACAGGGAGTCAAATGGTGCAGAGGTTTAACACAGGTTTGACAGAGACACTGTATGTTTAATAAGACTTGGAAGATTATTTTTTGGGTCTGTGTCACAATGCAATATGATGTTATTCAGGTTATAGAGTTAGAATCTCTTCAATTTGTAGTAAAAAATACTTCCTGATCAATTGGGCCAGTTTAGGAGGAGGCATGAGGGCCGACAAAAACTGGTCTGAGGGCTGTATTTGGCCCCTGGGCCGTAGTTTGGGACAGCCCTGGTTTAGAACAACAAAAGGTCAACTCTGAACTAAACACAAAATATCAGGTCATTACATTGTGTTAGATGGGACAATCAACAGCATAATTTATGACGGGTTGAATTAATAACGTCTATGACCCATTACAGATGCAAACTTAAGTACTGGAGTGTTTCATTCTGCTGTGTATTTATTTATTGCAGCATATTTTTTCAGCTTTAGAATAGTTTTTGTGTCAGTGGCATTAATTAATTTCACTATTATCGTTTATCGTCTGTATTTACTTCAGCAATATATCCAACTTGCAAAAATGTGTCTTCCTCAAAGGCCTAAAGCTGCGTTATGATGTTGTTACCTCCTCAAAAACATATCTGGAGTTGTGTTTTTGTCTATAAACCGGGGTTATTTAAACATGTGCGAGTGAGTCTGAGCGTTTCCTGTAGCACATGACATCACAAGGTGGAACAGAGTGTTTGCAGTTTGGAAGAAGAACTCCTGCTAGGTCTAAATGTGCCGGGTTTGTGTGTTAAACAAAACACAACTCCAGGAAACAACATTATAACATAGATCAGAAACTAGTGTAATACAGGCACTTTAAAAGATTTGCATTGAAATCATGAACCACATTATTCTGCAGAGTTTTACCATAAACATTGACATTTCTTTTTCTTTTTTTAGGTACACTCCAGAGCAGATTTACAACTTAGTGGCAGACGTTGATCAGTACAGCCATTTTGTACCTTGGTGTAAGAAGTCTCGGACCGCGAAGACTAGAAATGGACAGGTTCTTGCGGAGTTGATGGTCGGATTTCCCCCTGTCCTTGAACGCTACATCTCTGAGCTCACCTACATCCCAAACCACCAAGTCCGGGTAAGAACACGCTCTGAAATACATGGGATTCTTGTACGAGTTCATCAGTTCATATTTCAGTCTAGATGCTCTTGAGGTTGTTTAAAATTGCACTTTGAAGAGAGCCCTACATTTTCAAAAACGTGTTTACACTTATAGCAGACATCTAATGACATTCTTGACATTGCCTGCTCTCGTAGGGCGTAACAAAGATCGGAGCATTTGATAGATGATGTTTGTCTTTCTTGTTGGTGGCCATTTTAAACAGACTTTTCTTTTTTTTTTCTCAGGCTGTGTGCAGGGACGGGTCACTCTTCCGCCATCTTGAGACTGTCTGGAGTTTTTCCCCTGGTCCCACCCCAAACTCCTGCAATGTGGACTTCTTTGTAAGTAAATTTTATGCTAAATATAAAATACCAAATATAAAATTAACTGCTGTTTGGCTAAATTTGAAGTGTATAAATTACCGGCCAAGAAAGATGCACGAGGTAACTTTTTCTGTTGGAGTACGTCTCACTGCTTTCTCTATGAAGATGTCCGGAATGTGTCACAGTATGGCATTAAACATACCTATATCTATGGAGACAAGTACGCAACTCCCCCAGGGCCAAGTTACAGGTCAGGTCTGTGGAGAGGAGGCCTCCACTTACAGTAAGAAAGTACTGACAGCAACACCTGATTAAATGATGCATTACAAAAAGTTTAATGCCGTACTGTGGAACATTACAGGTAAAGAAATGACATCTTCATGGGGACAAGTAAACCCTGCATCAGAAAAGTGATTTTTGGTTACTCCTGAAAAATGTACACATGTTTTTTGAATCTTCAAAACCACCAATAGATAAAAGGATAAAAAGGAGCATAAATAACATTTGTGGGACTTGAATTCAAAAGCAGGTTAATGGAGGTTAATCCCTTATTTCTTGTGTTAAGTTAGGGAGACCGAAAAAATATTTAGTACACTTAAAATGCATGCTATTTTAAGTTTAAGCATCTTTGAATACTGGCCCTGAGCTGTCTAAAGAGGCATTATGCAGTAGTAGTTATGCAATAGTTTTTTGTTTTTTTTCTACCATGTTGTAACGTTTTAAGGAAAGCTTCAGTATCGGAACTGAAAAAGTTGGATCTGTGCATCCCAAATCTGTATAATCCCTCCGTCATCCTGCTATGATCCATTAAAAGTTGTAGGAGTGAAGACGTTTGGCTGCTTCTTCAGTTCTGGTCATATCGCTGCTGGACACTCCCTTATATCTGTCTGACTACACAAACTACACTGAAACTAACACACCTGTTGTTTACAGTTTGTTAGCTTAGTCTGTTGAAGTACAGTAAATGTGAACTACTGAGTCATATTTGGCATAATTATTCAGGCCCTGATTTGATGAACGATGATGTAGACCTTGTTTGGTCCCGTTTAGTTCCAGGTTTATGTGGTAACTATCTGCAAGAATGAACACAGGCTAAAATAGGACTATGTACAGTTTGAGAGCAACTTTAAAAGGTTCAGGAAAAACGGCAACAATATTTAAACAGGGGCACACAACATGTCAGGATGTCCGGCTCTGTTTAAGGGTGAGAAATTCCTGCTGCATTTACACTCTTTGACCAATAGATGGCAGTGTTTTTCTTGAGCTCGAAGGTTAAGACATGCTTTTTAACTTTAAGGTTGATTCTAGACTAAATTTCAAATCTCTTTAGTTAACGTCTTCCTTCAGACAGATATAAGACAGTGTCCACCAGTATCTGACCAGAAGTGGAGAAGCTCATTTTTAGTTTGTTTCTACATCCTAGGGCAAGATTAATCACAATCAAATCAAAAACGCAATTTGAATCATCCTACACAGCAAATTGAAAAAGCTGCAATTTTAAAGTCCTTTTCAAATGACAAAATATCTTCTTAAAACTTGCTAACCCTGTAGTTTAGACGTCTGCAAACATGTTCTGAAATGCATGGGAATCTCGTGTTGGAGACAAAACTGAAATATGGAACGCTGAGCTAAGGTTAATGCATCTGGACAATATGTACTTTGAATCCAAGTCCAACTATTAAAACATATATCGCCAAATCTAATCGTTAATAGAATTAATATGATTGACTGAGACTCAGGAGCAGGACCATGCCTCCTCCTCCATCTGCTCCTCTCCAGCGAACCACAACCACACCTCTAAATACCCACAAGCCCTATTCATACAGGCCTATCCTAACAATGTCTGTCCCTCCTCCCAAACCGTGAATCTTGTTCCTCTTTCGACTTGAAGACCTCACCAATCGTGCCAAAATTGCTCCTCCATTTTAAGAAATACACCTGGATCAAACCAAAACAGCTGTGAACCTTAGATTAGTTTACAGTTCAATGATTTGCCTTATTCGGTCGTGCTCACTTTTGTTTCTAAATGCGACTAAAATGCACTTTCTTTGTGGTGGTACTTCCGATTAAGCGGGAATCCCATTCATTTCAGTGGAGAAATTTGAGAAAAGCTTTGCCACCAAAATCGGATATAAAGTAGACTGATTTGTGTAAATGTTTTATGTTCATGTGACCAACAAGTCAACACTGGTCTGATTATCTGGAGGCTTTAAAACGGCCCTGTAGCTCGTGTAGAACCTATTTACTGTCAACATCAGCCGCTTCATGCAAAATAGTACGACCCGAATGATGATGGCAGCTCCCACGGCAACTTGAATAAGGTGAATACTGTTTTAACACTTATATTTTTTATTCTCTAGGTTTCCTTTGAGTTCAAGTCGCTGCTCCACTCTCAGCTGGCCAGAGTATTTTTTGAAGAAGTTGCCAAAGAAATGGTCAATGCTTTTGAATCCAGAGCTGCTGCGCTTTACAAAAACGGTCCAACAAAATCCACAAAGAAACCAACTTGACCATAGTGTTGAAACAGAGGTCTCTCCCTATTGCACACACAAAGTTTGACCTATACTTTTGATATTGCATTTATTTATGAATCACAGATTAATTTATTGTATTACTTGTAAATAGAAATTATATTAGGTTTTTTTTTTTTTTTTTGGTTTTGTTCTTTTTAATTATTGGTCACATTTTTACACACAAGTACCTCGGACCTGACCTGTACCTCGGACCTGACCTGTACCTCGGACCTGACCTCTACCTCAGCAAAATGTTGTAGCTTATCTATATAGTTTTTTGAATAAAATATGTTCCTTTTGCTTCCTTTTATGTTGTTTTTAAATGATAATTAGCATTTTTGGCTTGTGACTACTTTTGTCTGAATTAAAGGTGCACTATGTAACTTTTCCAGTGTTGGGTCTGTGACATGCTTCATTCAAAAGCACAAGATCAGTTTGTGTGTATGTATGTATATGTATTATAATTATACACCTTATTTATTTATTTAATTATTTTTGATAAACCTTTTAATAGCAAAAACATACTGTAACTTGCTTTCACAAACAGCTCTTAGGTAATGGTAAGTAGGTAGAGGTCAAGTGGCTGTCTCTGATATTTCATGGCAAATGAAATGACAGAAATGGAGACATTATAGGCTAATAAAATACGAATGTGACAACAAAATAATTTAAAGGTCCTATATTACAAAAAATTGGCTCTTGTGAGCTTTAAGCCATGTTATAATGTTAGCTCATCAAAGCACACAGAGTTGTGTTTTGTTTCATTCACACATGTTTGAACCATTTCTTATTAGTCTGTCCACATCTCCAAAGCTCAAATGCTCTATTCCAACTTGTGATATCATGAAGTGGTAGTTTTCAAGTTACAGCTAACTTTTACCTTTTGTTCAGTAGAGTTTGAATGAAATTATCCAAATGATTCAAGTGAAGATGTATGGAGTTTAAAAACACAGTGGAGCACTTCCTTTATTACAAAAAACAGAGTTTCACTTTGAGAGAAGAACTCTCAATATGCAGGATTTGTGTGAATGAAACAAAACACAACTCCAGGTCTGTTTGTGACGGGCCACAATCTTGAAATTCCAACTCAGAAAGTCAGTGAATATTAGAAAATCCATCATGGCGGCACCCTGCGTTTGATGAAAATTAACACTTAAAACATTTTTCTAGCTTTTATTACTTAGTTCAATCTTTAATGTAGTACACTGGTAATTGTATTTTCTTGCAGCAATAGATCAGAAAATAGCATAATATAGAGCTTTTCAGATCAGAGAGTGAACAGGAGGAACCCAGTGAAGGTGTTGTAGTTCATTACATCGTCGTAGACCAGTCTGTTTGCTGCCAGCTCCACGTACACGTTGTCACCAGCCTCTAGGGGGAGCACTGCTGCGTTACTGCCCATGTCACGAGTATCTGATCCAGAAGTGTCCCACACAGACACCACACGCTGCCCATTTTTTGTCAGGCTCACAACTGAATTAGAAGGGTCCTCAAGGTTGTTGAACATGGAGAAGCGAAAGTAGTACATGCCTTTGATGGGTGCTGTGAAAAAGCCTAGGGAAAAAAGGGAAATAAATTCAATATTTATAGTTATCACAAAATAGAGAGATTTGGTGATCAGCCAGCACCAGCCATTTGTAATGTATGTAGCTTACAATCTGAAATCTAAGGTAATAGACTAATGATAATACTCGCACACTACACTGAGTCTCTTTGTTAATGAGTATTTATTCATGATCAACCATTAGAAGTGCGTTTACACAGCCCTTTATTGGCTCTTATTTTGCCATAGCCTAAGGAAAAAAAGCACTGGTAATGTAATGGATTACGAAGGGGCTCCAACAAACTGTTCAAAAAGTGGAAAAAGTGCATTACTATTCTGAATATAAACATAGAGCTGTGTGGTGGCATTACAATGACACAGTGGTTGACACTGAAAATTATGCATTTGTTGTTTGCAAAGCAGGCTTGAAAGAAATGTTCATCATCTTTTAAAACCTTAAAGACATGTTCATCATCTTTTAAAACCTTAAAGACATGTTCATCATCTTCTAAAACCTTAAAGACATGTTCATCATCTTCTAAAACCTTAAAGACATGTTCATCATCTTCTAACACCTTAAAAATGACTCTGATTTGGAGCCGGCCTCCAGAAGCCGCCGTGATCTTCGTTTATTGATGTTGTGAGTGAGCAGCTGTGTGGATTGTTCTGTTGACATACTATTGACATATGAGGTGTACTATTGTTTCACGACCATGGTGTCTGCCTGAAAAAATGACATTAAATGTGAATTTAGTGAAAATGTCCTAAAATCTCAAGTTTTTTGTTAGAGAGAAGGATATATTCTATTTATATGTTGAATTCTGTGTCCTCCCTCGATGGAGATCTATGTTTTCACTAACAAAAGCAGATAGACGCTCTCGGCTCAAGGCCTACTGCAGCCGAACAGTTAAGGCCCCTCCTGGAAAGACAGTCTGGAGCCATCCTGCGTAAGAATTGTGGAGTGAACACTCGCCCCATGATTCATATTTATGCTGTAGCTCATGTTTCTCACAATATGATTTACTTAGAAAAGGGTTTGCTTCATTTTATTGTGTCCATGTCACAAAATGTTATTGAAAGTTTCAATATAGACGTTTCTCATCTTTCAGAACCAGCATCAAGAGTGTGTTCTTTATTTTCTACTGCTTCCATGTACCTGTAGCCGGATTGTAGTTGCTCCCAAAGTTGGAAAATACATTCTTGTACTTCAGAGGAGTGGCAGTGTTGAACGGCCCAGTGTTTCCAGAGCCACTTTCAATGAGAGATGCAGAAAAGGCCACTTTGGGAGTACCTGAAATAACAGAAAGTGGCTCATAACAATTATGGTTCCTATGACAATTCAGGGTTGATTCCCTCATTTTGTAGAGGGCCTGACAGGTGTATGACCACCATTTACATGAACAAGATGAATGTCTTGCCCAAAAGCTCATCAAAACAGTACATAATGCATATAATTAGTGACGTAACAAGTTGTGTTGTCATAATTCTTACTATGAATGATGCTCTTCAGTTGAGTGAGTTCTGTCTCAGTCTGGTCCAGTTTGGTTTCCACTTGTGTCATTTTGTCCATGAGATTTGTTCAACAGCAACAGTATATAATGCATAGCAGTACCAACCCTATACCTTCATTTAAAGTGAGAGCCACTTTCTGTTCAAAAAAATAAATCTTATGTCCAGATATGGGTCAATAGAATGCAAAAAACTTAAAACAAAACAAAAAAAAAACTAAACTTGGTGAACTTGTATAACTGCAATTGTAGATATAATCAATTAAATGTCCCACTATTTTAACCTGATAATAAACTTAATCCAATTCTTTATGTCAGTTACCCACACTCCCTCTACATAATTTACTCTATTTTTGGTGAGAACATACTATGGCTTTAACCTTAATTCTTACCCAGAGTGATGCTCTTCAGTTGAGTGAGTTCTGTCTCCGTCTGGTCCAGTTTGGTTTCCACTTGTGTCATTTTGTCCATGAGATTTGCCACTTTCTCTGTCAGAGCTCCCACAGCCATAGACACAGAGCCATCGCAGCATTGAGCATGTCTGGCGCAATTCACATCGTCCTGGGCCCCATTCACTGCACAACTGATCAACAGCAAGACAAGGACTAAGGCCTGCATCATGTTTGTGTCTAAATCCTCTCACTGTGAAATGGTGGCTCCTTTTATGCCTGTACCTTTAACCATTAACTTATTACTTATTTATGATTCGTGTGAGGTTTTAGTGGGCGACTTTTCATTGTGCAATAATGCGCTTGGACTTTTGGACAGTGGGCAATTATCCAATTACATTTCATGTTTTAAGACTTAAATTGGTGTATTTGAGTATCAACTTAGAAGATAAGTTGAAGAAGATAAGGCAAGGCAAGTTTATTTGTATAGCACAATTTGTACACAAAGTAATTCAAAGTGCTTTACAGAATAAGAAAGACATTAAAATCATAATACAACAAATCAAAACATAAATAATCATCATAAAATTGACATATATCTTCAGGAAGACTAAAATGTATAGCTTACAGTATATATAACCTATGCTCTACACAGCTTACAGTGTAAATTGAAATGTCCTGGCACCATCTGTGGGAGGTGTTTGACTCCTGAATAGTAGAAATGGGGTTCTATGAGGCCAGTACAAGATGAATGATTTACCAACAAAGCGTTAGAATCACAGGGAAACAGCCTTTGGTAAACAACAAGCAGAGTAAATCAATTCAAACTAAACCAAACAAAACCAAATTCACAGGAGACAAGCAATGGATATGTGTCCCATTACGGCACCAACATAAAACATGTCTCATAAGGGACGATTAAACCAATTTAAATGAAATTAAAAGTTGAGAAGGAAAAAAATACGTTTTGGATGTTTTATTGAAAGATACAAGATGCAGTATTTCTCATGCCATGTGGAGTCATTTCAATGGTAGAACGAATACCAAAAATAATACAATGGTTTAAGATGTCACAAAAAAATGGTTTATATTACAAGACATCAGACATCAGAGTTTTGGTGAATACAATTTTTTAAAAAGAGTTTTGATAAAATATGTGAAAAAACAAAGAAAGAATTTACGATTAGAGAGTAAACAGCAAAAACCCAGTGAAGGTGTTGTAGTTCATTACATCGTCGTAGACCAGTCTGTTAGCTGCCAGCTCCACGTACACGGTGTCTCCAGCCTCTAGGGGGAGCACTGCTGCGTTACTGCCCGTGTCATTTTCATCTGATGTGACAAGGTCCCAAACAGACACCACACGCTGCTCATTTTTCTTCAGACTCACAACTGAATTAGGAGAATGGCTGCTGTGCATTGAGAAACGAAAGAAGTACACGCCTTTGATAGTTGCTGAAAATTCCTAGGAAAAAAAGTGAAACTTGAATATTGAGTGCCCCTCACAAGGCTATTTGGTGACACTTAAAATGTATCACACTTCAAAGCTTGTTATTTTGACCAGCCTAGTTCTGCTGCACTATGACATCTCTCTATCAGTGTCCTCAACAACAGTGTGTTTGTCACGATCCACGTGTTCCTGCTCCGTGTTTTGCCTCCTGTGTCTGGAGCTGGGTGGAGTTCCTGGCTCCTCCTGCACACACCTGGAACTCATCAGCGCAATCAACGCCACCTGCCGTGGATAAGAGGAGCCAGGACCTAACACTTGGGTCCAGATCTTCTGTCCAAGTGACTATCTAGCTGTTCCTAGTTTTTGTATTTTTGCTCCCCGCGCTCCGCCCCGGACTCAGACCTGCACCCTGTTCTCCGCTCTGAATCTACCTTCATTGTGATATTAACACTACTCTAAATAAACACTGTAAACCTTCCCCAAGTCCTGCATATCTTGGTCCAATTTCGCCCTGCATTACGACAGTGTTCCTTATTTTCTACTGCTCCCATGTACCTGTAGCTGGATTGTAGTTGCTACCAAAGTTGGAAAATACATTTTTGTACTTGAGAGGAGTGCCAGTGTTGAACGGCCCAGTGTCTCCATGGCCAGTTTCATAGAGAGATGCAGAAAAGGCCACTTTGGGAGTACCTGAAATAACACAACGTGACTCTCAACAATCACGGTTCCTATGACAATTCAGTGTTGATTCCCTCCTTTTGTAAAGGGCCTGACAGGTGTATGACCACCATTTACATGAACAAGATGCATGCAGTGTCTTGCCCAAAGGCTCAACAAAACAGTACATAATGCATATAATTAGTGACGTAAGAAGCTGTGTTGTCATAATTCTTACCCAGATGTGATGCTCTTCAGTTGAGTGAGTTCTGTCTCCGTCTGGTCCAGTTTGGTTTCCACTTGTGTCATTTTGTCCATGAGATTTGCCACTTTCTCTGTCAGAGCTCCCACAGCCATAGACACAGAGGCATCACAGCATTGAGCAGGTATGGCCCCATTCACTGCACAACTGACCAGCAACAACAGGACTACAGTCTGCATCATGTTTGTGTCTAAATCCTCTCACCGAGAAATGGTGGTTCCTATTATACTTGAGCATTTTGACAGCCAGGAAATTCCTGGTTCCGTAAACTATATACATTAGTCATTCACATTTTACTGGCTTAGTGGCACTTTCCATTTTATTGTGTAATAATGCCTTTTGGACAATGGACGCTTGGGCAATTTTATAGTTTTAGACTTAAAACAGTGCATACACAATTTTAATGCAACCACATGACAACATTTGACATGGATGCCAGTCAGACAGTCGTATGAGTAATACTAAGTCCACTTTTGAAGTTTTTTTGTCATTAAATTAAATCATAGACTATGATTTATCTTAAAACTAAGCCAACTAAACATGAGAAACCCTAACGTGACACGGGTGTTACTTACGATAGATTGCATTACCTAAGAGATCTGCAATATCTGGGCATCTGATTGACTTTTCACCTTTTTATATAATCAAAAAAAGTCCCTTGAGATGTTTACAAAAATATACTTAACTATAAAGCCCTGCACTGTAATGTTTACTGATATCGCCAGTTTAAATGATGTGATCTTGATAAAATAGAGAAAACACTATGTGCTTTAACTAATGTATAGGTGTTACATACTCAGCAGGATAATTCATGTTTAATGTGATAAACACCCAAAAAACATTGGTTTATCTTAAATTTGTGATACATTTTTCCACCAATGTTATTTCTAAGCAGTCAATTAATATTACACAAATGAACAGTGTTTCCTCTGCCTAATTAAAAGACTGACATGAATCGACAATACACAAAGTTTTTTTTTTATTGTTATGAGGCAATGGTTAAATCATTCAAATAAAACCAAGTGTATGTTTAACAGGGCTCCAGACACACAGGGACTAGACAAGGATGTCCACTCTCCCCATCTCTCTTCACTATATTCATCAAACCACTGGCTGCAGTTATCCATCAGAATCCCTCTATTGCAGGTAGGCTATACAAAATCCAAATGTTCTCTATAAAATCAGTCTCTTTGCTGATGATATATTACTTTACCTCCAAAACCCAATTTTCTCTCTACAAGAAACTGTAAATGTCATAGACTCTTTCTCCAAAATATCAGACTACTCTATCAACTGGTATGAATTCTCAATTCTTCTTCTATTGGAGATACAACTGCCCATAAACTCCCTGTCTCTGTTTGCACAATACTGGGGAGTTAGGATTTTCTCCAGGCTGTCAGAGTTAATCAGCCTCAACTTCACTTCATTACTTACAACATTGACTGACGACCTTCTGCATTGGATCAGTTTACCTCTCATACTCATTAGCCGAATAAACACAGTGAAAATGATGATTCTTCTGAAAATAAACTCTCTCTCTCTTTAGAATGACTCTGGTCCACCCACTTACTTCCTGGTTGACCTCACATGACTCAATAGTTTGAACACCATGCATCAAACTCTGTACTTTACAAACTCCAAGCCCAACGGGAGGGTCACAGCTCCAAATTTTTATCAATGACTGATTGCAAATTAGTTACAACATATAATCAAATGGATCAACTCTAAACCGTCTTTTTGGCTGAGCATAGAGCAGTTTCTATGCAATAACACTTCAGTCTCAGACCTACCTTTTATGTCGATCATTAAAATGGCAATCCTGTTTCAATTTTTACATTTTTTTTTTTTTTTTTTTACAGGCAGTCTGGTGGAAAGGCAGTCTGGTGGAAAGGGAATAAAATCACTACTGGAATAAACTGGACTTCACCAGCAAAAAAAAAGACCAGTACCAGGAGCATGGCATTGGAAGCAAACTAAACAAGTCTCTAGAATACCTCCAAGTTAAACCAACAATCATTTCCACCCTCCAGAGTATTTCTATCGACCTGCAACTCCCTCCAGTGGTGTCAGATTAATCAATTTGACTTCAACTAAAAGACTTCTCTCAAGAATTTATAGATTCATTTCACTGTCAGACAAATATCCTTCAAGCACGTCAATCAAATGGGAGCGAGCTCGATCAGTCGCTCCTATTGTCAACTTCTGGACTCAGGTCATCCAGGACATCTATTCTATGACTATGAATCGGAAAACCAGGAAACACAAACATTACACACTGGAAAAAACCTTCTCATGGATCATATCTCAACAGAATCTCTCTAAAACATCACTCATCAATTGCTGATAGAACCCGTCTCTGTCTGGACTCCACTCATGTCATTCCTACGCATTTCTAAAACGTAACCTCTCCTTCCTTCTCATATCTTTTTCCCTGCCTGATCTCTATTTTATCTCCACACTACTATAACAGTAACTGACATCATGAAAATGCAATTAGAAATTATATTGTTTCATCAAATATATAATTATTTACAATTGAAAATCGAAATATTCTATTTAATTCATAGTTTAAAAACTATAAGGGTGACATATGTGAAAAGTAATTGCAAAAAAGGGAATAATCTGACAATCGTGAAGAGATACCAAGTGTTAAGGAGCTGAAACGTGCCAAAAAACTGAATATGAGGGTAAAGCAGACTGTCATCACGTAGTCACTCCTATAAGAACTACTGTAGTATTTGTGCACAGAGATGAGCCAGCAACCTTAAGTTGGGTTACCATTGGTTACAAGTTAGTTTCTCTGCTCACAAAATGAAGTTGAACTCGTCTCAGGCATGCTGGGTAATGAATCCTGCAATTATCAGGGACAAGTTCAGAGTCGGAGTCAAACCTCGATCATCTGAGTGCAGCGTCCTTGTCTTCCCAACTACAAATCATGAGTGTGTAAGTGTACCACGGGAAAGAGGAACCTCCAGGGGTGCCACTGTAACGAGGTGAATGTGGTAAAAGGAGAAGTTAAAATCTGTCAACTGGACAAATTGCTGTAGGAGTGAAAGTCCAGTTGAAAGATTTTAACTTCTTCTTTTGCTATGGATCAGACCTGGACGACTGAGGGTTTACACAGATAATGAGGTGAATGCTCAATTTTTAGTTAATAGTTCTAAATGTGTAAGAGTGACAGATGTGAAAGAAAAGCTAATTCTTCCCATTAAGTCCATACACAAAAAGGTTGAACAGTAATTAAAGGAGAGGCAGCTGACTGCTCAATTATTCCAATAAAACAGGTACAAGACATAACCCTGCAGTTTTGGATGTTTTATTGAAAGATACAAGATACACACCATAGGGACTATTAATATTTGGTCATGTTTGTAACCAAATTTAATGTCATTTAATGGTCAGTTGGTTGTCACTTGCAAAAACTGTGATACTCATGGAAAAGGAAATGACAGAGATTAAGATATCAGAGTTTGATTAAATATGAATGTGAAAGAAACAAAGAAAGAATTTAAGATTAGAGAGAAAACAGAAAGAATCCAGTGAAGGTGTTGTAGTTCATTGTATCGTCGTAGACCAGTCTGTTTGCTGCCAGCTCCACGTACACGGTGTCTCCAGCCTCTAGGGGGAGCACTGCTGCGTTACTGCCCATGTCATTACCATCTGATGTTGCAGTGTCCCACACAGACACCACACGCTGCCCATTTTTCTTCAGGCTCACAACTGAATTAGGAGAATGGTTGCTGTGCATTGAGAAGCGGAAGAAGTACACGCCTTTGATAGTTGCTGTGAAAATTCCTAGAAAAATAGTGAAACTTGAATATTTATAGCTCCTCACAAGACTATTTGGTGACACTTAAAATGTATCACACTTCAACGCTTGTTATTGTGACCAGTGTACTTCTGCTGCACTATAACATCTCTGTGTTTGTTTTTCTACTGCTCCCATGTACCTGTAGCTGGATTGTAGTTGCTGCCAAAGTTGGAAAATACATTCTTGTACTTCAAAGGAGTGGCAGTGTTGAACGGCCCAGTGTCTCCAGAGCCAGTTTCATAGAGAGATGCAGAAAAGGCCACTTTGGGAGTACCTGAAATAACACAATGTGACTCATAACAATCACAGTTCTTATGACAATTCAGTGTTGATTCCCTCATTTTGTAGAGGGCCTGACATGCGTGTGGCTGACATTTACATGAACAAGGTGAATGCAGTGTCTTGACCAAAGGCTCATCAAAACAGTACATAATGCATATAATTAGTGATGTAACAAGCTGTGTTGTCATAATTCTTACCCAAGGTGATGCTCTTCAGTTGAGTGAGTTCTGTCTCTGTCTGGTCCAGTTTGGTTTCCATTTGTGTCATTTTGTCCATGAGATTTGCCACTTTCTCTGTCAGAGCTCCCACAGCCATAGACACAGAGGCATCGCAGCATTGAGCATGTTTGGCCCCATTTGGATTGTCCTGGGCCCCATTCACTGCACAACTGACCAGCAACAACAGAACTACAGCCTGCATCATGTTTGTAGTGAATATGCTTTCGGTGTGATATGGTGACTCCATTTATACTTGTGCCTTTATTGGTGGTGGTGCAATGGTGTAATATAAAATGTATCCTGTTTGTTCAGGAACTTCACTCTGTATTAATCTATTTGTCAACTGTAAAAGATAGTCCCATTTAACAAACTGGGTGCTAATTTACAAGTGCAAACTGACGGTCTGCATGTGTGTGGACGTGTTACTATGAGAAACGGCACCTCTTATTCTTACCACAATTCTAATATATAAATGAGAGTTTAGCATCTGAGCAAAAGGACTGTTTCATTTCTCCTCTTCCCATGCTTAACATAATATGATGACTCTGACTTATATACTCACCGACTATTTGTGTCTGTACCCATTTCTTGAATCAGTACAATACAATTAAAATTAACTTCAAATTCCCAATTTTTAATAATCAGCTTCACACCGTGCTCATTAGATATATGCGTATAGGCACATAAGCGTCGCCATTTGAGACCGGAGGGGGTAAATTGTTGATCCATAATCTGCCACAGGGACGCCCGCTATTCTACACTATGGACCCAATTTGATGAACAACACAGCTGCTGGGACGCTTGTGTCTTTGTGGATTATGAGGGACAGAGTCAAAGTGACACAAGGAAAGTGTGTTGTTGTTGTTGTTAGTTCAGAAACTGAAACTGTCTGTCGTTCACAGATAATTTCAGTGTCTTTTCAGTGTGTTAAATTTCCACAACTTCTTCTTTTTTGTGCAATTTGGCAAAAAACGCTCATCTTGCATGATAAAATATGAATGTGGAAGAAACAAATGAAACATTAATATTTGAGAGTGAACAGAAGGAACCCCATGTTGTAATTCATAAAATCAAAGATCTGTTTGTTTGCTGCCAGCTCCACATACACAATATCTCCAGCCTCTAGGGCACATGTGTGAGACACAAGGCCCATCCCGCGGGCCACAGAAAACCCTCTCGCGGGCTGGATATGGCCCGCGGGATGATATTGATTTATCATTAGAACCGGCCCGCAGGCCGCAGCAGGTCAGCAGCCTGCAGGTGTTTTACACGCACCAATACTACATTTCCCACAATGCAACGGTGGCGCACTGAGCGGGAGGCAGCTTCATTTCATTATTCATCAGCGTCATTAGCATAACAGCAAAAGTCAACTTTCAGATACCCATAAAAAATGGCAAAACGGAAGGTGGACACTGAAAACCGGGGGCTTCAAACAAGGTGTGAGTCGGATTAAACATGTTCACGGAGGAGGCTGGAAAAGCTGTGTGTCTGTGTGGAGAAAGTGTGTGTAATGAAAGAGTATAATCTGAGACTGCATCAGGAAACGAAACACGCGGACAAAGACAAGAATATGGACATGGAACAAAGGCTACAGAAGATGGACAAATTAAAACAAGGGCCGTGTCCCAGTTTGCCAAAGTGCCCTTAAATGCTCCGTTCGAACGGCGCATTCAAGTCGGGCGGGACTTCGACCCGCACCTCCAACAGTACATCGAACGGTGCATTTGGCGAATTGGGACACGGCCGAGGTATTAAATCTGCCTGAGCGTGACAGAGGAGTTTTTGCCATTACGTCCTATGCGTGGCACAACTACAGGACATGATCAAGACGCGTAAATGAGATGGAGCTGCCTCGGGAAAAACTCGTGGGTTTGACAACAGACGGAGCACCTGTGATGTGTGGACACGGGAGTGGACTGGTGGACACAGGAGTGGACTGGTGGACACAGGATTGGACACGGGAGTGGACTGGAGGACACGGGAGCGGACCGGTGGCGCGAACACGGGAAAAGATGCAGGGGGAAAACGTCACAGGTGAGCTGACAGCTTCTCATTGTATCATACACCAGGAGTCGTTGTGTGGCAAAAGCCTTGACAATTGAACATGTCCTGAGACCATCACGCTGCAGTTAACTTTATCAGAGCCAAAATCATCGCCGGTTCAAAACATTTCTGAGCGAGTTAAACGGAGCTGGTGATTTGTCTTGTCACACTGAGGCGCGATGGATAAACCAGGGAAACGTGCTGCTGATGTTTGAGCTGCGTGAGGAGATTTGTTTGTTCTTGGAAAACAAAGGGAAAGACACAACACAACTCTGAGACGAAACGTTTGTGTGAAATGTGTTTTCTGTGACATCACGAGTCTGAATGTGATGAACCTGCAGCTGCAGGTCGGGGGTCGTGTCTCTGACATGTGCAGGACAGTGAAGGTGTTTAAAACCAAACTGACTCTGTGGGAGACACAGACAGTGTTGTTTTTCTCTCGTCCATAGAGTTTTGCACTTTATTTTATTGTATTTCAATCCTACTTTTGTCATTTCCCTGAGAAAATATACTGATGGTGCCTTGAATAATCCTGCTTCATTCATTTAATGTGCAGGTTATGGGGATTTTTATATAAAGGAAGTTTGTCTTTTGTGCCTGTTGAAAATAAAAAATTACTGACAGAGCCATAAGAAAATATTGCTTTATTTATCCGATCATATAGTAATATATTTGTTAGGTTTTCAGTAGGTTCAATTAGGTTCACTAGACTATGTGTGGTCATTTTAAATTTTTTCAATGAACATTCGATCAGTCCGGCCCTCGGCTTGTAGCAAATTTTTTCATTTGGCTCCCGGTCCGTTTCAGTTTGACACCCCTGCTCTAGGGGGAGCACTGCTGAGTTATTCCCCGTGTCATGAGCATCTGATCAGCAAGGTCCCACAAGACTATTTGGTGATCAGCCAGTTAAAGGCCTACCCTTTTTTTACTTTACAGTCTGAAAATAACCAATACAAGCCTACAGCCTATGTTTTTTTCCAGCATACTTATCAGAACAACACCCGGTTTCCATCCCACACACAGACATGACTTTTCTTATCTTTCAGTTCAGTTTACAAAGCTTTTGACCTTTCACCTGCGCTCCCATTATTTGTTTTTCAGTTCAGTTACACACTTCAAGCATACAGTTTATTAGATGATAAAATATAAGCATCATTTTATTACAAGTCTCATACATTTATATACTGACAGTGCTGTTTTGTATAGAAGTGCTCCCTCTGCTGATGAGATTTTAAGCTAAGTCCAATTATAGATAAGATATTAATAAAATCCAAAATCTTAAATTATTGAATGCAAATAAAACATTTAAAAGTTTATGATTTTTCAAATAAAAAAAAAAAAAAAAAAAAAAAAAACATTTAAGTGATGTGCAAGCTACAAGTCTTTATGCACTAAATGGTACATTGATTGAAAGAGTCATCACCTAAAAATATCTTGAGTTTTGGCTTGACAAAAACTTTAAGCTTAACTTTAAAACACATATTAATTTGTCGCACCAGGAGTTTTCCCGGTGGGCCTAGGCACTTTTTGGGCAGGTCATTGTGATTCCTGTGCACAACACCACACATGGTCCTGATGTAACACTCTTATTCAGCTTTCCCTGGCTGTAGACACTCTACCATGAGTCCACCACAGCCTCACACACATGTGCCCCCCACACTGATGTGGTCCCGGTCCTGATGCAGGAGCTCCTGTCCTGAGCGGCAGCATGTTCAGAGCTGCAGCTGGTAGTGAGCCTGTTCATTGAAATCAAGATCAAAAAGTCTAGGGCTTCTTCTCCCAGTCCAGCCAGGCCTGAAGGTCTTGCTTCTTGAACTTTGACAAGGAAACTTTTAATGTCTGTGTAATCCCTCTGCTTAATACAAGATCCCATGATTGCCTATGTCTAAAAACTGAGCTGAAATGGGAAAAATGTGAGTGGGAGGGATCAGAACATTTCTGGGAGGATCTTGTGGGTAAAACATACACTTAGACTGAAAACCCTCATATTGCAAAAGCAAAGAAGAATCTCAACCACAAACATGATGCAGACTGTAGTCCTGTTGTTTCTGATCAGTTGTGCAGTGAATGGGGCCCAGGACAATCCGAATGGGGTCAAACCTGCTCAATGCTGCGATGGCTCTGTGTCTATGGCTGTGGGAGCTCTGACAGAGAAAGTGGCAAATCTCATGGACAAAATGACCCAAGTGGAAACCAAACTGGACCAGACGGAGACAGAACTCACTCAGCTGAAGAGCATCACTCTGGGTAAGAATTATGACTGTAGTAGGTCAGTTGATAGTTTGATTTTTGCTGTGGGTCTTTTAGTCACAGTGCAGGCTTTTTGTTTAAACGCCCCACCTGCCCGTGTGCCTCACATCACACCTCTCCTTGCCTTTTTGCTCTCTGTCCTCCTTATATAGCGCACGTAGGCTCCCTCCTCATTACGCGCTGATTATACCAAGGCCAAACTCAGAGAAAAAACTAATCTAAACTTATGCTACAGTGTTCGCGCAGAAGACTACGACATGTGGGATGAGGTTTGCCTGATAAAAGTGCACAGATCCATTTATCATGATGCGTTTGGTGTAGTAAGTGAGCAGAGGCTGGAGAACATCACTGCAGATCCAGTAAGATGTAACTCCAGTTACAAATGTGAAACAAAAGTGTTAACATGCTTAAAATCCTACTCATTTTGAAGCAGTTTGTAAAGTGCAAGTGGAAGTTAGCCTAAAACAGGGGTTCTCAACTTGTTGGTGAGGATCCGAAAAAAGGGCTGCAGAGTGTTTCAGTACAGTGCAGTGTGTTTGGATTTTAATCTTAAATCAGTATTAATCAGATGAAATGGAGATAATCCAATGACAGTAAAATATAAACAAATGCAGAAAATGACAAAGATGTTCTTGATTTGGTCTCGATGGGCCATGCTCCTGATGGGCCATGGTGCAGATGGGCCGTGGCCCTGATAGTAGTGTGGTCTTGACACTAATATAAACTCACTGAGGTGAATAATTGCTTGGAATGCATTAGCTAAGGGAGGAATAACTTTGGGCAGCTGTTGAACTGATGAAATTTAAGTAGTTTTGTTTCACATTTTTAAGACGGCACAGTGCTTGCAATGGACCTTACCCATTAATGAATTGCGCTCTTTCAGGTACTCCTAAAATTGCCTTTTCTGCATCTCTCTATGAAACTGGCTCTGGAGACACTGGGCCGGTCAACACTGCCACTCCTCTGAAGTACAAGAAAGTCTACGCCAACTTTGGCAGCAACTACAATCCAGCTACAGGTACAGAACTTTCCTCAATTTCTACTCCACATACTCACCAGCCTACAAATCAACGTTTTTCTTATATCAAGTAACTCACTGGCACTGCCTGAAAACTCTGCTCTCAGAATCTGTCGACTGATTAAAGGTACAGTGTGTAACTTTATGGAGGTGGCATGTCACCTGCATGAGTTCATGGAAAGTTTAAACCATACTTTTAAAAATTCTCCATGGATAGATTTTATGTTAAATATTATAGCCAAATGAACAGCATTGCCATAGAAAGAAGCAGGTAGATATTGCCCCAGACTAATAAGAGTCAGGTTTGTGGAGATGCAAGCCCACTCTCAGCAAGGCCAAATGTTCTTCCAACTGCAATAAAAACTACTAAAATTAAATCAAAAACATTCTTTTGTCTAGTTTGTCTTTGTTTTATTTAACCAAAAGACTCAACAATTCTCCAGCTTTGTTTCTTCTCCTTTTACCTGTTTTGCACATGCTCTGTGGCTCTAGTCTGACTCATTCACTTAAATTAAATTGAAAATATTGATTAGATTTATATTTACAGGCATCTTTACAGCGACAGTGAAGGGGGTCTACTTTTTCCGCTTCACAATGTTCAACAACCTCCAGTCAACTCCCAACTCGGTCCTGATCCTGAGGAAGAATGGGGAGCAGATAGTCTCTATATGGGATATTTCAGGATCTGACGCCAATGACACGGGCAGTAACGCAGCAGTGCTCCCCCTAGAGGCCGGAGACACTGTGTACGTGGAGCTACAAGCTAACAGACAAGTGTATGATGACCAAGCTCACTACAACACCTTCACTGGGTTTCTGCTGTTTACCATTTAGCTCTACTCAACATTTGTTCATTATTTCTACTTCATCAGAGAATCGTCTGACTACAGTATATAACATAAAACCTGCTAAAATGTGTTGTTGGCTATAATATATCTGGCATTTCATGAGCTTTGCTGTGAATCACTTTATGATCCATTCAGTCCATCATTAAAATCTCCGTCTAACAAGTGTGTTTTGTAATGTTTCTGATGAATGGTCCACCCCTGCTCGTCTCCATGGCGATGTTATGGCGTCACATAGACTGTATATATAAATGGACATAGCTAATGCGCTAACCACCGTTTCCCAAATAGAAAGTGAGCATGGGTCACTTCCATTTCCATCGGCTCCAATTCACTTTACATTGAAAGTGTCACCCCTCTCTCTGTAAATGCTGCAATGAGCCTCGTAATTTTGGACTTAAAATTTTGAGCAATAAAAACTCCTGTAATTTAATAAATACAAGATAGATATGTTTGATACTATACTGTGGAACATTCCCAAAAAAAAATAAGATCTTCCTGGTACAAGCAGACAGGGCGTGTTTAGGGAGTGGCAATGTTTTCTAAGTCTTGTGACCTTTTGTGGAGGGGTTCATGTCTGATGTGCTTTGTTGGTGGGAGGAGAGAGGACCCACAGTTAAAACAGTGTGTGCTTCTCCTCGCTTTTACCGATAGACCAATTCTGACCAAGATATATTATCCCCAATTGCCTTAGTATTTATTTTATTTTTTGTATTTTTTTGTAAAGCGACTTCTGGACAGCCTGTGTATTTTATCTTTTGATGGTTGAAAGTCTTAAAA
>JAIEZT010000019.1:27798423-27872914 GCA_019594935.1 Periophthalmus modestus | reverse complement strand
GGATGTTCTGTTGGTGCATGAAGGACACACCCTCCAGGATCTGCCTCATGTAGCGAGCGCTCGTCGTCTCCGTGTGCTCAAAACTGTCGTCCACGATTCGCTCAAACAACTCCCCACCTGCGATACTGTGGAGCAGAGGAGGGAATAATAGTAATAGCAGGAGTAGTAGTCTTTAATAACTGTAAACATTGCGCAAGCAGTAAAAATAAAATCATATATCATAGTAAATATAAAATCTGTCAAAAGGTTGTAGGAGTGAAGACGTTTCACTGCTCATCCAAGCTGCTTCTTCAGTTCTGGTCAGCTTGCTGGTGGACACTGCCTTATATCTATCTGAAGGGAGGAGCTTACTACACTGAAACTAAAAACACCTATTGTTATTCTTCTATTCTATTCTTAGCATAATCATTCAAGGCCCTAATGGGGGCTTTCACACCTATTAACATCCTGGCTAGCCTTATTGTTTTCTTTGTTTTAATTTAGGTCTGAGGATGGAGCTATAGGTAGGAGACAGATGATGCTTAAGGCCCTCATTCCTGTTCAAGGAAGGATTGTTTTTCGTAACAAAAGCTGCTTCTTTAACTCCCCTCTCAAATAATTTCTTTTCTTTGGCTAAGATCTGTACCTCACTATCTTCAAAGGAGTGGTTAGTGGCTTTGACATGGAGATGCACAGCAGACTGGTGTCCTGAGATGCTCTTGTGACAGTGTTGGTGCATTCTCTTACGCAGTGGCTGTTTAGTTCTTCAATATAAAGCTCCCTGCACGCTTCACTACACTGAATGGAGTGGACCACTTTACTTTGTTTGTGGCTCTGGGTTTTGTCTTTTGGGTGAACCAGTTTCTGTTTTAAAGTGTTTGTAGGTTTGAAATAGATTGTAATTTCATACTGTCTGAAAATTCTCTAAAGCTTTTCAGACAAACCCGGTGTGTAAGCAGGTGACGGTAAAAGGAGAACTTCTGCTAATAAAGCATCTTGTAAATAAGGTAGAAGTTGTTCATTACTCACAACTCCATGACCATGACCATCTCGAGACGGTGGTCGTAGGCCCCCAGACACTGCACCAGTTTGGGGTGGTGCAGAAAGTTCATGAGCTCGATCTCCTTCCGCGCCGCCTCTCTCTCCTTTGCCCTCCGACCTTTGTAAAACTTCCCCGCACACACACGACCGCTTTCTTTGTGCGTCAACTTGTACACATGCCCAAACTTACCCCTGGAAAGCACACAGTCATTACATTAGAATACATTACAATAGATACAATATAGACAAGATAACTTTACTCATCTGACGAGAGAAAGGTATGTAAGGTAGTCTGTAAAGATGCACTATGTAACTTTTTCTGCTGTAGGGTCGGCTATCTTCTCTTCAGCTAGATGTTTTTGCTTTGCCTAGAATGTTCCACAGTATGGCATTAAACTAATTCATAAATGAGACAAGCAGGTGGCGCTATTATCTCCATTAAAGGTACACAATGTAACTCTGGTGGAGTGTCCGCTACCTGCTTGTTTCTTCGAAGATCTTAGTGTTTTGTTTGGATATTCCGTAGATTGGCATTAACCTCTGTTTTTAATTGCTCAAAAATACTTGGAAAAACATGCATTCTTACTGTAAGTCTGCTCAAATCAGACAGATCTGACCTATAACTTGGATTGGTAGGATCAAGTTCTTGGAGATAGATAAGTTTAATGCCAAATGGCGGTAATTTAGTGCAACTTTATATTATAGATGGATGGACTGTTGTGATGTAACTCCAGCCATTCTCACATAAAACCTATGAAGCTGTTATAGAGTTTTTTAAGAGTTCCGGGTCCATCATCTGATTGAAAACAATGAACGTGTTTATAATTCCCCCTTATTTTAGCAACAGCACATATTATGTTAAAAAGAGATTGCAATCGTTAGCTAACAACAAGCTAACAAGGGCATAAACATGGATCTATGGTTATGCCTATGACAGACCGTGTACGAGGGAGGCTTAGGTAAAAAGCTAGGTTGGACTAAGCTAATTTGTGCTTGAACAGACACTTTTGAAAGGTCTCTGAAGTTTCTAGTTGGACCCGGAAGTAACATCATCACCTAACAAGTCTATAGATAAACAGGTCCAGTATTTTTTCCTGTTGGGAAACTCACACTCCCAGTTTCTCCTGGAGGATGTAGTGGTCTGTGACTTTGTGAGAGGAGTCGATGGTGATGTGGCTGTACGCTGCTGGGGCCTCCTCTGTCTGAGATCTGCAGTCTGGAAAAATCACAAAGGATTTTAAAGATGGTTTAAACGTGTGGGGTTGACTGAAACAGAAAAGAGGGCTGCATGAGGTTGTCAAAATTTTGGACACACAGATTGTTTCTTTATTTCCATGATTATTACAGTGTATATTCTCACTGGAAGCAGCTATGAATAAACAAATATGGAATGTATCAAATCTAAAACAAGCTTTGGGTTATTTTAATTGCTTTGAGAGTGAAGGTTTGCCGTTCTGTTGACAAAGCAAAGGGTGGATTCTATAATGAAAATATTTTGTTGAGTTACTGAACTTTTTTTTCTTTGCTAAAAAAAATCCAGACTCCATTTTGAGTCTCTTTTGGTTTATATTTAGTTTTATTTGACTATGACTCAAATGATCTTTGTCTTATTTAACTAAACACATTGTGGCATGATTATAGAGTGAGATGTAGGCGCTAGTAGTAGACGGGACCCCAGGCAATGTCTGTTTTAATTCATTTGTGGTCAGCTTATCTATATTCACTGAATCTGTATTTTCAGTACTTCCACCCGCCTCCTCGGGGACTATAGGTGCAAATTAGCATTCATGTTATAACCTGCAGCAGCATCTTTCCTATAACTTTTGTCTTGGTGTTGGTCACCACATCAAATACGGCTGTTATTACAACATCAAATATTTTACAGTTTTAGTTTATTTTCTCATTTTTTCAGAGCTTTTAACCATGCTAGAGTTGTTTCCCTCTCATTTACCTTCTCAAATTTGTTCTTGGAGTGATTTGTGCATGTTTGAGAGTTCTTTAATCATTTATTTTTTAAGGTGCCGATCAACTCCTGTTTTGACCATAACCAGCATACGCCCACTCCTCTCGACTTACTTTGTTCTTGTTTCTTTTACTAAGTCGTTTTAGATGAAAATTATGATTTAAAATGTGCAAATTATAACTTAATGATCCGTCGGTGTCATAGATTATACCTACATAACAGACACAAGCACTATACTTCTTCTTTAATACATTTTTTATTACACTTTTCGAGCTGTAATCATGATTTAAATCCCATTAATTTCACACTCAAAGGAAGATCAATTGAAAAGTTCACCTTTCTTCCTTTCGTCCATCTTTAGAGGTGTGGACTCTGGCCCTGGTTCACTCACACCCACCGCGTTGAAGGCCTTTACCCGAAAACAGTACTCCTTTTGGGGCTCTAACCCTGAGGTCACTCTGTACGATGTGCTGGTGCAGTTATGGCTGATTTCAGTCCAGTTAGTGTTGTTCCTCTCCTTCACCTGCAGGGGGAGTCAAGATTTACCTTACACAACCATTAAACAGTCCATTAAAAAGTCAAGGCAGGACAACTAGCCAAATCATTTTCTCAAAGTGGTTAGCAATAATTTACTCTTACAGATGTTAGGGTAATTTTAAAAAATACTTTAAAGAAGCAATTAACATGACATCCCTTCATTAAAGTTCACACATTCTGGTTTGAACTTCCCCATAGGACCCCCAGAGAATCGCTAGGGCCGCATACCCTCAGGTTGAGAATGACTCGTATATATCGACACACACTTCAAAAAACTTATAAGAACACACCAGAACAAAACCATGCAGCAACATTTCAAGTTTTCCTGGGGCCAAATAACATGTTACACTTTCTTCTTCATAAGTGCATTTACATGAGCAGACATACTAAGAGACATATTAAGACATATTAAGAAGAGCACTGTGTAGACCTGCGCTCTTACAGTTTTAAAAAAGGTATTACAATTACAACTGAACCTGGGTTGCCAGAGCCTAAACCTGCAGATAGAGACACATACACGTTTTTCTCATTAGTAAATAGACAGCATGTACTGCAGCAGAGGCAGTGATTAATAACTGTCTGCAGGTGCTGGGGTTTAGATAGTGACGATTCAGATCAGAGAGTTAGGTTTAAACCAACTGCTTTTCAGTATTGAAACTGGCAACCCAAATGAGAGCTCATTCTGCTTTCTGATTGGATAAGCAGCTTGAGAACCAAATCACCAAATAAATAAAACATTGTGTCCAGTGTTTTTGTAATTCTGTTTTATTCTTATCATTTGAACATATTTACCTCATATGTGGGGACACAGTTTGGCCATGTTTATGGATATTCAAATCTTACATACATACTTGCATACATACTTTAACCAGTCCCTATAATAAGCCAATAAATCTAGATCTAAATAATATAATAAAATAAATATTATACTAAATTCCATCCATTATAACTCAGAAATGTTCCCTCACCTCCACCACGTATCCCAGGACAACGCTGCCTCCGTCGTAACAGGGTCCGGACCAGGACAAGACCGGAATGCTGCCGGAGACCAGCGAGACCAGGGGACAAGAGGCAGGAGGCTGGGGTCTTTCTGAGGGACAGAGGAGGGACAAATACTTATAGGGAGTTCTTGTACTGTTTTTACTTATAAAGACTATATAAAGAAGGGGGCTAAGTGAGTGTCATGTTACCAACAGCGTTCGGCTCCAGTCAAATGAAGCTCATCGAGGCTAGCAGCTATAGGAGTGAATTTGGAGCGGAGTCCCGCATTTGGAATTCCAACCGCGAGCATCATAGCAACCAAAGAACCAATCCGGAGCAAGGCTGTTGAAGGTAACGCCCCTTCCTGTTCGCACCACTGGTTTGGCAGGGAACAGACGCTTAGCAACGCTGTCAATCAAACCTGTTGCTAACGCTAGTGGGAGCAACCTTGAGGAAAGACGGTGACTGATTTATCTGTTATTAATGTTCATGTCTTGATTGACAGGATCACGTACAGCAGGTTAATACAAACATTTTAAGACCAAAATGACGAGTTTGACAGCAGCAGTTACAGAGAGAGGGGCCACAGTTTTCTAATGTGTGTCGATGCAGCCAGCCGGTGCCCATCATCACTTCCTATTTGTTCATTTTTATAAACACTCTAGCAGTTAATACCCCATAGAAGTGTAATACCTCCTCTTTAAATGTTTCGTGTGCATTCCCAGTGTGTTATAGCCTCACCTATGACAGAGAGAGTGACTGTGTGCTGCGCTGAGCTGTGCCGATCTTTCACTATAACAGTGTATCTTCCGCTGTGATGGCTCTGGGCCTCTGCGATCACCAAAGTACAGCTCCTCTCCGAGTTCTCCAGCCACTGCTCCGAGTTTTCCACGATCTGAACACAAACATACACGAAATGGACCATATAGCATATTCCTCAAGTGCATATGACAGGTTTTTATGTTTTTCTAATTATTACTTGGGTTGGTGGGATAGTACCTGGTGAATATTTATCACACTTTTACAGTTTGTGAAAGAAAGCAGAAGTAGCAGCGCGTTCTACCGATGGCAACATCAAAAAAAGTCCAAATATTGTGTAATTTTTGGCCTTTGTGAACTTTGTGGTTGCTAGATACCAACACAATTACTACACTGTTGCCTGTGTCCAACCAGGAAGTAAAATGATAAACTTTTTAAAATTTTAAAAAGAAAGCTAGAAAAAAATGGCAATGTTTTCAGTCAAATCTTTCAAATTTCGTAAAATTATCTGACCTGTTATATGTTCTGTATAATTTAAAATGACGCACGGGGGGCAGGAGGATTCATCTGTTTTAGCTAACCCCAAACCTCAAACCAGAATAGCCATGCAAAAACCAGATCCAGGAATCGGACCGGGGACCTTCCTGTCATGAGGTGAGAGTGCTACTTACCAGAAGTGGGTAGCACTCAGTTACATTTATTTACATTTAGTAAGATTTTTAATCCCATTGTGCGTAACTCTACAAGTGAGAAAAGCTTTATGTTGACAATATGAAATGATCTGAACATTTGTTTCTTGCAGCTCTTTCAGATATGATTTAGTTTGTCTTATTTTTGTGTCTATCCTTTGAAAATACCAGGTTTTGTGCAGTATTTCTTGTTTTGTCCTTCACATTACATTCACTTTACATTATAAATCAGATGTTGTGTCTTGATAGTTACTCTTTAAGTTACTCTTACTTGACTATTAGTTTGCCCAAATACATTTTTACTCTTGAACCACTACTTTGTACTTCTACTTGAGTAATATTATTGTTGAAGCAACGTTAAACAACTCTTATATGAGTACAATTTTTGGCTGCTCTACCCACCTCTGCTAGTCACTGTGGCTATTGTGCCACCATCATCTCTGTGGCACCCCATGCACAATACAATTTAACCAGTTTAACGTCATCTCTGTCAAAACCATTTGTAACAATCAAGACAGATAGTGGGAGCATTATTCCATCACAAAAGCATGACTGGTGACAGATAAAAAGACTTTCAGACATAAGACCAACATGAAAGGATGCAACAAGATATAGTGCCACAAGATCTCACGAGATAAGATTGTGCATAAAATATTGAAAATCAGATACTAATCAATACTAAAACTGGAAATTAGACACTCATTTGAGCAGGTATCGATGCTAAAAAAAAAAAGTTCCATATATAGGACATAAATTAACCTTTCCTGAATAGATAAAGAATGATCTTGAGCTCTATCAGAACAGGTATAAGACACATAGACTAGTACACACTCATGGACCACTATGGAACCTGGATCACTGAGGGATTACACAGATATAAGGCCACATGGGAAAATCACATTCTATTGTCTAAATAAAGAGTGTTTAAAATGATCATTATGGCCTATTCCTTAGTATAGAAATCGCCTTTTTATTTTTAAATGTTAGTACTGTAACACGAGTGCACACTTGAAGAAAACTCTCTTTACATTAAAAAAGCTGTAGAGAAGCTGTAGTTCAAATTAATAAAATATATCAAATTAATACAAAACTGTGAACAATCATCTTGTCCTGTCCTAATATGGCAGACAAAACCCTCTCAAAAAATATGTATCTATTCTGTTTTGACATTTCTTTCAAAAACAGTGCATGTTCTCCACCATTAAACTTTAATATAGTTTATAGTTATTTTACAATAACAGGGTGCAGCTGGGTTCCCCACCTGTTGTTTGTTCCTGATCCAGGCCGATACGACGGGAGGGCTGCCCACAAAGGAGCATGTGAGTCGGGCTTGTTCTCCCGCCTTCACCTCCAGATGATGCGGAGGATGTTCAAATCGCAGGAGCACCACTAGACCCCAAACATACACAAAACAGGGCCACTTTTTAATAACGACACCTTAATTAGCTGTAATAATGCAGGAAAAAAAACATATGTAACCTGATTATATTTAAGATTGTACTAGATTACCTAGTTTTGTCTATTTTTCTATTTTGGTAAAGGTTATAATTTTACTTCCTGGTTTGACATGGGCAGCAGATGTGAAATATGTAGAGGTAATTCTACTAACAGGCACCAGCAATCGTAATCTAAACAAGGGCCTAACCAAAGACTGAATATATAAATGGACATAGCTAAAGTTTATACCTTGATTTAAAGACACACTAGCCAAATAAAAACACCAGGATCATGTAGAGCGAGTTAATACAGACATTTTAAGACCAAAATGACGAGTCTGACAGCAGCAGTTTCAGAGAGAGGAGTGACAGTATATCAATAGAAAGTGAATTGGAGCCAGAGTTAATGGAGCCAGAAGTGCACCTATGCTCACTTCCTATTTGGAACATGGCGGTTAGCGGGTTAGCTATGTTCATTTATATATACAGTCTATGATCCAACCAGGAAGTGAAATTATAACCTTCACCAATACTACAAAACTAGAAAAAACAAGGCTTTTTTAATCTTAAATCTAATCATGTTAAGTGTTTTAGAGAAATGAAATAGCTGTAGTTAAGCTGTCATATGTACTTTAAATGTGTAGCTGTAACAGTTGTGTAGCAGACAAAGCAGCAGGAAGGAAGACAGCCATGTTAAGATTAAGGCTTATCTATAAAGTGTTGTTGTGGCTAGTGCTGCGTTCACACTTGCACACAGACCGCAACAAAACTGTGACTAAAACCTGGACTAGACCAGGACTAAACCAGGACTAAACCAGGACTAAGAAAGACCAAACAAAGTCTTGGAGATAGAATATTGCAATAGTTGTTTTGGACTTAACATATTTCTTTTATTAAAATCTTGTAAGCGGTACTTTCCCCATGTATGTGAGAAAAACTTGTCTTGACCCTGTACAGATATACAGTACAAGCAGCACTTGAGGTCAAAGTGTGTTCTGTCTGCATTTAATTATAAAGCAATGCATTGTTCATTAAACAGGAGGTGCGCACTTAGCATGCTAGGTGTTGTTAGCTTTACTATCACTGGTCTCTGAGTGTTGTGTAAAGTGGTTATAAACTCATCGTGGTGAATAATTAGGATGCTCGGGAGCATAAAGTAAGAGAGGAATAACTTTCGACAGCTGGAAAAGGTTTAAAATGAACTTGTTCTGTTGTTAATGTTTTTAAGACAGTGAAAATCAGGTACGGCCTTTAATATTGTCATAATATTGTTGTCACACAAAAATCGTTTTAGTCCATATTGAGTTATTCATGTTATATTCTTGTTCTTTCCTGAATAGAACAAAAACCCATTTCCTGATTCCAAAGTGCTTTTATGAGCGGTCAGAACTTTATAGAGGGGGTATTATGCAAAATTTATATTTTTCTTTCTTCCATGTTAAAACGTTCCATCATTAAAAACATGCCTTAAGAGGTTTTATAGCTCCATGCATGTTTGACTAATTTAGCAATCTCTTTTCATCCCTATTCAAACCCTTCTTACGATTAGCAGTAAGATTCTATCCAATGCTCCGCCCACAAACCTACATCACCCATGATCCTACATGACAATTCTCCATAAACATACAAAACAAAAACAGGAAGGGGAAGTGACTTAGCCTGGAGAGCAAAGGTAAAGGGGACTCAGCACATCAAAAATAAAAGTGAAACTTCTAAAATATGTTAATATGTTGTTTTCGGCGAAAGGTAACAGTGATCTAAATATGTTAGCAGTTAATGTACCACAGAACTAAAATCCCGCCTTTTTAAGAAATATCAAGGTACATTCATTTTAGTCATTATCATCCACCTACCTCTCAAGACTTTACGGAGACGCAGTCAAACTCATGTGTCTATACTATATCATTGTACAGGCTCAAGTTGTTATTGTACAAACACAGCGGTCTTAAGTAAAAACAAATGTAAATGGCACCAGTACAACCAGTCCTTATGTCATCAACTACACAGCCGATTATATTCCACATGATGTTTTCAAAGAGCATCCTGTTTGTCAGAAAGTGCAGAAGTTTGTATGCATGCCTTTATCTGACCATTTTATACTTGCTTTACAATTGTGTCCATTGGCAATAAAGCGATTTACCACCGTTGCCATGGCTATTAATGATTCAAAACAACACAATACGTCATGTGAATGGTGAAAAGTGCTCGAATGAAGGACTTCCGCAACATTTTGAGGACTTCACCACTTTCAAAAGATAAAATGTTTTGTTTAATTGGCATGGCAACGATCCTAATTTTTCTGCCATTGTGAAACCTATGGATAAACAGGAAGCTGACACCCACAGCTAAAGGCTCCGTCAATGGCTTTTTGATTGGAGTAATCAGGAGTAACATAAACTATATCTCATTGGTGAGCTGAATTTGACTGAGAGCGTCTGATAAAACTCTCATTTGGTTGAAAGGCAGTGATGACTAAATACTGTACTGTAACTGTACTGTTTGGATCATCATCAATTATG
The DNA here is from genome assembly GCA_019594935.1 of Periophthalmus modestus. Classification (NCBI taxonomy): domain Eukaryota; kingdom Metazoa; phylum Chordata; class Actinopteri; order Gobiiformes; family Gobiidae; genus Periophthalmus; species Periophthalmus modestus. The sequence goes on along the minus strand of JAIEZT010000019.1, from coordinate 27,863,010 downwards.
CCATTTTAAAATACTTTGGAGTAGGGCTGGGTACTAGTACTTGAACAGTACCTGGTTTTCAGGACTAGTAACTGAGTAGCTTTTCACAATTTATTCTGTACTAATGATTACATATTATAGCCTATTATTTTAAGGACAAAACTGAATCATAATGTTCATAAAACCCATCAAACACAATTTACCTGAATACAATACTTTTTAATCCTTTATGTGTGGGGACGGTACATAGAAATTATCTATTGTGCAATTCATCAATTCTGATTCCAATTCACTTTACATTGAAACATTGTGACCCCTCTTTCTAACTACTGCAGTGAGCCTCGTCATTTTGGTCTTGAAATGATTACATTTTTATTTATGGTGTTTTTATTTCACTATTTTGTCCTTAAATTAAGATATGGACATTAATAACAGACAAACGGGGCGATACCCTCAACAGCCTCGCTCCTGATTGGCTCTTTTGGTTGACTCTATAACTGCTCCAGCCTCGATAAACATTATTTAACTGGAGTTGAACGCTATGGGTGATGTCACACTCACTTAGTCCTTAAATGTATAATAGTATCCTAACATATTTTTGTATTATACTACTAGAATTATACAGTAAGTATTTAGGAGGTAGGTATAATGTAAATTAGTCAAGAAACTGCCTAAATTTGAGCTGAAGTTTTTTTGTTTTTTTTATGGGGTAGTCTTTATAAAATGTGGTATAACTGCTTTGTGTTTCACTGGGCTCATATTATGAAACAGTTTTGAATGTTTTGTGTATTGTGTAACACCAGCTGTTATAAGAAAATTATTTTTGTTTTATCTACAGGTTTATCAAGTGCATATCTGAGAAGAATAAAATGTTTTGTGTGTCCTATTTATAAAACATGATTTTCTTTGAAAATGAATCTTAATTTTCCACATGATGCACTCAAATAGTAATTCAAGCATGAATGTTCAGATTAAAGGTCTTATATTACACAAAACTGCCTCTTGTGAGCTTTAAGCCGCATTATAATGTTGTTACCTCATCAAAATCATACCTGGAGTCGTGCTTAGTTTCATTCACATATGTTTGTGTAATCCTTTATTACATCTTCAAAGCTCAAAATGCTCTGTTCCACCTTGTGATGTCATGGAGTGGTAGTTTTTAAGTTAAAAGCTCCTTTTATCTTTTGTTAGGTAGAGATTGGCAATTCCAGGCCTGAAACTATCCAAAGTGAAGGTGTATGGAATTATAATAATAATAATAATAATAATGCCTTACACTTGTAATGCGCTTTACAGGCTTGTCAAAGCCTCTCAAAGGGCTACACTATAGTCATTATGCATTCACTCCACACTTGGTGATGGTAAGCTACTATTGTAGCCACGGCTGCCCTGGGGCAGACCACCACCAATCATTCGCACACCCAACTTTCATACTAGGCAATGTGGGTGAAGTGCCTTGCCTATGGACACAATGACAGAACTTGGTCCGAATTACACAGTGGAGCACTTCCTGTATTACCTCATGACATCACAAGGTGGAACAGAGTATTTTCAGTTTGAGAGAAGAACTCAGCCTAAATATGCAGGGTTTGTGTGTTAAACATGTGAATGAAACAAAACACAGCTCCAGGTCTTTTTGTGATGAGGAAACAACATTATAACATAGATCAGAAAAAGTGTAATATGAGCCCTTTTAGGTATTTATAAAACGTCACCAGCCACAGTTTCTAAAGATACTAAACGTGCCACATGCCCATATGTAATTCTACCTGCATCAAGCGGCTGTGACTACTATTAGTGACCTCATTCTGTATTAAAATTATATTTTTAGATCTGAGCTAAACCTCAACAAAGTAACAGGGCAAACCACAACCACATCTAAACATGCTCAAGTTGCAGCTGGTAACTTACGGCAACAAGATCATTTTGTATCTTTTAACTTATCTTCATGTATTAAAACACATGAGTAGTACATAGAAAACATATATTTGACATACAAGTTGAATTTCATATCAAACAGTATCATCGTGACGTTTTCTTTATAACACTTATCATCAATAGACTTGGCCAACCCATAATAACAAATAGGTGCAGCCAACCACATCAAGCTAAACGTTACTCAGCTTAAAGAACACAACTAGGGAAGCACCAATCCAGTCTTTTCATTCTGATACCGATTTCGATACTATAGCTTAAAGTATCTACTGATTCCTGATATTAACCGATTCCAGTGAACAGCATTAATTTTCTTTAAAAAAAATAAAACAAGACCAAATCTGATCCAAATGTGTTATTTAGCTGTTATTTATCCCTCAAGTAACTACTGAACAACTCTGAATAAATAAGTTAAAACATTATGAGACTTTCTAGGTCAATTACAATCAGTAAATAGTCTTTTTACATCAATATATTTGCCCAACCAGGATATTGGCTGAAATGATATTTGGAAGCTGATATCAGATATATCCCCCTACACACCCCATTCACATTCTTTTACCATTATAGGTAGGAGAAAAAGGGAGGTAGAATACAGAACCATGAAACCAAAAATGCATAAATAATTGAATAATAATTTCATCTGAACACTGCTGTAACTATGGTGTGTTCACACTTGTCCCTGTTGGGTGGTTTGAGCCCAGTTTAATCCTGATGAGTCTAGTCTAGTCCTGGTCTAGTCCTGATCTAGTCCTGATCTAGTCCTGGTCTAGCCCTGGTCTGGTCCTGGTCTAGTCCTGGTCTAGTCTGGTCTGGTCTGGTCCTGGTCTGGTCCTGGTCTAGCACCGGTCTAGTCCTGATCTAGTCTGGTCTAGCCCTGGTCTAGTCCTGGTCTAGTCCTGGCCTAGCACTGGTCTAGTCCTGATCTAGTCCTGGTCTAGCCCTGGTCTAGTCCTGGTCTACTCCTGGCCTAGCACTGGTCTAGTCCTGGTCTAGTCCTAGTCTAGCACTGGTCTAGTCCTGGTCTAGCTCTGGTCTACCCTGGTCTAGCCCTTGTCTAGCCCTGGTCTAGCCCTGGTCTAGTCCTGGTGTTGTCCTGGTCTAATCCTGGTCTAGTTCTGGTCTAGCCCTGGTCTACCCTGGTCTAGTCCTGGTCTAGCCCTGGTCTTGTCCTGGTCTAGTCCTGGTCTAGTCTGGTGTAGCCCTGGTCTAGTCCTGCTCTAATCCTGGTCTAGCACTGGTCCAATCCTGGTCTAGTTCTGGTCTACCCTGGTCTAGTCCTGGTCTAATCCTGGTCTAGTTCTGGTACTAGCCCTGGTCTACCCTGGTCTAGCCCTGGTCTATGGTCCTTGTTCACTATCATCGTTTCCAAATTACTCTAAATTCTGATCTTTGCAGCTTAAATATATCTATACATATGTGTATGTGTACTTTTTATACTCTAGTTTCTATGGTTACAGTTCACTATCATACATTGTGTAATGCAGTTTGCTTGCAGTACTTTTACATGAAATACTTGCCACGGTTGTATATTGTTATTGCTTGCTATGTACCTACAGTCAAGTATTATTTTGTACCTTTGCCTTATACAGTGAGTATGTTTTAGTGTATAAAATATTGCATCTAAAATGGTAAAATGGTGTATTTGCAGTTCCTACCTGTGCCGGAGTTGGCTCTCTTCTTTGGGATGACTTCTGTGGACAGAGATAAAAGGCAGGTGAAAGTTTGAAGAGGTGTGGCATTGTGCACTCATAAAAATAACAACTGCTGTCTCCCTACATGGAAGTCCTGGTTTAGTTCTGGTTTAGTGCTATGTTGTAGTCCTGGTTTAGTGCTACTTTAGTCATAGTATAGTCCAGTTGTAGTCCTAGTTTATTCCTGGTTTAGTCCTGGTTTGGCCCTGGTTTGGTCTTGGTGTAGTCCTAGTCCTGGTTTGGTCTTGGTGTAGTCCTAGTCCTGGTATAGTCCTAGTCCTGGTTTAGTCTTCCTGATGTATTCCTGTTGTTGTTGTTCTTCTTGTTTTTCCCCGGTTTAGTCCGGGTTTAGTTCTGGTGAAGTCCTGGTTTGGTCTTAGTCTAGTCATGGTTTAGTTCTGGTTTAGCCTTTCTTAGTGGATGGTGTATATCTGGATTAGTCTCTTTTAGTTCTAAGATAGTCCTGGTTTAGTTCTTGTCCTTGGTCCAAGTTTGCACCTGGTTTAATTGTTCAAACCTGGCTTCTTATAGTTTGAGGTAATTCCTGGTTTATTCCTGGTTTATTCCTGGTTTAGTCCTGGTTCGGTCCTTATTAGCCCTGAGTACAAAATGAGCTGTTTAAAGTTCTATATATACATTGCAGTTCTGAAGAAGCCAATCAGAACAAACCAGAAGTGATGCGTTTCCCTTGTGTTCAGAAACATTTACAGGAAGAATAACAATGTATGTTTAAGTGGCTGGATAACCCAGAATTTGGGACAAAAGGATAAAAGCCTTGGATGTCATGCTGCTCGTGTTACTGCCCATGGGAATATTACACAAAGTGAGGTTCAGATGCTCTGTAAGTCTGTCATTTTGCATTTTAAGTGGCTGTATCGTGTATTTCTTCCCATTTAATAAAGTTAGTTTTATCTAAGTACAGATATTTTATAAACCAGCTCTTCTGTATCTATTTATAAAGCATTTTATCATCAGCAAACCAGGAAGTAGCTGGATGTGCTGTCAGCATGCTAGTTTCTCTTAACAGTGTTGTAAGGGCTAATATGATAAATGTCATGGTCACATTTTTATATAACGCTTTTCCACATTCAAGGCACTCAAAATGCTTTACATCAAGGAACCAGTCACCCATTCACACACACAATCACACACCAGTGTACACAGAAACTGTGAGGCCGAGATGGAGTAAGTGTCTTGCCCAAGGAAACAATGACAGAATTCGTCTGTGGGAGCTGGATCTGACCACTCAACCAATTATGTTTATGTCGAGAGCGAAATCAGGTCAAGGTCTACACCTGGAATTACCTCAAATTAAATAATACTTATAAACTCACTGTGGTGAATAATTAGGAATTCACTGTTGCAACCATGCCTATTTCATTAGGAAACAACTGGACAACACCAGGATATTAGTAGAGATAAGCACACTTCCACTTTGTTGTAAGACCCAACCCACCTACTTCACTGATAATCAGGTCTAAGCCAAGACCAAACTTACATAAGCTTTTATACAAGACTTCACTGGTGCTAACCAGGCCTACAAAGCCAGTTTGAGTTTTATGTAGTAAGTGGAGCAACACACAATATCAGTCAAAAGAATCAGTCACAATATGCCTATTACAAAAAATGCAAAAAAGGGCAAAATAATGTGGCAAAGACAATACAATTAAAATGAAAAATGTACACCAAAACTCCGCCCACAACCACATTTCAGATAGACCTGCTAAACTGGGAGAACTAAAGAAGAGCGTGAGAGGGGCGGAGCTTACACGTATAAGAAACAGTGTCTAACAGGTATCCACACTTCAAACTCCGCCCCTGCAGCCAGGTGTTTTGTAACACCTGGCTGTAATGTCTGGGACATTTACAGAAATGTTCATTGATGTGCACTGTCCCTGTCAAATAAACCAAATAAATAAATAATCAGGGCAGCCTCTTGTAATGTCATCAGCTACTTGAAATCACAAAGGCCACTGAAGGCAGCACAAAGTTAGATTTAGGCGTTTTTGAAAGAAACCAGACAGTTCCAAATGTATCTAGTTTGCACTAAAATGGCAAGAAGGAACTAGGAGCAGTAGATATTGCTCTTAAAATACAACAGAGGCAGTGTAGTAGCCAGAAAAGGTGTTTTAGTGTTTAGCTCCACTTTAACAATTGAAGGAGTTATTTTCAAATTCCTTGTACTTTGACAACAACAATACAACCATTTAGATGCTTTTATTCAATTATACAATTATTGTATCTTTTTTATGTAAATGTATTTGTCAAAGTACAAAAAATCTACTAATCAATGCTAAAACTAGTATCAGAGCTAGATACTTATTTGAGCAGGTATCGAAACAAAAAAGTCCTATTCACAGAACAAAAATGAACCTTTCCTGAATAGCTTTAGAATGATCTTGAACTGTATCAGAGAAGAAAGAATGTTTTTAGTTATCATTGTGGTGTCAGAATCTGTATTGAGTATCGAGTTGAGTTGTAGCAGATAATGGGCCTATTTTTTATCATTATCAAGCCAAATTATGAATTCCAGTGTTATTCAGTTGTCTTACCTCTGGGAGATGTGACTGGACTTGGTGTTTGAGACAAGCTGGGTGAGGTGGAGAGAGGAGACTTAAAGACCTCATCTGTAGGAGAAAACGGGGATACTCCATTTCCCATGCACTTGCTCGGAGAATTGAGAGAGATTGAGGCCAGTTTTTTGTTGCTGCAGATGGTTTCATAGTCTGGGTTTGATGTGAACAATTAAACAAAAGAGGAAGAGAGAGAATTCATTGTTATATCAGAATGTTTAAGTTAGTTCTGGTTTATATGTTTTATTAAAGGTGCACTGTGTAACTTTTCTGGTGAAGGGTACACCTGCTCGTCTCCATGGGGATGTTACTGCATCGCCTGGAATGTTGCACAGTGTGGCATTACACATTTATTCCATTGACACGGGTGTTGCAATACTGTATCTCCAAAAAAAAAAAAATTGAAAAAAATTGAAAAATATGGATTTTTTTTCTTTGAGTGCTGCGGAACATTATAGGCAAAGGATCTCCATGGAAAAAAGTAGACTATCCTCTACTAAAAAAGTTACACAATACGCCTTTAGAGAATCAGTCACTAAAATGACTGCTTCTTGTCTTACTGTAATTTTGGATATTTGCCATTAAATATCACTTTTCTTGTCCAGATAAAATAAATAAATAAATAAAAATTGTATATAAGAAATACTCTGTTCCATCTTGTGATATCATGAGGTAATACAGGAAGTACTCCACACTGGTTTGAGCCCAGATTAGTCCTGATGTGACTCGGTTTTGCCCTGTTTTAGTGCAAATTTTGATGTGGCCTATGCAAGTGTGAATATGAATAAAAATTAAAATCATTAAATTTTTCACATTTTATTTATTTATTATTATTACTTTTTTAAAACTTTTGCCCCACATACTAAACAGCTTTGTACCTTTGATGAACACCGCGGCGCAGGAGGAGGACTTCCCTGAGCTGTTCTCCACTAAACAGGTGTAGGCTCCGGCGTCCTCCGGTAAACTCTCCCTCACCACAAACCGAACCTCTGCTCCCTCCACCGAAGACCGACCGAACCGGGCCACTTCCCCTGGACACAGCGAGCAGAGCAGTCATTTTCATCAACTTTTGGGAATTTTCACCACAGTGCATTGGTTCTGGGTTTCAGATAACATCACAACATTCTATAGGCCAATAATATTTAATACAGATGAGGGGCAGCTTAAATTAATATTGTTAAAATGCTGGTTTGTCCTTGGGTCTAGTCACTGATAGAAACAATCAGGTTCAACATTTGTGAATTTGCCTTTTGAATATTTCATAGCAAAGTACAATGTATTTAATAGGGAAATCTGGCTCTTGCGCCCCCATCTGGGAGTATGACATGCTCACATTGTAGAATCTGAAATTCACCAATAAAGGTTACGCACAGACATCAATTTATTCAAAAAATGTCCCTCAACATTTCGACTTAGTGGGCAGCTTAACAGACAAATTGTGTTTCTTTCTCTGGTTTTTTGGCTTCTTTTTTGTCCGTGGAGCTTTAGTTTTCTTCCCACAATAATTATTTCCTCAACACACAGACTCAGAAACATGTTATTTAAAGGTCCCATATGACACTACTCTCTGATCTCTGTTCTCATGTTGTTTCCTCATCACAAACAGCCCTGGAGTTGTGTTTTGTTTCATTCACACATGTTTAACACACAAACCCTGCATATTTAAAGTCAGTTCTCCTCTCAGACAGAAAATGCTCTGTTCCACCTTGTGTTGTCATACAATAATACAGGAAGTGCTCCAGTGTGTTTTTCAACTCCATAAACACCTTCACTAGAATCATTTGGATCATTTCAGCTCTGGATTTGCCAGTGTCTACCGAACTAAAGGAAAAAGAAGCTATAACTTGAAAACTACCACTTCATGACATCACAAGGTGGAACAGAGCATTTTGAGCTTTGGAGATATAGGCAGAGTGATAATAATAAAGTGTTACTCAAAAATATGTGAATGAAACAAAGCACAACTCCGCAAAACTTTTCTACGAGTGTTTACTTGATCTTGTTGTAAACATCAGGTACAACTTAAATATTTAGCAGAGTTATAGATTTCTTATATTTATTACCAGACATGATTAGATGTGCTTTGAGCTCTTACAGGAGAAAATGTCATTACTCATCACTGACACTCATGATGGCATCTGCATAACCTCTATATTCTATTAACTTGTTATAATCCATGTTTGTTTTGATATGCATGTACCTGATTGGCTAATCCACCTGTCAATCAGCCATCTGACCTGGTGTTCATACTACACACAGTTGTAAAGTATTAGAGAAGTAAGTGCATTAATCGTTTAGCACATATATTTTTACTTGGTACCATTCCTTTCTGGATCTTGATTTAGTATCTGTTGAGTCTTGGTTGAGTCCATGTTTAGTACTGATCCAGATCTTGGTTAAAGGTGCTATATTACACAAAATGGACTCTTGTGAGTGTTATAATGCTGTTACCTCATCAAAAACATACCTGGAGTTGTGTTTTGTTTCATTCACACATATTTGAGTAACCCTTTATTAGTCTGTCTAGATCTCCAAATCTCAAGATAGTGTATTCCACCTTGTGATGTCATGAAGCGGTAGTTTTCAAGTTAACAGCTACTTTTAGTTCAGTAGAGATAGGAAATTCCTAGGCTGAAATAATCCAAATGATTCAAGTGAAGGTGTATGAAGCACTTCCTGTATTACCACATGACACCACAAGGCGGAATAGAGTCTGGATATGCAGGGTTTGTGCGTTAAACATGTGTGAATGAAACAAAACACAACTCTAGGTGTGTTTTTGATGAGGAAACAACATTATAACACAGATCCCTTTAAGCTCTGGTTTAATTCTGGGTTAAAGTCCAGGTTTTTCCTTTATGTTTCTGCTAACCTTTTTTTCCTCACCATTGTGCATCCATGACACTTTGATTGGCTGGGTCCCTCTGATGGTCCCTCTCAGGGTGAAGTCTGTGCCCTCGTCCACACATACGTCCTCTAGGGGGCGCACAAACACTGGAGCCTCGGGACGTTCCACACCACGACTCTCTAAAAACACAGATATAGAACATTCACGTGTGTCCTTGGTCCTGGTTTAGTCCTGATGTACACTTAGTTTCGTCCTGTTCTAGTCCTGATTTAGTTCTGGTCTAGTCCAAGTTTAGGCTCAGTTTTGATGATGTGTGTGCAGCTAAAACAACTAAGATCTGTCAAGTGAAGTGTGGGTGGATTGGATTAAAAAGGCACAAAGGGAGTCGGAGAGAATGTGTTGCACAATTTGTTCACAATCCCACAGTAAATCATAAGAAAATATTAAATGGATTAAAGGCCAACTGCTTCTATTCCTGTAGATGTTATTGCTTGGTTTCCACAGAATTACCTTAAAATGATCTATCAGCTAATAATACTGCAAAGGGGTCGCTTCTCCACAGACCTGAGATGTAACTTGGTCATGTGGTGTCACCTGCTTGTCTCAATAGAGGTAGGTAAGTTTAAAGAAGAAATATTGTGCTTGTGTTTGCTCTATAGTTATAACACCCGTGGATCATTATGTTATACATTCATCTAAAACAACTTAATAATAATAAACAACAACTTAATAAAAGAAACAAGTTTGCTGACTTCCGCGTTAGAAAACTGCGGTGCCCAATGGGAGCTGACACTGCCAAATACAACGAGTATCACCAACTGAAAATAAAATTGAAGAACAAAGTAAGTACATCACAGTGGGCGTGTACTCTTGGAGGTGAAAACAGGAGTTGATTGGTAATATGGCGTCTTGAAAATAAGCGATTAAAGATTGCTCAAACATGAATGAATCACTCCAAAAACAACTTTGAGAGGGTAAATGACAAGAAAACAACTATAACATGGTTAAAAGTTCTGAAAAATCGATTTTACATAGCTTTATTGCCATATTGCGGAACATTCTAGAGAAAGCAATAGCATCTCCATGGAGAGAAGCAGGTTTCTTTGGTCTGCCTCTGTTCAGGGAGAAGTCCATTACAGAATTATGTAAATTATGCAGAGTACAATAGCTGGACGAATCTATTACAAAGTGAGTGGTTAGCGAGCCTAACCACAGGAATGCTGTTTCTGTGACGCATTGGTTGCTTTCTATTTCTTGCATGTTCTCCCTGTGTCTGGTTGGGTTTCCTCTGCGTACTCTAGTTTAGCTCCATCTAAAACATAGGCTAATAATCCAGCTAGGTACTCCTGACCAAGATGTTCCTTCAAGATTTATGGCCAAACGTCTTTGTCAAAGCCTGATCTGGGCCTGGTTAGTACTTGGATGGGAGACCGCTGAGAATATCAGGTGCTACAGTGGGGCGCCATTTGCAAAAACTGTTGTTGTGTCCTTAGGCAAGACACTTCACCCACATAGTTTAGTTTGTTGGTGTTGTTTGGAGAGGCTGATTGGTTGATTGGCAGATAGCAGCCTACCACCACAGCATGGAGTGAATTAATAATGCACTGTAGAGCATCTCTGGAGCATTCAAAAAGCAGAATATTAAACAAACGCATTGAGATTTGGATTTTGTTTGTGAGGACATTTCAACATTCAAAACATAATAATTAGTTTTGAATTGTTAATTGCTATGGGAACAAGGCTAATGTTGCAACCATGCACAGGCTTATATTTCTCTAAGGTAATAAAACTCTGTATAGAAAACTCTTACTTGAGGCACTTGAGGCACTTATTCCTGTAACCAAAACAGAGACAATTTGAGAAGCCTATCCACATTGTGAAATTAAAGGCGTATTATGTTACTTTTTTGGAGTGGGTTCTGCCACCTTTTTTCATCATTAAAAATGGTATTGCTTTGAATGTTCGACAGTCTGGCATTTAGCTACTTTATCTTGCAGTTATTCAGTTACAGGTGTTTTTATTACTCAAAAATATGCATGCTCACTGTGATTGCTCTGTGAGGGACCTTTAACACGATTGTATAATGTCATCCACTTGTCTCCATGGAGATATATAAGTTTAACGCCACACTGACAAATAGTGCAGGCAAAGCAAGGGGTCTGAAAAGTTACATAGTGCACTTTTGCTGAACTTAAAGTATGGCAAATGGGGACATGAAGATTCTCAGGAATCGCCTGCAGCTTTTTTCCAAACAACATTCCTGTATTACATCATTGTTGTGCAGTGACACCATAATTGCAAATATTAAACTGTCACAATAATAAGTTCTTTGTCTGATTAGACCACACAAGCCAGACTTCTCACATACAGCAGACTAAACAAGGACTGGACTAAAAATACTCAAACCAGGACTAAACCAGGACAAACAAGGTCTAAACTCAGACTAAACCAGGCCTAAAATGGTGCTCATAGTTACCAATAACTGTGGATCAGAAAACCACCAATATAAGTTGCATTAAACCTGGACAAAATCAGATATAACGCAGGACTAAACCAGATCTAAACCAGGTCTACAGCACCTCTGATGTACTCACCACTGGTAACTGGGAACACAAGTAAATCAGGTCTAACCAGGGACTAAGTCGAACCAGGACTAAACCAGGACTAACTCAGGACTAAACCATGTCTAACCCTGGACTAAACCAGGTTTAATCAGGAATAAACCAGGTCTAACTCAGGACTAAACCAGGACTAAACCATGTCTAACCCTGGACTAAATCAGGTTTAATTAGGAATAAACCAGGTCTAAACCAGGACTAAACCAGGACTAAACCAGGACTAAACCAGGACTAACTCAGGACTAAACCATGTCTAACCCTGGACTAAACCAGGTTTAATCAGGACTAAACCAGGACTAAACCAGGACTAAACCAGGACTAAACCAGGACTAAACCAGGACTAAAGCACCTCTTACACACAGACACACACTGAGTTATAGTTTTGGAGATGCTCTGGTCCAGCAGTTTCACAATTGTAATTTGTCAAATTAAATCAAATCTATCTTTCCAGTTTCTATCAGCTTTGAAGAAAAAATGTTCACTTCCTCTCCAACTTCAACAGGGGCCAGCCAACACTCACAAATGTAATTATCAACATTTTGTCAGTCATTGTTTTAGTCAAAAATATGTTAATCTAATAATTGAACTTAAAAAGCTTAAAGATACAGTATGTAACTTTCTGGCTGAAGTTAAAATGGTACTTTGCAACATTCCCCATGGAGATAGATACATTTTATGCCATACTGCGAAATATTATAATCAATCTGAAGAAAAAAAAACAAATACACAAAAAGTTTTTCTGTTAGTCTATTTTTGGCTAAAAGTTACATACTGTGGCTTAATTTCATTGTAAGAAATAGCTGCAGCAGCAAAGTGTTTCTGCTGCTCATATAGTTATGCACACAGTGTTTGAGTTGACACTAAACATAGTTTGACGACTTTCACACCTCTTTCACGACACGGCACTTACACGTCTATTTTCAAATGCACAATGTACAATCAAGACAATCAAGAGCTTCACGTCTCAGCAACACAGAGCAAAAGTTCAACATCTAAAATACAATCAGAGTGGGTGATATAACATACTCCACAGGAACTAATAAAAGAATTATAACTAAAGTGATAAAACATGTGGGATCAGGAACAAGTGCTTCAGCTGACTTTGGCGTTCTACTTCCTCTGTGTTTTAAAGTGTGCTGGTTGAATAGTGCCAGCTAAATAATATTAAAGGCCCTGTACCTGATTTTTTTTCCCCCCATGTTTTTTTCCAAAATCTGTGTCCCTTCAGCTCAAATGAAGACCTGTCCTGTATCTGCATTTACCATCATTGCAAAACTCCTCACTGGTCTCTGAGAGCTGTGAAAAGGGCTTATAAACCCATTGTGGTGAATAATTAGGATGTTCATGAGGGATAACTTTGGACCACTGCAAACTGTTAGAAATGGATTAGTTCTGTTTTTCTTGTTTTTAAGACAGTATAAATTAGGGACCGCACCTTTAAATCCTTCTCAGAAAACAGCTTTAAAACACTGGTTTGCTGAGCTTATATATTTGCTCTTTGTATTTGTTCACACCAGTGCTCACAGGGTCTCTGGTTTACAGTGGTGTCATGTTGTTGGCTGCAGGATGCTTGTTCTAGGCTAGTGCTTGTACTTCTACTGTCGTTTAATGCAGAAGTTGTGGTAAATAAACACAGAGGACAAGCCCAGAGCAGGAATCTACTGTAAAATGCAAAACATTTCCATTTGATTTCATAACATGTACATGTACGCTGTCCTTAATGATACCTGATGTGCTGCTCACATGGGAGTGAACTATTTAGCAGCTGATGTCATCAATACTTCACGGGAGGAAGGGGTGACGCTAACTGGAGGCACTGTTCTGTTACTTGAGTTAGAATTTAACACAATCTGACCATAAACTTAGTTGGAACTAGAATAGGTGAGCTAATTAAACAGGTACATTTCATATAACATTACAATCACACCCAAGCTAGCATTAGCCAACAGTTTTTCAGTCACTCTCAACTTTTTTGTTCAACACCTAAACAGGACCATGAGTGCTTGTACTGAAAATGAGCTGTTGAAATCCATTTTGTATTTTTTTTCTTGAGTTTTTTAGCCAATCTAAAAACGTATTTGGCAGTGTTTGCTCATGTGTGTATTGTGTCACCATGGTAACAGATGAACATTACTCCATAGACATACAAGAGGTCTCCCTCTCCAGGCCAAGGGTCAGCATTTTCTTTTCTTTACAGCATCCATAAAACCTAAACTTAGTAAGTTTTTTTGTTAATCAGAAAATTAAGTTCCACTAAGATTTGTACAAACACAAAGCAGGAAATCACATCTAAAAAGCAATAAATCCATGACACGGGCTCAACCTCTGTTTGTGTAGTGAATGAGTTTGTTCAACAACATCATCGTGTCCCGGCCCGTCTGCTGATAACATCACTGCCCAAGCAAAACATCAGCTTTAAGTCATGCCAAGTTGTCTCTTGCCAACAGCTTTTGTGTAGGCGGCTTTGGAGAAAATGATCAACACTTAAATCTAGTTGTGTTTGGCAGAGTAACCAAAAATGTAATCAAGAATACAAGTTTGTTTTAAAAATGCTGTTACAATCACAACCAATCCGGGGTTGCCAGAGCCTTAACCTGCAGGTAGGGGACACATACATACATTCTGTATATGGACAGGCCTCGTGTGAAAGCTCAGAACCTCCAGACTTCACTCACTGAGCCGCAGAGGCCGCACTAGCACTGATTCATGATTGGCTGTAGGTGTTGGGGTTTAAGTAGTGACCATTCAGATCAGAGTCAGTTTAGGTTTAAAGCAACAGGATTTCAGCATTGAAACTGGCAACACAAAAGAGAGATGAGGCTCATTCTGCTTTCTGATTGGATCATCGTCTTGAGAAGCAAAACACCAAATTATAACATGAACAACTTGACCATAAAGTCCAACGTTTTTGTAATTTAGAATAAATTTGAATTACAATTGTTATGTATAAAATCACAAAAGGATGTGAACATGTTTGTCTCGTACCTGCAGACACACTTCATGTTAATATATTTTTCACAACATAGAGTTTTATGATCAGCTTACATGTGCTAGCCTTTAGCAATCAGGGAAAAACATTTTAAACACCAGAAGCATTAGCCCAGTGACACAACTGAAGTCTGAACTTTTAAACTCATCATTTGTTTGTATGGGTAGAGACTGTAGAGTCTGCAGGTCACGACCCGAGATGTCGTCTGCGTTGGACATAAGCTAAATACTGCAAATTGCAGCCTTCACAGTTTTCTAATGACATTCTAATGTCAGCTGTAAACTGAAGGGGTCAGAGCAGGGCAAGAATTTTCACCTATGAGGTTGTTGCTACAGGCATTTTATGGGCTCTGTTCACAAACTAAACACGCAGAGGTGAAAGGGTTGACTACGCACAGAGGGGAGGTGGCTGGGAAGCTGTAAATGATTGATGAAAGATTTTAGGGCAAACTGAAATAAAATTAGAGTTTTTGTGAATTTTGATACCATTGAACTGTATATAACATTTAAATGCCAAAAAACATCAGATTTAAATACATAAATGCTTCTGTATGTGTTATGTTGTTTCTGGCATGTCCATAATTTAGACACATACAAATGAAAGTGTACCACATCACATTTTTAACTACCTTCAAGTAATGACTTATTAATTGAAAGTACACATTTAAAGTAATTTAAGTATCTAAACAAATATAAAAGAATTTGGTTCCACACATAGACTGTATATATAAATGGACATAGCTAACCTGCTGGCCGCCACGTTCCAAAGAGGAAGTGAGCATGGGCTGGCTTCAGGCTCCATCAACTCTGGCTCTAATTCACTTTCTATTGAAAAACTGTGGACCCTCTCTCTGTAATTGCTGCAGTAAACCTTGTCATTTTGGTCTTAAAATGTTCATATTAACCCGCTCTACATGATTTTGGGGTTTTTATTTCGCTATTGTGCCCATTAGTAACAGACAAACCCGGTGCATTCTTTCCCTGAAGTTGCTCCCGCTAACATTAGCAACAGGTTTGATGGACAGCGTTGCTATGTGCCTGCTCCCTGCTACATCAGCGGTGCGGGCGGGAAGAGACATCACCTTCAACAGCCTCACTCCACATTGGCTCTTTGGTTGCTATGATACTGCGCTCAGAAATACAAATGTGGAACTCGACTCCAAATTCGCCGCTGTAACTGCTACCCTTGATGAGCTTCATTGGACTGGAGCTGAACGCTGTGGGTGACGTCACACTTCTTCTTCACACAGTCTACAGTACCACATAGGAGTTAGAGTTAGAGTATTAATTACAAACTAAACCTTGATAAACTATTTGTTTGTTTTGGATCTGTGTGTGTGTTTTAATAGAGCTAATAAAAATACAGGGCTGGTTAAATGAAGTCTTATTCTTCCCACACCATCAAGCATCACTGATTTGTATATGCGTTAAGTGCACAGATCACATTCTTCTGTAGCACCATCTGTTTGCTTTGGCATAGCTTCAAATAAAGATTATACTCAAAATGACATAAGACATTTAGCTCAGGTCCACATCTCATTTTAAGTGCACATGCTGAATTAGCCACTGACATCAGTTTTTCAGTTACTTCTGCTACTTCTCATGCATATGTTCTTTAAAGATCCTACGCAGAATGGAGCCATGTTATAATGTTGTTACATCCTTCAAAACATACCTGGGGTCAGGGCTGGATGAAAAAAATCTCAATTTTCTTGCACACACTGGATCATTAAGATTTGAGTCAAAGTCAGAGCAGAGGTTCCTAGTCTTTCAAACAGGGAAGGAATTTATGTTTATTCTTATCAGATTATGACTTAATAGACTGTAAACTGCTTTCAGTTACATTTGTACAGATATGTGATGTCATTTTATTTTTATTTTTTTTACTATGCCAATTGTTTAACTGCACAATAACCCCAGTACACTTGTTTCATAATAATCACAATTTAGCTCTTTTTCAAATTCTCAATTATTAAAAATGCACACACACACACACACACACACACAAACTGCAGCCCTACCTGGAGTTGTGTTTTGTTTCATTCACACATGTTTGTGTAACCCTTTATTATTAGTCTCGTAAGATTAAAATGCTGTTCCACCTTGTGATGTCATGAAGTGGTAGTTTTCAAGTTAACATCTACCTTTTACCTTCAGTTCAATAGAAATGGACAATTCCAGATGTATTTATGTAATTATCCAAATGATTCTAGTGAAGGTGTATGGAGTTTAAAAACACAGTGGAGCACTTCCTGTATTACCACATGATGACATCACAAGATGGAACAGAGTGTTTTCAGTTTGAGAGAAGAACTCATTTTAAATCTGCAGGGATTGTGTGTTAAACATATGTGAATGAAACAAAACTCCAGATATGTTTTTGATGAGGAAACATTATAACACAGACATTTATTGTTTTTACAGACTGCAGCATATGTGGAGCCCGCTCAATCTGCCAGGTAAATATTGTAAAATTTATTAATATCACCAACCTGAATGTGTGACATGGCTGGACCTCAGTGTGTTTTAATCCCACTTTTGTTACTTGTTCCTGTGGTTGCCCCGGGCGCCTTAAAGTGCATCTTGTAGGTGGACACATATCTGGATTGGCTGGTCGTCTCCCCATTCATTTCTATAAGAGACCTTGCAGTTGTCCAGCTTTATATTCAAAACTTAAAGAGACATTTCCAAGCTGTGTGTTATCGGACTTCCTCTTCTGTTTGGCACACAGCTGTAGTTGCTCTTACACTTCTCAGCCTCTCGTTTCTCACCCCTCCCCTTTGAACCACCACGAAGCTCCGCCCATTTCACACTATAGGGCTGAACCATTTGAGATATCTACTGCAATTTTGATTTCTCTGGAAAGCATTGTGATTAGATTTACAATTTCAGTTTAATCATTTAATCATGCAGTATAGGACTGTACTTGAGTAAAATCTTTTGGTATCTGGACTTTACTTAAGTACATTTTACAGTGGATATTTTTTTACTTTTACTTCACTACATTTCATAGTAACATCCTGAGTAAAGTTCAAGCTTTTTTTCTTTGACCAAAGTATGAATCATTTTGAATCTATATCACAACATTTAACACTTTAACAAGTTCACAACACTTGTGTGAAATACTTTTACTTTCGCTTTTGCTTAGGGAGAGGTGCGAAGCAATGCTGTCAATCAAACCTGTGGCTAATGCTAGCAGGAGCAAGCTCAGGGGAAAAAGGCCCCTGATTTGTCTTATTAATGTTCATATCTTGAGTTACGGACACAATAGCAAAATAAAAACACCAGGATCATGTAGAGCGGGTTAGTATGAACATTTTAAGACCAAAATGATGTGCGTGACAGCAGCCGTTTCCAATGTAAAGTGAATTGGAGCCAGAGTTCATATTCAGTCTATGGTTTTAGAATGATAAAAAAAATTGGTGAATAGTAATTTAAAACAAAATATATCTTTTGGATGGTAAAATGTCCTCAGAATGTCACTAAATATTTAAAGGGCAATATATGCATGCTGTAAGCTTAGGCCTGTCTTGATAACAAAATTTGAATGCGATATATTGTAAAGTAAATATAAACGATAATATTGAAACCAAACCCTAAAACAGGATTATTCCCAAAAAACAACTCTAAATTTACAATACTGTAAAAAATACATAGCAGAATGCAACAAGAAAGTGTTTAAGTAGTTAGTTTGTGTCTATAATGAGTCATAAAAGTTCATCATTTAAACTTCTACAGCTCAAATCTTATCGTAGTACAGAAAAATAACCCAAATGTTTCCACTAGTGCAACTACAAAGTCCCCATGATAAATATTGACCACACAAAATGACTGCCCCATCTAACTTGCATTAAAGTCGAAATAGTACTACAGGCCTACTTAAGCTTAATAGATTCAATCTGGTACAGCCCTGGTTTAGTCCAAACTTAGAGACAATGTGGGGCGGGGCAAACATCTTCTTATCTCATTCATTCTCGTGCCTGTCCCCGCCCACTGCACAAACTATACAAGCTTTTATGGCCCCAGTTCTCCCACAGAGACCCTCATAAAGGCCTTAAAGAGGAGAAAACAGCCCAAAGAGGAGTGTAGTGTTATCTGTGGCTGCAGGCAAAGGTCAGACAGCAGATGTATGGATCAGTCTGTTTACTCACTTCCTTATCAATGCTGCACTTGAACTTTGGGCATGACTTCACAGACTGAGTTGGGAGTAAATGTCTTTCCCTTTTTTAAACTTTTTTTTTTAAGGGCCCATATTATGCTATTTTCTGATCTATATTATACTGTTGTTTCCTCATCACAAACAGATATGGGGTTGTGTTTTGTTTCATTCACATGTTTAACACACAAACTCTGCATATACAGTCAGAGTTCTTCACTCACACAGAAAACGCTCAGCTCCACCTTGTGATGTCATGTGGTAATACAAGAAGTGCTCCACTGTGTTTTGAAACTTCTTACACCTTCACTAGAATCATTTGGAGGATTTCAGCTCTGGACTTGCCAATCTCTACTGAACTAAAGGTAAAAAGTAGCTGTTAAGTTGAAAACTACCACTACATGACATCACAAGGTGGAAGAGAGCATTATGAGCTTTGGAGATGTACGGCAGGCCAATAATTCAAGGTTTCTCAAACATGTGTGAACTCCAGGTGTGTTTTTGAGGAGGTGAAAATAATATAACATGGCTTAAAGCTCACAAGAGTCAATTTTGAGAAATATAAGTCATTTATACTTTAACTCATATTACTTCAATGTGTAATTTTCATAAACTCAAACAAAAACCCACAAAAAGTAATAATAATGCATGGATTTACATAGCACTGTTTAAGACACCCAAAGCGCTTTACAATGCATTAGTCACTCATTCCACACTAATTATTGAAGCTACAGCTGTCCTGGGACAGACTGACAGAAGTGAGGCTGCCAATCCGTGCCATCGGCCCCTCCGATCAACACCAACGCTCCCACACTGCAATCACTGCTAGGCTAGACTCTGTAGGTGAAGTGTCTCGCCTAGGGACACGGTGACAGTTTCTACTAGAGGCAACTACTAACTCAAAGCAAAGTTATACAAATGTGTGATTACAAACACAGACTGCAGTGCTATGTTTCACATGTTTCATTCATAAACTCTCTCTCCCCTCGGCAACCAACATACACACCACATTAAAGCCACACTGTGCAACTTTTAAGCCAAGAAATGGATCAAAATGAATTGTTATTTTTTAAAGTTTTGAACATTACATTATCTGTGTAGTCGCTCAGTCGTCCAGGTCTGATCCATAACAAAAGAAAACAGACTGATGTTCAGATTTTATGTTCTTATTACACTGAAAAAAATCCATGCTTACTGTGAGTGGGCTTGCATTTCCACAAACCTGGCTTATTTGGCCTGAACGAGAGCCTTTTTAGACTGGTTTCAATGGAAAAGTACGGCCTAAAACCCATCTACCTCCATAAGGAATGTTCCAAAGCATGGTTTTAATTCGATATGTAATCATGCAGGTGATGTCCCACTTCAGTTAAACTTTTTAGGACAATATTTTTGTTAGTTTCAGACTCTGCCCTATCGTCCCAGCTTTGCACTGGGCCAGAATGTGAATGCAGCTTACTACTGTCCACTCACTGAGAACAAATGTGCCAACGCTCTGAGCTGGAATCCAAGCTCGAGGCAGTCATGTGGAAATGAATGGAAGACAAAGCATTGACGTCAGCTCACCGTCCTTCTCTCCTCTTTCTCACCCTCCTCTCTCTCCTTTTCATCTTCAACTCCCTCCTTTGCCTGTCGTTCCCTCTCTCTGTTGTTCTCTTTCTTCTCTCTGCTCTCTTCCTCCCCCTCTTGCTGTCTCAACCTTCTCTCTGTCCTCTCCCTCCACTCCTCTCTTTTCCTTCCTCTGTACCTCACCTCACTCGCCTCCTTATTCTCCTTGCACTCCCTCTCCTTCTCTCCCTCCTCTCCGTCCTCCCCCCTCCTCTGTATCTCCTTCTCTTTCCTGCTTCTGTTCCTCTACCTTCTTCCTCTCTCTTTCCTTTGCCTCTCCTGATTCTCTCTCTCCCTCCTTCCTCTAAACTTCTCCTCCCCATCCTCCTCTCCCTCCCTCTGTCCCATCCTAGATTCCACTTCAGTGACCCCACAGTAGGAGCCAAAGCAGGAGGCACTGTGACTTTTTTTTGTTACTTTTGTTGTTGCTTTTGTAGTTCCTTTTATTATACGGTTGTGAGCTCAGAAATACTTTTTGGGTTTCTCTTGAACATATACTCTTGTGTGTAGGGTAGAGATCTCTGGAAGTCATGGATTATTCATTTGTTACATATTTTGTGTAGGCCTATATAAACATTTCGCTACCAATCACTGACTCAGCATATTCATACACACAATGTTTCTGTTTGTTTGCTTTTGTTTTTTCCAAGTATGCACTGGTCAAGCTTTGGGTTCGGGTGAAAATCTGTAAACGTAGCCATAACACTGGCTACACTAACGCAGCTGTAAAAATATACTGCTTTCATCAAAACATCAACTTAATTTTATTTTATAATAGTATACCTTAACTTTACACTATTTTTTATGTATTCATTTATTTATTTGTTTTGTTCACACAGAGCAGATGAGCAGATCTGTGTGCAATAGCCTAGTGTCAGCCCCTCCACAGGAAAAGTTACACAGTGCACCTTTAAATTAGTCTTGCATTATTATTTCTCGTGTATGTATTTATTCATGTAGTTCCACAGGAGTTGCTGACTTGGCTGACAGATGCACAGATGTGGGTGAAACAGCCTGGAGTCAGTGGGACATTGTCTTGAGGCTGTAAACATGAGTAAACTAAACCTGATTCAAAAACACAGCTTTGTAAAAGTCTCTGGTTTCTTCCTCTTACGACGCTCCATTCTTCTGATGCTGCTTTGCCAAAGGTGAAGTGTTGAGTTCAAAAGATAATAATGAGATCATACATGTCAGGTGGTAACGTCCAGTAGTGGAAGGTAACGAAGTACTAGTAAAGTAAAGTACTACTTCATTTTATTTTACTATATCTGAGAGCAGTATCTGTACTTTCTACTCCACTACATTTTTGAACTGGACCGAAAAGTAAAAAGTACTTTTCATATGATTTGAGGGGTTATTTTTACTGTGTTTGTGGTAACATCCTGACTTAAGTTTTCAAGAGACAACAAAAATAAATACACAAAAATAAAGAAATGGATTTGTATTGCCACTGTTGACCAAAATGTGTATCATTTAAAAAACATTCATTCATTTAACCATTAACTAGTATTATACTATAAGTAGCATAGTAGTAGTAACTTGAGTAATTTCTTGGACCACTACTTTGTACTTCTACTTGAGTAATATTTCTAAGTAACGTTAGTCTTAGTTACGAACAATTTCTGGCTACTATCCACCTCTGCTAGAGCTGCATTTCCTTTCAATCACACTGTATTCAAAGGCGAGGTGGATGAAGTGTCTTGCCCAAGGACACACCAACAGTCTTGAGTGGGATATTTCCATGGAGACAAGTGACAGGCCCAGCTCAGGTCTGTGAAGAGGCGACTCCGCTCATTTTTTCAGAGTGCTATTTGGCTATTTAGAACATTACAGGCAAAACAATAACATCTCCACCACAAAAGTTACATAGTGCAGCTTTAACATAACACGGAAGTTCCCATGGTTCAATATTAGATAAGAAAAAGTGAAAGGATTTAGGCTCAAGGACCAAACACAAAGAGGTTTGGAGGAAGGAGACATGTTGGCTGCTCCACTACCTTGAACTAAACTAGCCACTAAGTTAGACTATTATCAATGTGAATAATAAAAACAGTAAACACAATATAACATGTAATGCTACTGTATAGCAGTGGTGGATGAAGTATCCAGCTTTACTTAAGTAAAAGTACAGATACGGAGGTAAAGAATTACTCAAATAAAAGTAAAAGTAGCACATGAAAAAATCAACTTAAGTAGTAAAAATAAAATAATTAAAGTACCTGTTTAAAAATGTACTTTAAGAGAAAAAAGTAAAAGTATTTCACATAAGTGTTTATTTGTTAATATTAAATGCAGGGTGTGGACCTACCACCTTTAACATGCACATTAGCCTACTTCTTCGGCTAGGTAATCCTGATGCCCAGTGTCCCTGCACCAAATTTTCCTGTGTGGACTCTAAAAAAAATTGAAACTAAAGCTAAAATTTTAAAATCCAAGGTGTGGGCCTAAGGACAGATGATACAATGGCTCCATCTAGTGGTCGTAAGTGGTTGACATGACATACTCGCTGTATACAGACTGTATAGGCTTTATGCATGAGAGAGACTGAAAGACTATAATTAAAAGTTTTAAAAGTTTAATTATTACTATTATTTTTTTAAAGAAATCCTCTCCTTGTCTGCGCTATGAGCCTCGGGGTGCAGAGTGACTGTATACTGGCTCCTCCATGTCCAGCCCCTCCCTCCTTTTACTGGACGTCCCGTAAAACTCCATCTTCCACTGAAGGAAATCACAACAACCAACTGTGAGCCACAAGAAACTGCAGGTATATGCGGTCACATTTTGGTTTTCTTGCAGAGGCAGGAGCAGTGATAGGAGCAGAAAGGAGCAGAGACAGGAGCAGAGACAGGAGCAGAGACAGGAGCAGAGACAGGGGCAGAGACAGGGGCAGAGACAGTAGCAAACAGGATCAGTGACAGGAGCAGAGACAGGGGCAGAGACAGGGGCAAACAGGATCAGTGACAGGAACAGAGACAGGGGCAGAGACAGGAGTAGAGACATGAGTAGAGACAGGAGCAGAGACAGGAGCAGATAGGAGCAGAGATGAAATCTGACAGCATATACCTGTTTATAGAGCAAAGAGAAGCTCTTAAGAAACTGTTGTGATGAGCCATGAATGAAAGTTGTATTTGAGACTGGGGGAGCAGATGAGGAACAGACAGGAGCAGAGACAAGAGCAGAGACAGGAGCAGAGACAGGAGGAGAGACAGGGAGACTGGCTGACGATGGTCCAAACCACGCAGCGTGTGCAGGTTGAGTGAATGAGAGAGTGGTTAGAGCGGCTCCAGACTGCGCCCTGCTCTGTAATTTCCCCCTATGAGTCTTATGTGCGTGTGTGGACGAGTATTTATCACACTGTGGGGACTACAGTCTGTCTGTTTTGGCGACCTGCCTCTTTTATGAGAACAGAAATCAGGTCCCTGTGATGTAAAAGGTTTATTAAGGTTTAAAAATAAGATATGGGTTAAAACAGATTAAGGTTAGGATTTAGGTTAAGGCTAGGCAAGTTGGGACAATGGTTGAGGTTAGGAAATGAACACAAGTCAATGTAAATTCCCCAAGAAGCACGGAAACCCAAGGCGTGTGTATGAGTGTGTGTTTGTGTGAGAGTGTGTATGTGTGTATGTGTGTATGTGTGTATGTAATCACTTCCATGTGAAGGGGCCTCCCAGCAATGAGGAGGGATTCAACAAAACTCTAAAAGGTCATATTCCTTTCTTTTGAATACTTATAGAGTTGTCAATGCCAAGATCCTAAAGATCCTAAGAAAATTAAAAGTACAATATAAAGACCAACATTCTTGAAAATGTGACTTCAAAGGTACACTTGGATTAGTATCTGCGCCCCCTGGTGGCAATATAGAGCCATGTAGCACAGCAAGAAAGTACAGGGTTTCATTCTCAAACTGTGGTTAACCTCTCTCCACATGTCTGGACACTTACCTCCTTTTTTTGTTTCATATTATCCTCCATTTAATATGTATTTTAACCAGTGTAACCTTGAAGCTCTCTGAATATCTGGTATATCTGCTCCTGACATCCTCAACTACTTGGAAAGTGAGTTCAAATACAGAATTTTCCTTGGAATAAGTCACAACACATAAAATGCACATTGGACTTACTACACTAGGGCATTGTAATATGCAATTTTACAAGATGGCAACAAAAAAGTGAAATTCTCTGACATCTAAGCTAATAAAAACATGAATGGAAATGCACTTTGTAGAAGAAAATTCAATAAAGGTGAATAAAAATTTAAAGGCCCTGTACTGTTTTTTTTTTTCCATGTATTTCACTAAACTCTGTCTTGTCCCAGCGAAGATATACTGTATAAGTAACTCTTGAGGTCAAAATAAGTCCATTGTGTACTGTCTGAATCTAATCATGAGGTGTGTTTTATAGCTTGATAATGATGAAGTGCAGTGTTAGCATACTAGTTGTTGTCAGCATTACGTGACGGCAAAACTCCACTGTGGCCTCTGAAAGTTATGATTATAAACTCATCTCCGTGAATAAAAACAATGCTCTGAATGCAAAAGGTAAGTGAGGTATAACTTTGGACAACTGCAAACTTAAAAATTAAATAGTTCTGTTTGTCATGTTAAAGCAGTAAAAATCAGGTGCAGCATCTTCAAGAACAACCTAATATGTGATATGTAAAACGCACGATAATGTGTGATTATATTGTTTCTCCAGGGACTGCTCTTTGCCAATATAAAAATCCCCGTGCATTGTTACTGTACGGCATATCACATTATAAACAGTATCAAATGAAAGAGCGATTGCTTCACTTTAAGGCAAACCAGACTAGTGCGATGTCCTCTTTTGTAGCAGACAGCATAGTTGGGATTCTTCTCTGGAGACAGGCGCGAGCTGAAAGGTGACACTGCAGTGCTGAGGGCTATCCTTGTATCCACAGTGTAAGTCTACGGGACACACAAAAGACACAGGCCATTGAAACTAAGCTTGGGTTACATTCACAATGCAGTTTCTATCACTAACATATCTGGAAGAAAGACATCACTGTAGGTATGTAAGAAGATAGCAGCGGTGGGACATAATGAAGTAAAAGCAGTTAAGTACTGTACTTAACTGGCTACTTTTTACTTTTACTTGACTACATTTGAGAGATGGTATCTATACTTTCTACTCCAGTATATCTCTGAACAGGATTGAAAAGTTAAAGTATTTTCATTATTGTCTGAGAACTGCTGAAAAGGCCGAGGGGTTTATTTTTTAACTCGTTCATAGTTTGAGCAAACAAATATACTGTAGCATTCTGGTGTAAGGACGCACGCCAAATTACTTCTGGTTGTTTATTCTCTGAACACAAGGGCTACTGTAGGCCGTAACCACGCCAAAACAAGAGCAGAACAACAGCAGTGTCAACTCACTAGAGCCAGTCTCCAAAACAGGCCAGCAACCGACCAATACCTGAACTTTCACATCAACTTATCGCCACAGCAACCAAGTGTCACATACAAAAGCAGTTACATAAACAACAATACAGATAAACACAACAACAAAAGGTATCGACTCTGAACTAAACACAAAATATCAGATCATTACACTACTTTTTACTTTTACTTCATTACATTTGAAAGCAGTAGCTGTACTTTCTACTCCACTACAGTTTTGAACAGAACTGAAAAATAAAAGTCTGCAGAAAAGTCTGAAGCGTTTATTTTTGACATGTTTATAATTTGAGCAAAAATATACAAAAAAAAAAAAAAAATCAATTAAATAGTTTCAGTTGAACAAAATTCAGCACAAATCTGTATCAACATCACTACATTTGAAGCTTTATTAGATCTCAAAATCTGTGTAAAACTTTTACTTTTTACTCTTTCAGTACATTTTTAAACAGGCACCTCAATACTGTTAATTAAGTAGATTTTTTCATGTGATACTTTTACGTTTACTTGAGTATTTCTTTGCTCCAGTCCTTAGCAACAAGTAATCTGAGTGTCATGGAAAACCAAATATTCAAACCACGACTTCACAAATGAAGCTAACTAAAGCTAACCACTTTACCAATATGGTTCAAATCATCATATTTCTAACCACATTGAATAACAAATGCTAAAACTAATGTTCCTTTTTTGCAGTGTAAGGTCAGACTTTACTACAGGAGCCTTGATGGGTCAAACTCAAAACTACCTAAGGCTAAGGGGTCAGCACTGAAACCGCCACCTCTCAACCCTTAGAACATAAACAGAAGCCCAAGAGGGTCAAAACTCAAAGGTCAAGCCAAAAAACATGTCCAAAAACACACACAGTAGGCTATAGGTACACCCGCCAGGACCTGGGTTCAAATGAGGCAGAAAGAACATAGAGAGTATCAGTCAAATCCAGTGAATAACTCTGTGTTGTCTTTAGTGCAGTCACTCAATACTGCATACAGATTTTTATTATAATCACAGACACACATCAGTTTTATTTTTATTTGAATATTTTCATCTCATTAAATTTGTGGAGTGTAAATGTAACACACTGCATATATATTTCATTTTTAAGTACTGTAATCTATTTTTATAAGTTAATGATAATACAGTGAGCCAATACATGGTCCAGTTTATTTTATACTATGGACGGGTCACCATTGTCTCCTGTATTAATGAGAAACACTAAAAACATGATAAAACACGTCCGTTTATACAACAGAATGTAATTTTCAGCACAAAATAATAATAGCTTCCTTCATTTTACAAAGTGGTTAATAAGTTTGCTATAGATCAATGCCATATGGTACTATAGAAGTAGTAAAGTACTGTACTTAAGGATACATTTTTCGGTGTCTGTACTTTACTTGAGTACATTTTAAAGTGGATACCTTTTAATTTTGCTGAATTACATTTGAGAGCAGTATCTGTACTTTCTACTCCACTACATGTTTGAACAGGACTGAAAAGTAAAAGTATTTTTAATAATTGTTTGAGACGTGCTGAAAAGGCTGAAGAGTTTATTTTTTATCAAGTTCATAGTTTGAGCAAACAAAAATATACAAATAAAAATTTTGTTGAACAAAATTCTGAGCAAATCTTTATGTAATTACTTTGCCACTACATTTGAAGCCTTACAAGACCCCAAAATCTGCACAAAACACTAACTTAGGAAACAAAATTGAGTACTTTTTCCACCACTGAGGTTTAGTCCTGGTTTAGTTTGGATTTATTCCGGGGTATTTTCTGGTTTAGACCTTGTTCAGTCTGGATTTAAACTTGGTTAAGTCCTGGTTTTGACCTGGTTCAGTCTAGATTTAGTCCTGGTTATGTCCTGATTTAGTCCTGTTTTAGACCTGGTTCAGTCTGAATTCAGTCCTGGTTATGTCCTGGTTTAGTCCTGGTTAAGTCCTGGTTTAGACCTGGTACAGTCTGGATTTAGTTGTGGTTAAGTTCTGGTTTAGTCCTGGTTTAGTCCTGGTTCAGTCTGGATTTAGTCCTGGTTAAGTCCTGGTTTAGACCTGATTAAGTCTGGATTTAGTCCTGGTTACGTCCTGGTTTAGACCTGGTTAAGTCTGGATTTAGTGCTGGTTACGTCCTGGTTTAGACCTGGTTAAGTCTGGATTTAGTGCTGGTTACGTCCTGGTTTAGACCTGGTTCAATCTGGATTTAGTCCTGGTTAAACCCTGGTTTAGACCTGGTTAAGTCTGGATTTAGTGCTGGTTACATCCTGGTTTAGACCTGGTTAAGTCTGGATTTAGTCCTGGTTACGTCCTGGACTTCTTTACGTCCTGGACTTTAGACTTGGTTCAGTCTCTTCTTGCATCTTTGCCAATGATGTCATTTTTGTTCCATATCAATACTCATTCAAATTAGTATCTAGTTTCGATTCTGTTTTTAGAATCGATTTGATGTGGGTAATTATATTTTTTGATAAACATCGTCTACTTCAAAGCCCTGTAAGATGTTTCGCCTGCACGGTGAAGTTCAAACTCAGATTTTTGTTGTTGCAGCTTACAAAGAATGCAGGTCTATAAACAGCTGGAGACAAAGGAAATGAAGGTTGGATACAGTTAAAGTGGAGAGAGGCAGAGCGGCTGTTACTGATCAAATGTTGGCTCAAGTTTCACTATTAAAAAAAAGGGGGAAAAACTCCAAAAACAGCCCAAGCTCTGTTTAAGTTACACAAGACTAACTGAGAACTTTTATAGAACTCATGTGAAAATATTACCATCATTAAAGCTGCACTCTGTAACTTATCTGGAGGAGGGTCTACTATACCTTCTTGTTTCCATGGAGATGCTATTGCTTTACTTAAATGTCCTACAGCATGACATTAAATTTATCTATCATGATGTAGGCCAAGTCAGATCTGTGGATAGGTGACCCCACCCACAGTATGAATGCATGTTTATTAAGGTATGAGCAATAGTACTGAAATAGTATTTGGGGGAAAAAATGAATACTCTGGAACATTCTCGACAAAGCAATATAATCTCCATGGGGACAAGCAGGTGGAAACAGAAAAGTGAAATGTCGGAGCAGGAGGTGAACTGCCAACAAGGACCAGCTTAAATCTGACTGAATAAACTCATCAGTGTTTATGAGTATTATTAGTCTTTATATAAACTACTTAAAATAACTATCTCTAATGCCACTGTTCTCTAAATGTGCTGTTTAAATTCTTGAAATGTTACGTCATGTAGCTTTAACCACTTTCCAGAAACAGCATTAGTAAGAAAGACCGCAGTCGTCTTTGTATGTGCATCATAATATCACAGACATTCCTCCTGTCTCTGCCCCGAGGCTAGTCCCTTCTTGTCCTGGTTTACTTCAGTTTAAGACCTTGTTTAGTCCTTTTTAAATCCTGGTTTAGTCCCGTTTGAATCCTGTTTTAGTTCTGTTTTAGTCTTTGTTTACTTCCTAGTCCTTGTTTAGTCTTGTGTTAGAACTGGTTCAGTCCTGTATTAGTCCTGTTTAGACTCTGGTCTAGTCCTAGTCTAGTCCTGGTTTAGTCCTGGTCTAGTTCTGGTCTAGTCCTAGTCTAGTCCCGGTTCAATCCCGGTACAATCCCGGTTCAGTCCCGGTTCAATCCCGGTTCAGTCCCGGTTCAATCCCGGTTCAGTCCCGGTTCAGTCCCGGTTCAGTCCCGATTCAGTCCCGATTTTGTCCAGATTTTAGTCCTGGTTTAGCATGGTTAAGGCCTCGTTAAAGTGTGGTTTAGTCCTGGTTTACTCCTGGTTTAGTTCTGGTTTAGTACTGGTTTAGTTCTGGTTTAGTCCTGGTTTAGTCCCGGTCTAGTCCAGGTTCAGTCCCAGTTCAGTCCTGATTTTGTCTGGATTTTAGTCCTAGTTTAGCATGGTTTAGTCCTGGTTCAGTCTGGCTTTAATACTGGTTTAGTCCTGGGTTTAGTCCTGGTTTTAGTCCTGGTTCAGACCAGATTTAATCCTGGTTCAGATCTGGTTCAGTCCAGCTTTGGCCCTGAGCTTGTCTCTTCTTGCCCTTTGGTCGACAGAAAACGACAACATCAACATCTCAGAACAGTGAGAGCAGCCACAAACACATGTACCTGGGTTTAAAGGCACATCATCCAACCAGCACAGAAATCTATTGGATAAAAGTGATTCAAATCTGTTAAATTGACTTATTTATTTAACAATTAATATTTGCTTTGATATTTACCATCATTTTCTACCAGTGTGTTAGGACATCTCCTCTCTTTGATGAGCACCAGTGTGAGTAGGCTCTGTTAGCTTCATTACTTATAAGAGTTTAAGTGAAGAATAGAGTAACTTTACTTAAACAAAGTTGGATATGTAGTAGTAGTATTAGCAGCCATAGTAGTAGTAGTAGTTGTTGTTGTTGTTTATTTATTTGAATACCCATTAGCTTTCACCAGATTTACAGCTTTTCTTTCTGGCGTTTGTTCCTGTTTGGTTTCTCCCAGATTTCCCAGACAAAGCATTCAAATAAACCTGAATTTTCCATAAGACCCTCCAGATCCGTCCTCTTTGAAGTCCTGTACTAGTATGGGACCCCACCCACAGCTTAGGCCCTCTTTCTCTCCCTCTCCTTCCCTCCTCTTCCCTCCCTCATTCTCTCTCCCTTAATCTGCCTCCTCCTCTCCCTCTCTCCTCACTCCCCTTCTTCTCCATCACCCCTTACTCTCTGCCTCTCTTCTCGCTCTCCCCCTCCTCGCCACCTCCTTTCCCTCCTCTATCTCTCTCCCTCTGCTCTGCCTCTCCCTCTCTTTTCCTTTCTCTTGTCTCCCCTCCATTTAATCTACCTCTCCTCTCCTGTTACTCTGCCATTCTCTCTCTCTCTCTGTCTCCCTCTCTCTCCCCTTACTCTCTCTCTTCTTCACCCCTCCCACTCTTCTTCCTCTCTTCTCTCTTCTCCCCTTCTCCCTATCATTTCCCCATACTCTCTTCCCCTCTCCCTTTACTCTGCCCCACCTCCACCCCCCCCCCCCCCTTACTCTGCCTCTCCCCCCCCTCCCCTAACTCCCTCCTCGTCCCCTGCTCTCTCTCTTCTCCCTCTCCTCTCCCCCTCTACTGCTCCTTCTCTCCCGTTACTCCTTCCTCTTTCACCCTCTCTCCTCTCTCTGCTTTTCACCCCGTTCTCCCTCTCCTCTCCCCCTCCTCTCTCTCTTTTCCCTCTCTCCCTCTATCTCCCTCTCTGCTCCAGTGCAAAGCTAAACAGGCCTTACATTAAGAGGAGTATGAAGGCAGGAAGCAGCGCTTAGGGCCTGGGGTGGGGCTGTTTACATGGAGAAGGAGGAGGGGGTGTCTCTCTTTGAAGACTGTAGACTGACTGTCACTATATGTACTCCTCTATGTGAACTCCTCCTGTTCACTGAAGAGGACTGAACGAGTACTTAGGGAAGTTTAAAAGTACTTCAAAATAATACAATACTGTACTGTGTAACTTTTCTGGCAGACGGTGACCTTGTTTGTCTCGATTGTTATGAGACAGGAGAGGCGGCCCCATTCACAGCAAGAAAGTTTAATGCCATACTGTGCAACACAACAATCTCCATGGAGATATTAAATTTTTTAGATTTTAAATCACAATATAAATTTAAAATGACTTAATCAATCAAACAAGTCCACTGACTTCTGCATTAGAAAACTGCAGTGCCTAATAGGAGCTGACATCATAACACCATAGATAGCTGCATGTCACACTAGCGAGTTTTCTTTGCCTTTGTACCAAAATGACAATGTGACGCTGCCGAAACCTATGCATATCATCGATAAAATTGAAGAACAAGTAAGAATGTCACAGTGGGCGTATGTCAGTGGAGGTGAAAACGGGGATTGATCAACAATATGGCATCTTGAGAATAAGCGATTAAAGATTGCTCAAACATGCACGAATGACTCAGAATACAATTTCGAGAGGGTAAATGAGAAGGAAACAGCTACAACAACATTAAAAGCTCTGACAAGCCTATTTTGCAGAATAGGTCTGCTTTAATACTATACTACTACTGTTAATGTTATCATCACAACTGTAATTGTCCTACTACTATCACTACTTCTATGCTACTGCTACTTACACTACTAGTAAAAGTATCTGGTTGCCCTCCACCTCTGCAGTTAAGGCGGAGAGCACGGGGCCATAGCAGATTTATGTGTTTTGTGCCTGGGAGGATGTGGCTCCACCTTTAATCACTGTGAGTTGTCTGTTATTACGTCTTCTTTATTTAACCCCAGATACAGATCCTCAAAGACAAACTCAGACTTGTCTCGCACACAAAGAGAGCACACCACAGGCTTATAACCATCTACAGTAACACAGGGTTTTTAATAGTCATTTTAACTAGAGACAAATCTATAAACAAAACATGTTTACTTATGATTTAGTTACATGGAAAAATTGCCTTTTCCAACTAGTGTAGGTGAAATTTCAAAACTCAAGAACTCTACTCACACCTACCAACCTAATCTAAACCAGGACTAAACTAGGAACTTGAAGGCGCACTAAGTAACTTTTTTGGTGGAAAGCCTTGTCTCCATAGATGTTACTGCTGTGACAATAGCCGACAAGCAGGTGAAACTACCAAACCAAATTACAGGTCAGATCAGTGAAAAGGTGGCACCAAATACGGTAAGAATGCATGTTTTTCAAGGTACTTAGCAGTAAGATTGATATGTTTAATGCTTAACTGTGAAACATTCCAGGTAATTACATCTTCATGGAGACAAACGTGCTGCATACCATCCACAGCAAAAGGTCGCTACATAGTACAGCTTTAAACTAAACCGGGACTAAACTAAACCAGGACTAAACTAAACCAGAACATCATGGTTTAGTTAACCAGGCTAAAGGCAAAAAAAAACAAAAACAAAAACAGTTACCCTGTCCTCTAAACCCGAATCTAACCAGAACTTAGTTGGATAAATATAGTATCTATAACTATAACTTAACCAGGATTAAATAGGAACATAACCATAAACCACGACTAAGTATATCTACAATTACATAAATCTGAATTAAACCACACAAAACCAAGTACAAGGAGATAGTTAGGCTTAATTAAGTCTTACATTGTAACTAGGGTACACCAGGACTAAAGTCAAAACAACAAAACATGGGTCAACTTGAGATCTTTAGAACTAAATTATAAGTAAAAAAAACTAAATTCTAAGTACCAGGTTTTAATGCGGGAATAATTTGATTTCAGTCATGTAAACAAAATTTCAAAATTTCAACCTTGATTTCAATACTAAGACTCCAGATATTCAAAACCGATTCTGATACCATGATGATAATAATGATAATAATTCTGATACTAAAACTAGCTGTTCTGATACTGAATAGCTTTAGAATGATCTTGAGCTGTATCAGAACATGCATAAGACCACACAGACTAGTATATGGCCATTGACAACTTTGGAATCTCATTTTCAACCCTAAAACTGACTTCTAAAACTTCAATACTCTATTCTCAAACCAGGACTATATACATGCAAATTCCAGCCGGAACAGTTCTCCAAAACATAACAAAACTACCTCATCAAAAACTACTACTATTGCTACCTGCTGCACAGCCTGAGAACCACCACTGTACATTGAAAACAGTGTTTGAGTCCTGAACAGTCTCTTTTGTGTGTTTCTAAACCTTGATTTTTACCCTCAGGCTCGGAGCGGATCAACTTTCTCTCCACGCCCTCCTCCTGTGAACCAGCCTGAGCTCCTGTGTCTGTGGAAGAGGACGGGGGATTCCAGAGCACTGCAAAACACTGCGGAAAAAACAAGCAAAAATCAGTTTGGATTTAGTCCTGGTTCAGTCCTGGTTTAAACCCAATTTAGTCCTGGCTCAGTCTACATTTAGTCCTGCTTTAGTTCTGGTTCAGCCTACGTTTAATCCTGCTTTAGTTCTGGTTCAGTCTACATTTAGTCTGGTTTAATCCCAGTTTAGTTCCGGTTTAGTCCAAGTTTAGTCCAAGTTTCGTTCAAGTTTAGTCACAGTTTAGTCCCGTTTTAGTCCCGCTTTAGTCTTCTTTTAGTCTCAGTTCCTTCCTGGTTCAGTCCTGGTTCAGTCCTGGTTCAGTCCTGGTTCAGTCCTGGTTCAGTCCTGGTTTAGTCCTGGTTTAGTCCTGGTTTAGTCCTAGATCAGTCTGGATATAGTACTGGTCCAGATCTAGTTCAGTCTTGATTCAGACCAGATTTAATCCTGGTTCAAATCTGATGCAAAAAAAACCTTTTGACTTGAACCCAGGAGACTTTAGGATTTGGAATACTTACTTTTTAGGACTATTTCTTAAAGGACAAGTTTTTAGGTATTTTTGAGCAATATAAACACAAATAAATAATAAATATAAGACCAATTTGAATTTAGTGTAGTAATAGAATATGGTATGTGCAGTATGTGTATGTTTTCCTCTGTACTGATGCCTTGTATGAAGCATTATTGCATTATGTGCATGCCCAGTCCTCATACAAACGATTTTACCTCGACCATGGGAACAGACTCCTGGAGATACAAGAAGTACCCGCACCACATCTTGAGAAGCATAGCTGTGGGCACTGAGGGAGGCTGGGTCATTCACACCATGGCATAGAGCTTCCTGTCAGCTGTTCACGTTGGTTTAGCCCAGGCCTAAAAACAACCATCACATCATTTGAACCAGTTTGTTTCACACTTAAAGGTGACGGCTCTGTGAGGAGTGAGAGGATGAGGATGTTTTTACAGGCAGACTATTAAAAACATCCAACTGAGGGTCTGAATTTACATAAAATGCCCACAATTATCACATGGGTGGTCTAAAGAACAATAACGTGCTAGACAAAAGAAGCAACTGTTTTATAGTAAACTTAGACATTTTTAAATACATCTTTTTTTATTTAAATTTTTTGGTAACTCAGTGGCAAGGGACGGATAATTTGAACCATGATGGGGGCTGGAGCAGTAGTATAGTAGCAGAAAGAGTAATAGAGTAGCAAGAGCATAGAGTAGTAACATATGGTAGCACAAGCAGTACTAGCAGAATAAATACATTTTAATACAACAGAAATGTAATTTATTTGTCTGCTACCAATGGCTGTATCATAACTTATTTAATTAGTACTACTGCCATTACAGTACTTCCAATGATAATAATAGTATTGCTCAATAGGCTCTGTGCACAATAGCGCCCGGCACCCTGTTAGCGTCACTATTTCCTGTCCCTATTTTATCTCTTTTTTTGCTGGGTCTTACTAAAACAACATGTTAAAAAGGCATAATTAATATTAAAAAAAACATTCCACACTAAAGTACAAAGTGGGTAGTCTTAATTTTAACCCATTTGAATTTTAATGGTTATTTTATGTTTTCCAATTTTAATAAAAGTTTTGAGACACAGTGAGTTAGCAAGCGTGTCTACCTGGAGTTGTTCTTTGTTTCATTCATACATCTGAGTAATCCTGCATTATTAGTCTGTCTACTTCTCCAAAGATCAAAATGCTCTGTTCCACTCTGTGATGTCAAGAAGCGGTTAAATAGTTTTTAAGTCAACTGCTATCTTTTACCTTTAATTCAGTAGAAATTGGCAGTTCCAGGGCTAAAATTATCCAAATGACTTTGATGAAGGTGTAAAAACACAGTGGAGCACTTCCTGTATTACCACATGACATCACAAGGTGGAAAAGAGTGAGTGTGTTCTGTTTGGGAGAAGAACTCAGCCTAAATCTGCAGAGTTCGTGTGTTAAACATGTGTGAATGAAACAAAACACAACTCCAGGTTTGTTTGTGATGAGGAAACATTATAACTTAGATCAGAAAAGACTTAATATGGGATCTTTAAGTCTTGACAGCTTTAATTCAACAAAACAAGTTGGAGTAGGTCTGAAGTCTGTAGCCCAGGTCAATATTTCCAGTGCATGTTATCGCATTGACTGACACACTTCAGTCTGGCGCCAGTTTACGACACAGAGAGACAGAAAAAAGGGATAAACTTTACCAATACTGACAGAACAGTGGATTTTCATTTGACAACTTTAGTATTAGCGCCTACTATGAAACTTTAACAGGGGGCTTGTGCTGCACAGACCCATTAGAAAAGCCCATAACCTTTTTATGGGCGTTTGCCAGCCTCAGACAACAGCTGTTCAGGTGCGACGCCCACTCACCCATTTGTGAACAAACAAAATGGCTGCCACGTCAGCCAGCTGAGAAAAGAATTGCTTCCAGATCAAGGTTCAAAGTAAGTCAATTTTAGTTGTTGAATGGAACAGTAATTGATTGTCAAGATGAATATGTTAATCGATAATAAAGATTATTTAGATAAAAAATAAATTATTGTAAGAATTTTAGAAACAAAAGTTAGTCCTTTCAATTCAATCCACACTTCAAAAAGTAAATCAAAATGTTTTCTGAGTGGGTTACATACTACAGCGGTGATCTATGCCAAATTTATCACATAGAATCCTTCTTCAATGGTACTTTATAAATCCGAAATACCCCCTGGTAAGTGCTCGCGTCCCTGTACCCCTGTTTGGGAATCACCGGCACACTAGATAAATGGTGATCTATGTGACAATATGACTCAAAGTGGAGATTTTCACTGATATTTGGTCACAGTTGTAAAATAATCTTTCTTAACAATAAATTGTGTGACATCCCAATTGGCTAATCACAATTTTGCCTTTTTTCAGAAGGTGATTCAGTTGAACAATTAATTCTATTGCATTTTTGAGATTGAAACTGGATCATTTTCTTCAGATGAAGGTTTATTTAATTCACCTTGTTCCAGAAGTTACGATGGGCGCTGCCACCGTCATTCGGGTTGTATTATTTTGCATGGAGCTGCCGATCTTGACAGTAAATAAGTTCTATAGGGGCTACAGAGCCACTTTAAAGCCTTCAGAGAATCGTCAGTGAAAATCGTCAGTGTTGACTTGATGATCACATGAACACTGAATATTTTACACTAATCAGCCTGCCTTATATTAGATTTTAGCTGCAAAACTTTTCCCAAATTCTCTATTGAAATAAATGGGATTCCCGCTTAACCAGAAGTACCCCCACAAAGAAAGCACGATTTAGTAGAATTTATGGCAAAAGTGGGCGGGACTGAATAAACTTAATAGAAAAACACCAAATAAATGATTTGTGGTGAACTTGTAACAACCCAAAAAAGACAAAAGCCCAAATTCACTTTGTAGCTGTGATGTAATGTAGCCCAGTTTAATTACAAGAAGAAAGGGATATTGGATACTCTATTTTTCCTGTGACTTAACAAAAGACAGAAACTTCTGAACAGAAATGAAAACAACTGTATGAAAAACATAATTCAACGGGTAAAGTCTTGTATTGAGTTATCAAAGTATAACCAAAGGCAAACATGAGTGTTATGCAATACATTATTTTACAGTGCGAACGATATTGTTTCATAAATACAAAATATAGAATTTCACATTTGTACAAAAAGTATTTACAAGTTCACTTTAGTCACACGGGGAAAACGCTTGAGTTCAGTCTTTGTTTATAAGGCTTTGGTATCATTGTCCCTGTCTCTTTGGCAAAACATCGTTGGACAGGTGGACGTAGGCAACACAATATAGCCAAAGTATGACCTGTAGGGATGGTAGATCAGTTATCGGTAATATCGTTAATACCAGAGGATTTCTCCAGATATCTGTACTGGTCAGAAATCGAAAATAAAGCAGCTATTTGGCACTGAATGTTTTTCTACAGGTATCATTCCCTGTCCTCAGTGCATCAGATTTGTCTTTTTAAGCAGACTAGTGAAAGTATAAATTTATATCCCAAATGAATAAATTGTTTACAAATTAACTTATCCCTTTAGTAAAAATATATCCCCATAACTTACCACAAATTTGGTCTGTAGATTTTAAAAGCTTAATGTCGCTATTAATATCAGATATAGGCTCAAAAAATCCATATGGGGCCATTCGTAATGATCTATACAATAACTTCAATTGCACTGTTGTGTGAGCAATTCCAAATCCCTGTTGTTGCGTTCTCGGGTAAGACACTTCACCTACTTATCCATGGTTGAATGTGATGAAAAAAACTAAACAAAATTGCAGTCTTATTGTTTCTGTTTTATATTTTACAACCTCATTATGTCTTGATGTAGTTTTGGTTCAGTCATGAATCGTTCCAGTTTTGTTTTGCAGCTCTTGCCTCCTTATCTTAGATCCACAAATCACATGATACAAAGTCGCTAAAAATGGTGTCCAACGACCACAGGGATTATTCTCAAGAGTTGTGGGTTAAATCTCCAGTTCTTGACAAGTTGCTGAATGTCTCTCCCACTCTTCGGCCCATTTCGCGCTACATTGTCATGTCAAACATAGCTTACAGGCCTCAAAAGTCTTTTCAAAAATGTCCAAAAGAAATGATGTATTTTCTTTTTCACACAGTGGTTTCTCCATTTTTCCCATTTGTCAGTCTTGAGTAAAACTTGTGCCACGAGTGCAAAAGTTTGCCAGACCAAATCCAGAAAACCAGACGTAATTCCTACAATGAGAGTCATCAGATATTTGATCATGTAAACTGTGAAATCTGGCGTCATACGTGGTCCGCTGTGCATGGGGCAAAGAATCGCCAGTGACCTACAGTTCTGACTTAACCATGTTCTCTCCCAATGCGGCCGGAAAGCTTGCTCGTAAAAGAAGCAAGCGATTACGATAGTAGCAGGAACTGTGTAGAGAACGCTAAAAACGCCAATCCGAACCATTAGCCGCTCCAACTTTTCTGTCTTGGTGCCATCGTGTTTCATGATTGTGCGAATTCGGAAAAGTGATACAAATCCTGCCAGGAGGAAGGACGTCCCGATAAAGAGATATATAAAAAGCGGCGCCAAAACAAAACCTCGTAGTGGGTCAAGGTTGCTAGAGCTTACATAGCAAACGCCACTAAGAAGATCGCCTTCAATCTGTCCCATCGCTAATATGCTAATTGTCTTGATTGCGGGTACTGCCCACGCTGCCAGGTGAAAATATTGCGAGTTGGCTTCGATGGCTTCGTGACCCCACTTCATGCCAGCCGCTAGGAACCAGGTTAGAGACAAAATGACCCACCAAATTGAGCTAGCCATGCTGAAAAAGTACAACATCATAAACAAAATCGTGCAGCCTTCCTTTTTGGTGCCTTGAACGAGTGTTTTGTAGCCATCTGGGTAGAACATGCCATTGCAAACCACACCATCTCCAAGGAAGTATCCAGCAATGTAAGCAATTGACACCATTGTGTAGCAACCAGACAGGAAAATTATGGGTCTTTCGGGGTATCTAAAACGTTGCATGTCGACTAAATAGGTGCAGACAGTGAATAAAGTTGAGGCACAGCAAAGGACAGACCAGACTAATATCCACAGGCGAGAAAACTGGATCTCCTTCTCGCTGAAAAACATATGGCCACCACCTTTAGTTGGTTCACATGGCGCCCCGCAGTCCTTGGCATCCATAAACTTGTAATTCAAATACGGTGGGACTTTGAGACTATTGGGGCAAGAGAAGGGTAAATCGTGAGGGGCAAATATGGTGTGGTCCGGGGGTATGGGAGCGATCACGGGCGGGATAGTGGCAGGAGAGGAGTCGTTTTGTCCCACGCAGATCTGCCCGTCTCCCAACACTGGAAAGTTTTCACAGCGTAAACGATCAGGCCACTGAAATCCAAATTTGTTCATAAGAGCTTCGCAACCTTGCTTGGCCCGCTCACAAATGGACCTGCACGGGGGGATAGCCTTCTCCAAAACGGTGCAGACGGGCGCATACATGGAGCATAGGAAAAACTTCAACTCGGGCGAGCACTGAACTTTTACGAGCGGGTAAAACTGATGTACCTCTAAGCCAGCATCTTCTTGATTGTAATGCCCCACCAGGTTAGGCATGATAGTTTGATTGTAGGCGATGTCCGTGCACAGAGGGATGGAAATAGGTTGGCAAAATCCATGTTCTGGGACCACCATTCCGCTGTCGCCCTGCGCTGAGACGAGCATGGGCAGGAGCAGGACGCGCCAAACGCAACGAAAATCCATCTTAAAACAGATTCAACACGTAAATAATGTCCTCAAATTACGTTTTCAGAGCGTGTAAAGTTGTGGGAATACCTGGACACGACTTCTTTGTACTTGCTCCTCACGTCTACTGTTCGTTCTCACTTTTTCCACCCGCAACTCCCATTTTTTGGCTATTTTCAAATCACCGACAATCATGTAATAGACTTCCGGTTTGGACTTTCAAAATAAATGTACATGATGACCATAGACCTTATGACTTATGGTACTTTTGGTGTCCAGAAACTGCCAAATCTAATAAAAGTCTCAATTACGTACTTGTAAATTTCAAAGAGTTGAACTAATAGCTTGAAGTTAACTTTAGATATGAGATAAACTTTGTATTTTGTGTCTATTTTCATTATTAAAAAAACAGTTTTATTTTGAAATCGCTCTTCGTTTTCTTTGTTTTCAAAGTAAACTTGTTAAAGGTGATTATCAAGGTAGGATTATCACATTTAAATGGCTTGGATTAAATAAGCAAGCAAATAAATAAATAAATGAACGAACGAACGAACGAAGGAACGAACGAACGAACGAATAAATAAATGGTTAATTCATGACTGGAAGTGTGGAAATGGTCTCTATGTGTAAAATGATAGCCCAGATGTAGCCCCCAAACTATCACACTATTGAACTAAATAATTTAAATGGTTTTATTAATTTTTTAAATTAATCGATCCATGGTATAGGCTTCAAGAATGGGGAAATATTCTAACGTTTTATATCCGTGGAAAAGAAGATAAGTAGACAAATACAATGCAGAATTTATATCACTGTTTTTATGTTTTTTTAAGAAAACTGAGCATATGATGTCTATGTCAAAAACTCAATGTTGCATTTGACTCATGGTCTGTATTAATGAAACAGGCTGTATTCTAATGAAGAGCAGTGGCTGAACAGGATCTTGGCTAAACCCAAGTTGCAGACATATATTCAATTAAAAGATACATTTAAGGCTGAATTTTATGTCATAGCAAATTTAAGCTGGAGTTATATCTCATTGAGGCACAGCTGATGCACAAACTGTGTGGTCTCCTCAAGTCCCTGAAGAAGAAAGACTCTGTGGTGTATGTGAGTTGGAGAAGTGGAAAATGAAGCCCATTTTTTGTTGTATTGTCCATTTTATGATTAATTTACAAATCCTTTATTTGATGAAATGTTCTCAGTAGTCTGATATGTTCTGGTGTAATGACGACAACAAGATGAAATGGTTGTTTTATTCTAATGTTTTTCAGTTGGCTTCATTTCTCTGCACAGTCTGAAGAAGCAGCAGATGAGTTAGTTTAAATGAGTCTGTTGGTGTTTGTAACACGTCTGACAGCTGGCCTGTTGTATTTTATTGTATTTTGTTAATGGTGTCTTGCTTGGTATATTTTGTTTACAAGACACAATAATGAAATAAAATAGAATAGATAATAGGCAAGTTTATTTGTATAGCACAATTCGTACACAAAGTAATTCAAAGTGCTTTACAGAATAAGAAAGACATTAAAATCACACAAATCAAAACATAAATAATCACAAGTAATCATCATGAAATTAACATTAAAACAGAAGAGGCAGAATAAAAACCTTTCAGTCACATGTACAGCTAAACAGAACCGTTTAGAGCCTGGATTTAAACATTGTCAAAGTCGAGGCCTGTCTCACATCTTCAGGAAGAATGTTCCAGGATTTAGCCGCACAAAACTGAAACACTGATTCACCATGTTTAGTCCTGGTTTAGTCCTGCTTTAGTCCAGGTTTAGTCTTGGTTTGGCCCTGGTTTAGTCCTGGTTCGGTCTTGCTTTAGTCCTAGTTTAGTCCTGATTTAGCCCTGGTTTAATCCTGGTTTAATCCTGGTTTAGTCGTACTTTAGTCCTGGTTTAGCCCTGGTTTAGTCCTGATTTAGCCCTGGTTTAATCCTGGTTTAGTCCTGGTTTAGTCCTGGTTCAGTCCATGTTTAGTCCTAGTTTAGTCCTGCTTTAGTCCTGGTTTAGTCCTGGTTTAATCCTGGTTTAGTCCCGCTTTAGTCCTTGTTTAGTCTTGCTTTAGTCCTGGTTTAGTCCTGGTTTAGTCCTGCTTTAGTCCTTGTTTAGTCTTGCTTTAGTCCTGACTCTGGGCACCAGCAGAAGGCCGGTCCCTGAAGTCCTCAGAGTGTGAGATGATGAGATGAAAGCGAACATAAAAGAATATTATCAAAACTTTCTAACATCCTGGTAGCTAAAATAGTTAAAAGACACATCACATTCAAAAACAACACTGTATCTAAGGTTATTTTGATATTACCACAGCCATTTAAGTAGTCTACAGAGCAGGTTACACGTTTCACTGGGAGTCTCTGTAGGGGCCTCGGTGACTGGGGGCCCTGGGGCTGCAGACGCCTCAGACTGTCCCACGCACAGTCCATCTCCATTGTTTGGGAAGTTTTCACAGCCCAGACGATCGGGCCACTGAAACCCAGATTTGTTGATGATTCGCTCGCAGCTCTTCTGGACTCGCTCACAGAGTGACCTGCACGGGGGGACAGCCCTCTCCAAAATGGTGCACACGGGCGCGTAGACGCAGCAGAGGAAAAACTTCAACTCTGGAGCGCACTT
Organism: Periophthalmus modestus; assembly: GCA_019594935.1. Taxonomy (NCBI): domain Eukaryota; kingdom Metazoa; phylum Chordata; class Actinopteri; order Gobiiformes; family Gobiidae; genus Periophthalmus; species Periophthalmus modestus. The sequence goes on along the minus strand of JAIEZT010000019.1, from coordinate 27,820,577 downwards.
CTCTTTCACTAAAGGGTCAAAGTGTTGCATGTCCTGGCTCGCCTCTTCTTGGTTGTTGTGTCCCATTAAATTAGGCATTATAGTGAGGTTGTATGCAATGCCCACGCACAGAGGGATTGAAATAGTCTCACAAACTCCAGAAGGTTGTGCACCCCCTCGGTGTGCTGACAGAAACTGCAGCAGAAGAAAAGCGAGATGAAAAGCCATCTTTAAAAATGTTTGACGGGCGGTGAGACACAGCAGGACACGCAACTCACGCACGCGCTTATTTACGCAACACCGTTAAGTCAGCACCAAACACTAAGCTTCCACTCTTTTGTTTATGGATTTATTTATTTATTTATTTTTATTAGACTGTTATACATTGTTCGTGAATAAATAGGCTTTATCATCTTTTTTTAAAAATACACCTTTAAAATAAATAAATAAATAAAGCTGCGAATTTATAATTAAAAACAAAGATAGATTAGTGCTTAGATTTATTTTTTTGGTGCTGTTTTGAAGCTAGTAGGAGTATCGAACTTGTACTAGTTTGTGAGATGTTTTATTTTGAAAGACAGAACCTACTTCCGTTTTAGCTCATTTCTTTTTTAAACTCGTATTAACTTTACACTGCTAGAAAACGTATCCACGATGACAACTTTAAACACGAAGCGGATTTGACATGCGTAAAAATCCTAATGTTTGCGATTAAAACGTTTATTTACTCTCGTCTCGCTGCGTGTCGTACTGTTTAGGTCTTTCATGTAGAACTACGTCATGCTAAGCGGCTAGTGCGGGATGCTAAGCGGCTAACTAGCGTGATCCGTGGCTGGCTGCTGCTGTTGTTTACATCCGAGAATGATGGGCCTGTCCGGGTAGGTGTGTTAGCCAAACCCCCGCCTGTGGTACCCGAGTTTCAGAGGCAAAGGGGGTCGCAAAATCCGCAGTTTAGCCTTGGAGGGAGGCGACCATCCGAGATCCACTGTCTTTTTTGGGGTAAGAAGCGAAGAATTTGAACTTTTGAAATGAGGTTTGCATATCAGTGTCTGTCATCTTTACAGGTGTCAGCTTAGAAATATATAAATTAGCTAGTGCATAGTCTTACAGAATGTACAGGGCATATATTTTAGTGACTTTTGCTGCTATGTTTTGCATTACAGGTTATTAAATATATTCAGTTCAATAGTGTTCATAGTCTATGCAGTGACACCTGAGGGAGTTGGTGTACCCTATCAGTACCTACCTCAAACAGCCTACTTCCCCTTTTTGAGACGGAAGAAAGACAAGTAGAGTGTAATAATTTTAAATATAATGTTATTTTTGACTAGTGACTTTTGCTCCTGTGGTTTGCATTACACATCATAAGATATCTTCAGTTAGGTAGTGTTCATAGTCTCTGCAGTGACACCTGAGGGAGCTGGTGTACCATATCAGTAACCTACCTCATAGTCTAATTCCCCTTATTTTAAAATTGAGGTGGAAGAAAGACAAATAGACTGCAGTAATTTTAAATATAATTTTATTTTTGTTGATTAAGTCTTTATGCAGGTTTAATAACTAATGCAGTAAGTTAAATTTTTCTTATATACATCTAAAAAAAAAGTGAAATACTTGAGAAACTACAGTATGTGGTTTAAATGTGTCTTAAACCCCAGGAATAATATGAAAAATATCATGTTTATTAAAGAATTGTATCTACAGAGCTACAATAAATAGACTTGTTTGTTTTTGCTCACATTGGTCAATGACAATTTGATTTACCGTAATCATTTCTTATTAAAAAAACCATGTAGTTCATAATGATGAGGTTAATGAATATAGACAAACTTTTTAAAATAAATTTCATTTTAAACAACTAATGAATGCTCCACCTCCAGTGACATTTTACACGAGAAAGAAATCTACGGTTGCATAATTCATTGTTATAGAATCAAAATCGCAATTTGAGTTTGAACAATTATCAAATTGTAAAGGCTGTAATTACTTAGATACTAGAACATCTTTTCCAAAGAACAACATATCCTGTCCTTTAATTGAAAAAATCTTGTTGTACATGTAATTTAGACCACTACAAACATGTTCTGAAATGCATGGGATTCCTGTATTAGTTTATCAGTTCATATTTTAGTCTTCTTTCAAATGTTAATGCTCTTGTTGTTGACAATGTTCACTCTGAACATAATGACTCTTTTTAAACATAAATCACAAATCTAATAACAAACACAATACTAGTCAGCAAAATTCCAGGTTTTGTAACTCTGCTGCTCATAATATGTGAAATGAATACAGTACTTTTGTCTGGACATGTCTGACGTTTCCCTCCTGTTGCAGTGATGGATGTGTCCTCCAGGGGGCTCCCTCCGCGGCTCATGGACCTGTCAAAGGGCTTCTCTGTGGGTCGTTTGCCCCACAACCACGCTCAGCCTCTGGACATGACCAAGAAACCTGAGTGGTACCACCGCCAGCCCCAGAGCTGTGGTCCCGACCTGTCCTCTCCCTACAGAACCAGGTCTCATCTACTAAGTATTATGTTTAATTCTATGTACTCTACCAGTCAAACGTTTGGACACATCATCTCATTCAATGTGTTTTATTTTCTTTATTTTTACTACTTTCTATATTTTAGACACATAGAGAAGACATCAATATATGACTTAAGATATATTGAATTATGTGACAAATAAAAATTGTTAAATAACTCTACTAAATATATTTTTTTATATTTGTATATTAAAATTCTCAAATTAGCCACCTTTTGCTTTGTCAAAAAATATTTAGTTATTTAGCTTGTTTTCTATCTTGCTTAATATATTTGATGTCCTCTGTATGTAGAAAGTTGTCAAATTAAAGAAAACAAACATTGAATGACAGGATGTGTCCAAACATTTGACTGGGAGTATTTAAAAAAAAAAAAAACATAATATGATGGTATCAAGAAAATGTCACACAGGTCACATCATAAGGATTTTTTTTTATCTGCACTAGGGATGTCAAGATTATTAATTCATTAATTGATTATTCATTAATTGATGATATTATCATTATTCAGGTCACAACATAATTGTAAGAGCTAAAAATAATAATTGAGTGAGAATCGTAAGAAGCAACATTAAGTAATTTCCATTCAATCTATAGTCCAAAAAACACAGTTGAACTGCTTTTTTGGCAGTTTATGTCACATCATCACTGACAGAGTTTGATTTCATAAAGCTGGGCAGACACTAGAGGAATGTTGGACAACGGAAAAGAAGGATTTTCCTCTTGTTTGGTTATTGAAGTCGTGAATAATTGTAACAGTGTGTTGTTTCTTCTCACAATAATCATAGCACTAGAATTTTATATTGTGACTAGAGATCGTTATGAGTTTTTTTCATGGCCAATACAGATTATTTAGTAACTTGATAACCCGATGACCAATAAGCTCTGCAGATATTTTTGGGCCGATATATAGGGCAGATTTGGATTACCCACAGCCCTTTTTACCACTCCGTAAGAGAGCTGTGTAGTCATGTTTTGTGCTGTTGTCTCATCCTTCTTCCTTCCTTCTGTTCTCTAACTGTACGGTGCAATATTGGAATTTCCCCACTGAGGGACTGATAAAGGCATATCTTATCTTATCTTATCTTCACGTTGAAGTGTTTGAATAAAGCTTTATGCATATTCTTTGGCCTGCAGATCAGCCAAAACAAATTATCGACCTGTGCTGAAGATTTAAGGCTGATATGCTAAAAAGTGCAAATATATCTGCCAACTGATATATCGGTCGGATATTTGCCAACCGATCTCTACCGATCTCTAATTAGGGTTGTCAAAAAACAAGACTTCAATACTAATCAACACAACACATTTGAACAAGGTCTGATACTAATAGAAACTCACATACATAGGATAATTTGACCTGAGCAGACTTGTATTGATTGTGTATTTATTATGGGTGTGGTATTAAAACCTGCATCTAGTATCACATCTTTTTCTTGGTGTTATAGAGATTTTAGAACAACAAATCAATACCTAGATATTAAATTCTCTCTTGGCCTCTTACAGCTCTTTGCGCCCGGACTTGAACCAGGATGCTGCAAACTACATAAACTCTCCTCTCACTCCTGGTCTGGATCTGTATCATGACCAAGTCCGCAACAACTTATGGCATAGTGGATTTTACGATGCAAGCGGCAATGCAGGCCCCGAAAGCAGTGGAGTCGAGGAAGAAGAAGAGGAGGAGGAAGAGGACAGCGATAGTGATTCTGATGTTATATTTTTAGTTTCATCCACTAAAGAACCTCTCCTATGCACAACCTTTATACAGGACAATGTAACGCACATAGTAGAGCCACTGTCCCCCTCCTCACTAAATGACAGGAGAAGCTGCTATGATCTACCTCAAACTTCCCCCAGTCGCGATAGCTCCTACTCAGAGGAGTCTTCAGATAGTTCAGTTGACATCCCAATCCACCATGCCCGCCCTATTGTCGTCCTATCCGACCTCAGTGCAGTGTACGGTGACCAATCGCTAGCCGACGCTTCCAGTGACGACAGCGACGTTAGCGAAGTTAGCAAGAAGAAATTTGGCAAAAGCATAAATGAAAAAATGCAAACTAGATCGAAAGTCCAACGCAGTTGTAGATCTCAAAAAACATCATGCGACACTCCTCCGTTAACTCCGCGACGAAGTTTGAGACGCCAAGTGAAAAATAACGCAATAGGGCTTTATAATGAAAGTTATGATTCAGATGATGTTTTGGATTTCGTAGCAAGGGTTTCCAGTTCAGACGAATCACTTCCTCAACAAAAAAATGCACAAAGAATGAGTAGTAGAAAAGTAAGTAAGTCCAATAAAGAGGTGACAACTCAAGATGATCCTCCATCAGAAAGTGAAGAGCCGCCACCATGCAAATCAGTGGAGACAAAACGGATTGATGATAATAGTAAGGGAAAGATAGCAAAGAAGTTAAGTGTGGCAAAGCAAAACTGTAAAGAACCAATAGCAAAAAGTCAAATTAAAAGGACAATAAAAAAACGCAAGAAAAAAAAAAAATTCAAACAAAATAGTTCCTCATCATTGTTCACAATCGACCCGGAAATCGCAATGAAATATGCATACAGGAAGAAAAGGGAGCCAAAATTTGACAGTTTTTCACCATTCATTCATATAGAAAAGCAAACCTGCACCGTGGTCAACTATCACGACGAGGAGGTTGCTCAGAAAAGGCCAGTGCCGAGCAAAAACGTGTCGGGATTCGTACCCACAACCTCCTGTTACAACCTGGGTCGCGTTAACCCGGATTCTAAACGTACTGAGGATCTTAAGTGCTGTTTGTGTGCTCAAACGGCTAACGCTAAGATGCTAGGTGATCTGCACGGGCCGTACTATCCCGCTTTTTCAGATGGGCAAAATACAAGGACAGTGCAAAATGGACATGTTGAAGAAGAGGGAAGCGAATTTCAAAATAAAAGCCTAAAGGAAGAGGAGGCACTTGTGAATGGGACTCTTAATCTGGAGGAGTGCTGGATGCATGAGGATTGTGGGGTGTGGTCAACTGGAGTTTTTTTGGTCAGAGGGAAGTTGTACGGGTTAAAGGAGGCGGCGCTACTCGCTCAACAAACGGTAAGCCGCTAATTATATTATTATAATTTAAATGTTCACTGTGTAACTATTCTTGCCAGCTGCTTGTCTCCAGGGAAATGTCATTGTTTTGCCTAACAGTATGGCATTAAGCGTATCCATCTTGAATTTATTAAATATAGTAGTTTTTAATATGTAAAAATACTTGGGAATATATGAATTCTTACCGCGAGTGGGGTTGCCTCTCCACAGATTTGACTTGTAACTTGGCCTGATGATATAACCTGTTGTCTCTATGAAGATAGATAAGTTTAATGTGATGCCGTGGAACATTCTGGCCAAAGCAGTAGCATCTCCATGGAGACTGTGTGTTATCTACTGTACAAGAAAAAACCTTTCCATACACAGTCCTTTTTATTTTGTGGTTATGCTGTGTATTAGCCACTTGGGGGCGCTACTCTACTTTCAGTAACATGTTTTATGGAGTAATAAAAGACCCTAACAAACTGACTGGAGAGCAATTAGGAACAAATAATATATATATAGCCAGTTGTAATTACTACTATTCAAATTAGCAATAGCACTGATAATGGTAGTAATAGAAAGTATTTTTTTGTTTAGTTTTTTTGTCTGCAATAATAGAGTATAGTTAAATATATCTTTATGAGTAGTAGTACATTTTATTTTTTTGTTTTTATATTTTTTTCTGCAAATCAACTTGTTCAAAAATAGTACCAATCAGACGTGAGCCATTTGAGCAGCTGGATCCGCATCTGGCTGAGGATTATTCCACAAATCTGCCTTTTAATCTTTTAATTTTTTCACTTCACTGATAAAACTGTTCAGCCCTGTAATTCTTTTTAAATGGTTTCATTCCCATTGTTAAATTTGATCTCAGAATTTCAATGGAGCGCAGAAGGTAATGTTACTATACGCAAAAAAAAATAATTTTACCAGATTTTTTTTTTTAAATATTGTGAGAAAATTAATAATTTAACCTTTTTTATTATTATTTTTGGCTGAGCAACTTAAAAAGAGATTCACCAATATGACACTGGTTGTGATATTAGGTCATATTAAATCGTTTATGAAGGGTTAGCCCAATCAAATGCAGACAACAAACCTGGAATAAAACATCTACTCTTCATAATGCTATTTGATACTTGTGCCAAATCAAATTACTGTTTGATAAATTGTGCGGAGGATCAGTTAGTATCGGAGTACAGATTTTTGTGACAACGCTGGCTCATATTAAAAGATACTTCCTTAAAAATATGAAAAAACAGAACTAGTTCACTTTAAACCATTTGCAGTGGTCCAAAATTATTTGTCACTTTTTCTATGCCTTACGAGAAACCTAATTATGCACCAAGATAAGTTTATAAGCACTTTTCACAACTTTTACAAACCAGAGTTGAGTTCTGTCTTGACTATAATGCTAACAACAGCTAACACGCTAACATGGATGTCCTAATTTTCAGAAAACACTTTATAATAAGATGCAGGCAGTGCACAGCCGACTTAGTTTGACCTCAAGAGCTGCATATCTGTACTGGGGCAAGATAAGTCTGTACTGGGGCAAGACAACCTTTGCTTAAATAAGGCCCATTTAAATTGTTAATCTTGTGTTTTTATTTTCCCAGACGTGTTCGTTGTGCCAGGAGAGCGGTGCGATCGTGGGCTGTTTTCAGAAAGGCTGCTGTAGAAGCTTCCATGTCTCCTGTGCGGTTCAGTCAGGTACAGTGAGTCAGACCCACGCTCTATTTCTGCACTCACGTCCTGTCCCTGTAAAGACACTGTGATTCAGGCGTCTCCTCATGTTTAATATAGAGTTTAGTCACCGCTGCACTGCACAAGTATAAGGCTGCAGATCTGTGCTGTCAGAGCTCTTGTGCTCACTGCCTTTCGATATGTAGTTACATTATGCATTTTTTACATAGTTCACAAATGGAGGTCAAGATACTCAAATTTTGACTTAAAATTTTAGTATCATTGTTGATGCTAAGGAATAGGCTCTATACTCAATACGGATACCACGATGATAATAAAAAACACTCTTGGATAAATAATAGAATAGATAGATAATAGAATTGTCAACCCTTTTTATCACAATAAACGATATATTGTCCCATCCCTAGTGTGGTCTTATACTTGTTCTGATACAGCTCAAGATCATTCTAAAGCTATTCAGGAAACGTTCATTTCTGTTTCAGTTTTACTATCGATTAGTATAAGACTATCTATACTTTTGACAACCTTGGTCTACCCACGTTTAATATAGACTCTGTTTAGTCACTGTTTCTCTGTACGTGTATGAGGCTGCAGATCTGTGATGAGTCAGAGCTCCTATGCTCACTGCATTTGTGAAATATTTGTCAAATATGTGATATGCCATATAATGCAAAAGTGGAGTTATTCACCCAAACACATTATCTGCTATTACCTTTTTTATCATCTGCTCTCTTCACAATGACAAACGTCTAGCTTACTGTTAGCGTCACTACTTCCTGTTCAATGATGTCAATGTCCATTTTATTTCTGTAACACATTTCCAACAGCAGCAGCCCAAACTGCTTCACACAAACAATAAATGTAAAAAAGCACAATAGTAAAAAACATGACATAACATATCTCTGAGGTTTTTGCAAAGTGGCACTAAAATCAATGACTGATCACACTGTGGACACAGAGCTGTGAGTGGATTTCACTCACAGTATTTTAAAGACTTTACAAATGAAGTCATTTCAGTGAAGTCATTTCAGTGGAGGACATTTCTGTGTCTATATACTAATGCTAATGCAAATTTTGATGATAGGAAATATTAAAATTATGCCAAAACTTATAGTAATCTACAAATAAAAGCAAACGAAAAATTGCGCGCTTCTTGGATGTCGACAGAAACAGTTGAAACCCAAGGTCAGGATTTTAATTTTAAATGCCCCCTGAATTTCTCACTTTGAATTTTTTTTTACTCTGAAAAAAGATGTTTCTCTTGTTTTTATTCTTATTTTCAGTTGATGAATTATAAGTATACATTTTCAATGTGTTTAAAATTTCAAATTAAAAAATTCACCTCTTAAATATATTTAACACACATATTTTCAAGCCTCAAATTCAACAGTTAAAATTCAAGTGTAAAATTTGCAGTGAAAAAACATCACGACGATTATGCAAAATATGTCTCAGGCAGTTCTTGTAGTGTGTTTCGCTTCGCTCTAAAACATTTGTCCAGTTGACAGAATTTAATTTTTTTTTTTTACGATGGATCATACCTGGACAACTGGGGGACATTTGGGGAATCAATGGAGGTGGTAAATGTGAGCTTTTTACAAATGTGACTATTTACTGAAAGTGTTTTAAGCAGAGTGTAAGCATAATAATAAGAGAGCCCTAATAATTCGATAATTATGAAGGAAGATCTTTGGTTATTGTGTTACTATAGACATTAGACCTGGTTCTGACCCTGTTCTTTAGACTCAAAATGTTCCCAATACTGTTTTATTTGTTAAGCTTTGTGGTGATTTAATTTATATTTTGTCTTTTCAGGCTGTGTCTTAAATGAAGACAACTTCTCCATGAGATGTCCCGACCACAGGGTAAGTTTGATCTTTTCAAATCTCATGCCAACGCCTTTTTGTAACCATTTGTCACAGAAACATATTTTTTACACCTAAAATCTGTTACTTTCCAATAATAAAATCTTGTGTTTATCTCCAGAACAAACCCTGTGTGAGCAGACAGCCCTTGAGATGACCTCCCAGTCGTCCACAGCTTCAGTGGTAAGTTATGTACTCCTGAGGCCCCCTGCTGGTAACAAGCAGGAATCAGGAAATAGAGTCATTTTACCCCTTAATAATGACATGAATTTTAAGTTATACAACATGAAATAAGAATACTTTTGTGCCCGTTTTGTACATGCGTGTGTGATTTATAATGTTGTGTGAATGTTTTTCAGATGAGTGGACAGGCTCAGGACTCCTCAGCTATGCTCTTTTATAACTTCATGTAAATGTGTCTAATTGTGGTTAAAGGCTCGTCTGGTGAAAAGGTTTTCCACATTATAATTAAACTGGCACAATATGTTCTCATCATTACCCGTTTGGTCAGTGTGGCGCATTTCAAAAAAGCTAAATGTTGTCCAGTACAAAACAACTACATACAAATATATCTAGCCTCTTCTTGATATTTTTCCCTGCAATTTTCAATGTAGTTAAAGGCGCTGTACCTGATTTTTACTGTCTTGAAAATGTGAAAAACAGTTTGCAGTGGTCCAAAGTTATCCCTCTCTTACCTTATGCATTCCAAGCATCCTAATTAAGCACTGCGTTGAGTTTATAAGCGTGTTTCACAACTCTCAGACCCCAGTTCTGCCCTCACTGTGAAGCTAATAGCAACTAGCATGCTAACCCGCACTTCCCGATTATGGGACATTAAAGCGCTTTATAGAATTAGATGCGGACAGCTGGCAGTGGACTTATTTTGACCTCAAGAGCTACTTATACCATAATATCTATACTTTTACTTAAATAAATTGGGGGAAAAACAGGTACAAGCCCTTTAAGCACAGTTAAATTATTTCAGGTGTTTCGGTGTCTTCTTCTGACAGTTGAAAGTGTGCCATATTGACCCATCTGTAGTAAAATGTAATGTAACTGGAAAAACACTTTGATTCAGTTTAGTTTGAGTTCTTGCTACACACATTCACATTGTAACATTCACATTATAACACATAGAGCTTTATTACGATGTACAGTTGGTGGTTTGTATGATGTGAGCCTTCTGACACTTTCTAGACTTTTGTACCACTTTTCTAGAGCATTTTCACTTTTCACTGCTCATTTTGTGCGTTACACTCTGGTCACTGTGATGGACAATGATCAGGTATTCACATGTGGGTATAGAAGTGGGCTGCATCCACTGAACATGACGTCAGGTGAATTGAAAAGTAGTAGTAGTAGTGGTAGCTGTAGTATGTAGTATGTTGAAAGAAAATGTTATAGTGTTGTATTTGCATATCAGAGTACTTAGTAGAACACATTATTTAATCATTTCTGTTGATGCAGTGGTTGTGTCTACTCTCATCAACGCAGAAGTGGTGGAAGGTATCGGAGTACAAGAAGTAAAGGACGATACTTAAGTAAAGCACAAATACCTAAAAATTCTACTTAAGTAAATTTTACAGTGGATACTTTTTACTTTTACTTCTCTACATTTGAGAGACGTATCTGTACTTTCTACTCTACAGGACTGAAAAGTAAAAAATACTTTTCATACGATTTGAGGTGTTATTTTTTTTGTCGTAACATCCTGACTGAAATGTAAAAAATAAATATATAAAATTCATAAGAATAATTAAGAAATTGATTTGTTTTGTTACTATGACCAAAATATGTATATTTTCTCAGTATTTTACACACAACGGGTACTGAAAATACTTTTACTTAAGTAGATTTTGTCATGTGATACCTTTACTTGAGTAAATGTTTACCTCTGTATCTGTACTTTTACCTAAGTAACAAAATTGAGTACTTCATCCACCACTGCAATAGAGTAAAACAACATCTAAAAAGAAAACAAAAAGTTAATGTGGTAAAAAAAATTTTAACTATTTTATAATGTATAATTTATTTAGGACAAAACCAGCCACATGTGGATGTCTTTTTATTGTCTCAGTGACTGAAGTGTATGGCACAGCTCCAGAGGCACAGGTCTGTTTCTGCTTCTGTCCTGATCATGCATGCACTTTACACAGCCCTCTCCACACAGACATACATCTGTTTATTCAAATGTAATTATGTTCTTCCTTTAAATGTGTGTATCCCTATATATAAGAGATTTCATTTCATGTAGCTTAAGGCTGCACCATGTAAGAATTTGAAAAGAGAAAAAGACTGGTTGTCCTAAAATTGACGCCGTTATAATGTTAATATATGGATGGAAACGTCTTCAGTGCTTATAATGTTATGTTTCGTTTTTGTCTTTTGAATATATCACTAATTATTTCAACAGAGACGTAATGTTTTTTTTTATTTCAATGCAATATATGAGATTGAATTTTAAATTGTAAGTCACACAGTATGAAAAGTTAAATGTTGTGATTGGGAACATCTTTGAGAGATTATACAAAAAACGATGGCACTTTGTTTACTTACTTTTGACTTTATAGAATAGTTCCTCACTACTGAACAGGACACTATGTTTCACCTTTAAAATGACAGATCACACTGTCGTTTTATTTATTTTCACTTGGTTAAAAACACAGAATAAGATACTTTTATACAACAGAATGTGAAGAACAGTTACCAAAAACCCTCAGGAGGCTTCAAATGGGGAAACCTCTATATAAAATGCATAAGACTCTAATAAAACAGAGGGAAAATCATATTTGTAGCTTATGAGAGAGATACAGAGTTAAACACCAAGTTTAACAGGAAATGCCATGAGGAAAAGTAGTAATTCAGACGCAGGCGTTTTGTTTAAATATCTCACCATATCTGTTATAACTTTGTGTAATATGTTGCATTCTCTTTGCCTTGTTACACTACTGTTTTTGCTCATTTTTTTCAATACTTAAACACTACATTTCTCCATCTTGTAAAATTATTATTGATAAAAAGTTGCTTGTTGGAGCTTTATCCTTCTCATATATTTGTACTGTCTTTTGTATCTCTGTGAAAATGGTCCATGTGTTTTGGGATTTGTCCTGTTTGATGACTGCACATTTTGTTCCCAAAAGCATAATTCACCTAATTTAAGAAGACATTAAAATCACAAACTGGAAAATTCTTGGATTATGTTGTTGATTAACCCGCGGTCAAAGATTGTAACGTGTTTTTCACTGCAATTCATCGTTTTTAGCTTCTTGTTTATAGGTGGCATTTTCTTGGGGAGCTAACAGAGGAGCTGGAGGAAGTGTCTGGGGTGCTGGACGTCTGGGAGTCCCTGCTTAGACTGCCTCCCCCGCGGCCCCGGATAAGAGGAAGAAAATGGATGTATGGATGGATGGATTTTCAGGACGTTTCACTATTCAAAAGATTCAGTAGTTCATCGCTATGGCAACAGTCCTAATTTCTCATTATTCTGAAACCCATGGATAGATGCGCGTAGATAGATTCTTTTAATACTAGTTCCAGCTATATCTTTGAGTGGTATGAGGAAATTTGCTGTTGAAAATAGTCTCATCTTTTTATGCTTTTGGATTGTTCTGCAGGGACCGTGTTTATTAATCAAATTTCTGTAACTGTACCAGAATCAGCCAGAGAGACTAGTTTGCATCTGGAGTTCCTGGACAAACAAACGGTAAGAGTTATACAGAACAGTGCAATTATACAAAGCAGTTAAGTTAAAAGGCAGTGAGAATTCAAACATTAAAGACCATAAACACTGTACACAAGGCCCAGAGCACACAGGACAGCAGGGACAGGACAGGATGTTTGTGTTGTTAATTGCTATGGCAACCTGTGCATGTACCAGATTTAAATGACTAGTTTAATCATTGCTTTGTTTCAGGACATGGTGGAAGGTAACGAAGTACAAGTAGTAAAGTACTGTACTTAAGTAGAATTTTAGGTATCTGTACATTACTTAAGTAAGTTTTACAGTATTAAGAGGAGGGAGTGAAGTGTACTTCACTCCCTCCTCTTCTTCCTCCCTCCTCCTCTCCCTCCCTGCAGTATCTGTACTTTCTACTACACTACATTTTTGAACTGGACTGAAAAGTAAAAAATACTTTTTGTGTGATTTGAGGAGTTATTTTTCATGTTCATGGTAACATCCTGACAAAAGTTTTCAAGTTCAAGCTTCGGCTTTAAACAAAAAATAAAAATAAACACAAAATTTAAATTATTTTTTTTTATTTAAGAAAAAATAAGAAATTAATTGGTATTGTTACTGTTGATCAAAATCTGTCTCATTTTTAAAAACAAAATTGCTACATTTAATACTTTAAACATTAGAGTAAAATACTTTTACTTTTTACTCATAAAGTACATTTTTAAATGGGTAATTAAATACTTTTACTTAAGTAGATTTTTTCATGTGATATTTTTACTTTTACTCTAATAACGTTTTACCTCTGTATCTGTACTTTTACTTGAGGACCAAACTTGAGTACTTCACCCACCACTGGTTTCAGGCTTAGAATCTGGACTAAACCAGGTCTAAAACCAGGACTAAACCAGGTCTAAAACCAGGACTAAAACAGATCTTAAACCAGGACTAAACCAGGTCTAAAACCAGGACTATACCAGATCTTAAACCAGGACTAAACCAGTTATTAAACCAGGACTAAATCGCGTCTAAAACCAGGACTAAACCAGTTCTTAAACCAGGACTAAACCAGTTCTTAAACCAGGACTAAACCAGATCATAAACTAGAACTAAACCAGATCTAACTCATCTCTGAAACCCTTGAAATCCAACTTTCCAGCTGCGATGCTTCTCTCAAAGACAAAATGTTCACTTCAGCTGCTCCCTGAGACATGCCGCCCACTCCACTCATTATTATAATTATTCCTATTATCTTAACATCTGGATGTGAGCAATGCACCTCCTGATCACTTAAGACCTCCTGACTCACTCCTTATTCTGAAAATGTGCTAAAAACGTCATCACCCTTTGTAGACGAGGCTGTATCTGCACTGTGTCATTTTCAAACGTGGACCACAACCTCAGAATAAGCTCTATATTAACGGCCCTGTACCCTTTCAGTTTGCATCTAATTACAGTCAGGAAGTGCACATTAGCATGCTAGCTTTTGTTGTTAGCTTTATTGTGTTTATGCTCCTGTCTCTGTCTGTGCACCTGTCTGTCTGTGCTCATGTCTCTGTCTGTGCGCCCGTCTGCCTGTGCTCCTGTCTCTGTCTGTGCTCCTGTCTCTGTCTGTGCACCTGTCTCTGTCTGTGCTCCTGTCTCTGTCTGTGCTCATGTCTCTGTCTGTGCACCTGTCTCTGTCTGTGCACCTGTCTCTCTGTCCTGTCTCTCTTTGTGCTCCTGTCTCTGTCTGTGCACCTGTCTCTGTCTGTGCACCTGTCTCTCTCTGTGCACCTGTCTCTCTCTGTGCTCATGTCTCTGTCTGTGCACCTGTCTCTGTCTGTGTCTCTGTCTGTGCTCCTGTCTCTCTCTGTGCTCATGTCTCTGTCTGTGCTCCTGTCTCTGTCTGTGCTCCTGTCTCTGTCTGTGCTCCTGTCTCTGTCTGTGCTCCTGTCTCTGTCTGTGTGTCTCTGTCTGTCTCTGGTCTCTCTCTGTGCTCATATCTATGTCTCTCTGTCACCTGTCACCCTCCTCTCTCTCTGTGCTCATGTCTCTGTCTGTGCTCCTGTCTCTGTCTGTGCTCCTGTCTCTGTCTGTGCTCATGTCTCTGTCTGTGCTCTGTCTCTCTGTCTGTGCTCCTGTCTCTGTCTGTGCTCATGTCTCTGTCTGTGCTCCTGTCTCTGTCTGTGCTCATGTCTCTGTCTGTGCTCATGTCTCTGTCTGTGCTCCTGTCTCTGTCTGTGCTCATGTCTCTGTCTGTGCTCATGTCTCTGTCTGTGCTCATGTCTCTGTCTGTGCTCATGTCTCTGTCTGTGCTCCTGTCTCTGTCTGTGCTCATGTCTCTGTGCACCTGTCTCTGTCTGTGCTCCTGTCTCTGTCTGTGCTCATGTCTCTGTCTGTGCTCATGTCTCTGTCTGTGCTCCTGTCTCTGTCTGTGCTCATGTCTCTGTCTGTGCTCCTGTCGTCTCTGAACAGAACTACTCCAGGTCTGTCCAAGGCCTGTTCTGTTGCATTGTCAAATTATAGCCTCTGCTTTTCCTTCCCTCCTGCCTCTCTCTCCCTCTACCTCTCTCCACCTGCCTCTCCTCTTCTCTCCTCCCTCCCTCCCTCCCTCCCTCCTCCTCTTCCTCTCTCCTCATCTTCCTCCCTCCTCCTCTTTCTCCCTCTCTCTCCATTCCCCTCTCTGCATCCTTCCTTCTCTCTCTCCCTCTCCCTCCCTCCTCTCCTTCCCTCCTCCTCTTCCTCCCCGCCTCCTCTCCCTCCCTCCCTCCCTCCCTCCCTCCCTCCCTCCCTCCCTCCCTTCCTTCTTCCTCCTCTCCCTCCTCCCTTCTCCTCTCCCTCCCTCCTTCTCTCCCTCCTCCCTCCTCCTCTCTCTCTCCTCATCCTCCCTCTTCACACGAGCTCACCCTGCCCTCTCCCTCCTCTTCTTCCTCCCTCCCTCCTCCTCTTCCTCCATCCCTCTGTCTGTCTGTAGTGTAGATCAGTCATGGCAGGTGCAGCTTCAGAAACAGGAAACCGCTTCGACATTAAACAAAAAACAGGACAAAACCTGGTGAATGTGAATGAACTCAGCCTGTTTCATGTTCTTCACACATCACCATCAGAGGAGCCTGTCTCGCACACTCTTCTCATCTTATTGTTTCAATCTATTCGTCCTCCGCATCACCTGCTCCTGCTTTTCAGTAGTGATGGGACTTTCGGCTCCTTTGTGGGATCCAAATCTTTTGGATTCGTACATTTCAAAGAGCCGTTCAATAGACTGGCTCTATTAAAATATATGACAGGAGAAAAAGTGAGAACTCATTTTATCTACAAACTAATCCCAGAGAGAAATGACCAGGCTCAGATGTGTTTAAAATAGTTCAAACTGAGAGTGGAAGTGTGAAGTGTGAAAATATCTAAAACCACTTTCAAATTATGAAAAATATATGCACAAATAAACTGTGTTGCACTGTAATATTATTATTTCAAAATTGTAAAACTGTTTGTGGTGAAGAGAAAAGATTTGGTTCTTTTAAAAAATGAGATCCGGATCCAGTCTTTCACATTAAAGAACCGTTCAAAAGAGCCGACTTGTTCACAAACATCACATCTCTCATTTTCAGTTAAAATTGGAAAGGATATGTTTGGGATATGTCATCACACCCAATGGATCACTAGTTAATATAATACTATTGTTACTACCACAAAAACTACTTGAGTAATTATATAAGGCAGTGACTCACCAGCGTCCTGTCAGAAATGAAGACGCCTAGATGAGCCAAATGTATTCACTCCAAAACTTTAGTCCAGCTCACAGAATTACCTTTGTCTTTTTCAGTACTTGAGTCAGTGTTCACACAAAAGTATTCACACAGATCTGATGCTACTGTTTGAAATACATTAGTCCTCTGCATCACCTGCTCCCGGGCATTTCAAATAGTAAAGTTGCTTCAGGATGTGTCAACATCACATTTAAAAAGACAGGTGGGAAGAATACTTTGTGTATATATAGCATACATAATGACGATGTTCATCCTCAGATCCGAAGGTTGGCGTTTCAGATCCTGCTCTCAGTATAAACATCACTGGTTGAGCGGTCAGATCCACTGACCAACAGGTTGGCAGTGCGATTCTACCTCCCACAGATGAATTCTGTCATTGTGTCCTTGGGCAAGACACTTAGCCCGTCTCAACCCCATTGTCTACATACACTGCAGACACTGGTTCCTTGACGTAAAGTGCTTTGAGTCTCTTGAAGGGGGAAAATAAAAATATAATATTTAATAAAAATATTCTGAAAACCAGACTAATTAAACCATTATTATTATTATTATTATCATTATCATTATTATTATTATTATTATTATTATCATTATTATTATTATTATTATAGCATTTAGTATTAGTGTTTTTCGATAGGTCTTTATCTTCGATGTGTGTCTTTAGTTACTAAAGATTTTCCTGCTAATGGATAATAGTCAATATAATGTTAAACCGATGAACATTTTTAAAAGGATAACAACTTGAGTAAGTGTTCACTCAGAAGTGTTCTTGCATTTCCCAATAGTGAAGTTAAAGCTGCACTATGTAACTTTTCTGGTGGAGGGTTTGCCACCTGCTTGAATCCATGAAGATGCACTTACTCATGTTGCACAGTATGGCATTAAACCTATGTATTTCCATGGAAACAAGTAGGTGACAGGACAAATTGCAATGCGAATAAATGTCTTTCATGCTTTTTTTTATTATTTTTTTTTTATTAGTAATAATGACATGTGTATAAATGCAAGTTACATCATTTTAATGCCATACTGGAACATTTCAGACATACTATTAACATCCTGCTCCTCCTCCTGCTCTGTCTGAGAAAACTACACAACCGTTTGGATTGAACTGCTGTTACCCTAAGGGGTTTGATTGATTTCAGGGTATTTCAAGAATTTTATATAAAGCTGTGATTATTTTTAAATGAGTGGTTTGTGAGCGTTCCTCTGCTGCAGGATACACATATGGACAGTTTAAATTTAGAGATGCCAAATGAATCACACAAAACGGATCTTACATATTTTTGTAATTCCTCTCAAACTGCCAATTGAAACTTCTACATGATTTAAAATAGCTTCCAACTTTACATTTGATTAATTTTGATAACTACTTAAATATAGTCTGTAAATTGTAAATACATTTCTTGATAAGTTGTACATCAAATAAGAGAAATATATTTTTAATACATTTATTTTATTAATATATCTATTTGTATAACTGAAAAATAAATACACTCAAAATTCATAGTTATTTTAATGTTTTTAATTTCAACCAACGTTCACCATAAAAAGAACAACATGCACATTTATGAAAAAAAAAGCCCAAACTGAGAAAAAAAAAAAAAAAAAATTAAAAATCCACAATTCAAAAACATTTCAGATCTTCACATTATTAGGGTTCAACTTTTACAGATCCGTTTTTACTCGCAGTGTTTCAAATATTCTTCAATTTAGCAGCAAATCTGTTATTACACCTGGCGCATGCTTTTTCTGTTTTTTTTTCTAAAACCGCCTGAACGCACCACTAGCCCTGAGCCCATAGAAAGTCATTGGTTGGTAAATGCTACTTCACAGGTTCTATAGGCATCACAGGTTTAAAACAGGTCATTTTTAGGTTTGAAAATGGGAAATTTACAGTGTTTTTTTATGGAACACAATAACAAGAATATGAGAGCAAGTTTACAACAAGTTCAAGGTGCACTGTGTTTTTTGCAGCATAGGCCAAAGCAGGGGATTAATCATGATTCAAGTAGTTCCAATTTGTTATCATGTTGTTTGAATAGTTGAGTATTATTTCATTATATTTGGCTGCAGCAGGCCATAAATAATCTTTTCTGAGCCCACTGAAACCAATTTAAACAGTAAAATAATCACATTCTAATCGAAGTTGAATATTTAGATTTTTTTTTTTTTTTTTTTTTTACAAATTTAACTATAAATTTCACAATCAAAACATGTTTCATTGACCACTTGCTTGAACTTTACAGCTAAAAAACAAAACAAAAACCACAAATCCAATAGTGTTAGCCTACAAAGCTATTCACGTGTTTATACTTACATTCTTGGCACTTACTCCCACTGCGTTTATTCAAAGACAACACAATGTCCTTTTAAGGCTACCATACTTACTCAAATGTGTTGAACAAATTTCAAATAACACTTTTTGTTCAGCTTATACAACCAAAAATTACACAATGCACCTTTAACTTGAAAACATTTGTGCAACAGTGAACAAATTATAAATATAAATACAATTTTAAATAATATGCTTGAATAAATTAAAATAAAAACACTTAATATGAACAAGAAACCAGTGCTATACTACTTTCACCACATTGGTCAGTGTCTAGTATTGACAATTTGCCTTTCTTTGTAACAGCATCTGTCCATGTATTTCAGTGTATTGCTTGAACTGTCCATTTAGGCCATTTTATCAACAAGCTCTGAACTGCCCCTTTTAAGTGAAACCATTGCCAGCTAAATATTGTCCCTATTATCGTCTTATCAGTCCAACTTCATTAGAAATTATTCAGCCCAGCGCGAAACTTCACACCATTTGGGACATTTTGGGACCCAACTTCTTGCCTTCTATCTATTCTTCTATTTTGAAGGCATCTTACTTACTTTACACACGAATTGTACACGTGTGGTTATAATCTTCCCATGTCACGATATTTGCACTGTGTTTACACGCAGATTTCAATTGGAGTGGCCACTAGAAGGCGCCCTCGCTCATTGTTTTCCCTGTTCACACGGTCGTAGCTTGCGTTAGCGGATGGCGAATTGTTAGCGGAGGAGTAGTGCGTGTCCATCATTAGCCGATCTTTAGCTGCGCGACGCAAGCTGGAGACAAGGTTTGCTGTTTGAGTCTATCCACCAAAACATCTTCTTCGGACGAGGAGGTACTCATGTCAATTTGGGGCACGCTAGTCGCTAATCCGGCATGTTAACATTCCCGTTTTCCGTATCCAACATCCAGCATTGGTTGAAGTAGCTGAACACCTCCTTAACCGAACATCGCCGCTCTTGTTCGATGGAGAGCAACCTTCGAAACATGCGTAAAGCTTCGTCTGTGAATCTCCTCCACTGTGAAGGCACGTTCCCGGTGCGTCGTCGTTGCCAGCGCACAAATTCATCGTAAAATGCGTCGTTGGGCATCGCTTTCTCCCACGGGAAGTTTCCGGTGAGCATGCAGAAGAGCAGTACCCCAAATGCCCACACGTCGGTGCTATAGTCCACAAAGAAGCCGTCATTTCGGGAGGTGTCACAGAGCTCCGGCGCGGTGTAGGGAATGGTGCCACTGACGCGTTTTACAGGGGATCCGGCGCGTCTTGTCATTCCGAAAATCGGACAGTTTGACTTTTGCGGCATTCCCGGTCGAAGATGAGGATGTTTTCAGGTTTGATGTCGCGGTGCACCAGTTTTTTACAGTGTAGGTAGTCCAGGGCGATGGCCACCTGGTGGACGCAGCGCTTAGCAACCGCCTCGGGGAGACCCCACCTGACACAAAAAACAGAAGAGAGAGAGAGATTTAATGAAAACCCTGCTACAACTATTACTTTTTAGTTCTATTAATACTTCTACTACAATAAGCCTATTACTACTACTACTGCCATTACTTCTGAGTTAAAGGAACTGCGCCCCAGTAAAATTTGTTTTGCCCCACTACTGATATGAGACTGTTGTGCTGTCTGCATCTAATTATAAGGTATGTTTATCAGTCACAAACTAGTTAGTACTTGTGGTCTGGTATCTGTAAGTTATGAAATATACTTATAAACTCACTTTGAATATTGGGAGCTTGGAATGTACTAGGGAATATACTAAAGGAAAGAATAACTTTTAATATAAGCTGTTTTGTTTTTCACATTTTTAGGACAGTAAAAATCTCCTTTACTACTGCTATTCATACCAAAACATGGAATGATCAGTTACTTTCCGCAAATATCACCTTTTTTAAATTGTCCAAAATAAATCTGTAATGAACTGAAAGGAGTAACTTTTTAATCTTTTAACAATTTAAAGCATGGTTAATGAGTATATGTAACATAATGCTTTTTTGTTTTAAAGTGGGACTGTTTCCTGAATACACAAACCAAATAGTACATTTGTAAACCGCTTTGGATCAGCCCACCCTAAGCCACAGTTAAACGTAAACGGCTTTAGTGGCAACTGTTGTCTTTCCAACGTGTGAGATCATACAAAATACCAACTATGTAACACGATGAAACTGGAGGTTGGTTTGTAATATTGATGTGTTATTATCAATTTTATTATAAAAGTATGCAAGGTGATATAAGAAAGCCTCACTGAGATTCAACCTGGTTAAATAAAGGTGAAACGCATCTATTTTCCATTATATTTCACATAATTGGACAGCAGAATGTCTTAAGGTTATAATGGAGTTCATTTAACATAATTGTAGTAATAATAATAATGTAGTAATAATAGTAGTGATGCAATTTCAGCTCCCACAAATGAATGAGGTCTTTGTGTCCTTGGGCAAGACACTTAACCCACCTCACCCCAGTATCTTTGTACACTGGTGTAAGAATGTGTGTCATCGTTTTTTGTGTGTGAGTGGGTGAGTGGTTCCTTGATGTAAAGCACTATGAGTCACTATTCACCATCAGACTGTAAAAAAAGCCCGAGTCCCAGATGTTTTCATGTATTGAAAATATTTAAACGTTGAAATTGATCAATTGTAGTGGCCCCTATTCTAGGATATTTAAACTACACATCAAACTCTGCATCTGCATCAACAGACATTTAACCATCTGACATAATCTAATCTGTAATAAAACGTCTCAGTTCAAAGATGTTTTAATTACATTCCACATAATTCACGGGTAGTTGATTTGTAAACAGTAATACATAGTAATTGTGCACGTTCTAACCTGTGGAGGGATGATGTCGAAGAGGTCCCCGGCCGGAGCGTACTCTTGAGCAAAGATGTAGTACTCATCGGTCTCAAAGGCGATGCCGAACATGTTTATGATGAAGGGGCAGGGCACAGGTACAGGGGACACGCTGTACTCACGCAGGAAACTCTTCAGCTTGGTCGTCTTCTTACGCAAAAACTTCAATGCCATTTTCGTCCCTGCAAAACAAGAAAACAGGGGAAAAGTTTAGATAAAATTGAATGAATCAAAATGGACAAGGATTTGAGAGACGTAATGCCACCAAAATCTAAAAAAGAAGCTAGGACTAAAACAGACTAGTTTTGGAAAAAGCAGAATCCAAATACTAAATACATAACAAGTACTGGAAGGTTTGATATTTATTTGAACAAGTGACAGGACAAAGTTGATCAACTGTTTTTTATATGGTCT
>JAIEZT010000019.1:27684342-27798323 GCA_019594935.1 Periophthalmus modestus | reverse complement strand
TGTTTTTATTTAATTTATTCAAGGCATATTATTAAATTGTATTTATATTTATAATTTGTTCACTGTTGCAAAATGTTTTCAAGTTAAAGGTGCATGGTGTAATTTTGGGTTGTATAAAGCTGAACAAAGTGTTATTGAAATTTGTTCAAAACATTTGAGTAGTAATGGTCGCCTTTAAAGGGAACAGTGTGTTGTCTTTGAAATAAATTCCAGTGGGAGTAAGTGCCAAGAAATGTAATTGGTAAAGACACCGTGAATAGCTTGTAGGCGAAACTAATTGGATTTGTGGTTTTGTTTTGTTTGAGCTGAGTTCCAGCAAGTGGTCATGAAACATGTTGGATTGTGAAATTTATAGTAAATTTGTAAAAAAAAAAAAAAAAAAAATCGAAATATTCAACTTCGATTAGAATGTGTTATTTTACTGTGTACATGGTCTAAGTGGGCTCAGAAAAGCATGTTATGGCCTGCTTGCAGCACTAGAATGAATAATACTAAAACTATTCAAAACAACATGAACCAAATTGGAAACTACTGGAATCATGATTTTAGTATACCCTGCTTCCTATTCTGCAATTTGGGTTTTAATAAACCGTGCACCTGAACGTGTGTAAACTTGCTCCATATTCTTGTTAGTTGTGTCAATAAAAAACCCTGTAAATTTCCCATTTTCAAACCTAAATGAACTGTTTTAACCTGTGATTGCCTATAGGAACCTGTGAAGTGCATTTACCAACCAATGACTTTCTCTGGGCTCAGGGCTAGTGGTGCGTTCCAGGCGGTTGTAGAAAAACAAACAGACAAGCATGCGCCAGGGTCGTAATAACAGATTTGCTGCTAAATGGAAGATATTTTGAAAAACATGCGAGTAAAAAAACGGATCTGTAAAGTTGAACCCGAATAAATGTGAAGATCTGAAAGTTTTTGACATTGGTGGATTTGTAATTTTTTTTTCTCAGGTTTCAGGGCTTTTTTTTTCTAAATGTGCAATGTTGTTCTTTTTATGGTGAACTTGGTTGAAATTAAAAAACATTAAATAACATGAACTTGCGTATTATTTTTCAGTTAGTAATAAATAGATATATAATAATGAATAAATGTTATTAACAAATATATTCCTTTATTTGACCGGTGCAACTTATTAAGCAACTGTACGTTACAATTTACAGACGTATTGAAGTAGTTATCAAAAGATCAAAGGTAAAGTGGAAGCTATTTTAAATCATGTAGAGTTTCAATGGCCGTTGAGAGGATTCAAAAAATATGGTAAGATCCGTTTGTTGTGATTCATTTGGCATATCTAAATTTGACCTGTCCGTATGTGTATCCTGCAGCAGCGGAACGTTCACAACAATCATGTAAAAATAATCCACAGCTTTATACTACAAATTCTGAATACCCTGATTAAATCAAACCCTTAGGGTAACAGCGTTCAACCACAACGGTGTGTTAGTTTTCTCAGACAGAGCAGGAGGAGGAGCCAGGATGTAATAGTTATGTCTGAACGTTCCAGTTATGGCATAAAATGATGTTTAACCTTGCAGTATTCCATGTAATATTATAAAAAAAAAAAAAAAACGATGAAAGAAATTTATTCGGCATTGCAATTTCTGGTCCCTGTCACCTACTTGTTGCCTGGCATAATAGGTTTTTTAATGCAGTAGCGTTGGCAACCATGAGTAAGGTGCTCTGCAGGTGTCAAGCAGGTGGCAAACCCTCCCCAGAACGTACATAGGTGCCGCTTTAACTTGCATATGGGAAAGGCAAGAAACACTTCTTAGTGAAACACTTCTCAAGGTTGGTATCTGTTTAAAATGTTCACGTTTTAACATTATATGGACATTATCCATTAGCAGGAAAATCTTAGTAACTAAAGGACACACGCAAGATTAAGACCTATCAAAAACATAAACATACTACAATGCTGTCATAATAATAAGAATGACTAATAATATATAATAATATATATTTAATAAAAAAATTTTTATACTAATAATAAGAATGGTTAATTAGTCTGGTTCAGGAAAGCTTTATAATATATATTTTTTTTGCACCCTTACAGAGATCAAAGCATGTAAGTAAAGGAAACCAGTGTCTGCAGGTATGTAGACAAGGGGGTTGAGACGGGCTCGTGTCTGCCCAAGGAACAAGTGGACAGGAAGTTCCTTGTGGGAGGTAGGCAATCACAACTGCCAACTTGTTGGTAGTGGATCTGGGATGCTCAACCAGTGATGTTTTATGAGCGCAGGATCTGAAACGCAAAACCTTCGGAGATGAGGCTGAAAATCGTCATTATGTAGGCTATATATACCACAAAGGATTCTTCCACCGCCTTTTTAAATGTGATGTGGAAACATCCGGAAGCAAAACTTTTAATATTTGGAAAGGCCGGGAGCAGGTGATGCAGACGGGGCCTAATGTATTTTCAAACCAGTAGATCAGCATCTGTGTGGCACTTTTGTGTGAACCAATGAATCAGTACTGAAAAAGACAAAGGTTAATTCTGTGAGCTGGACTAAAGTTTGGATTTTGGGAATACAGGCGCTCCTCCAGGGTCTCATTTCGGACAGGACGGCTGGTGAGTCACTGGCCGTCTAGTAACTAATCAAGTCGTTTTTGTGGTAGAGTAACATAGTATTATATAAATAGCAGTAACCATTGGGGTGTACATATCCCAAACATATCCTTTCATATTTTAACTGAAATGAGCGGATGTGATGTTGGTGAAACAGTCGGTCTTTTGAACGGTTCTTTAATGTGAAAGACTGGATCCGGATATCATTTTTTAAAAGACCAAATCTTTTCGCTCTAGTTTTATGATTTTTACAAGGATTAGCTGAACTGACACACGAGTCAGACAGAAACGACCAGGCGACACAAGTGGAGCAGATTTGTGCAGAAAAAACTGATTTTTTTATAATAACAGTTCAATTTTGAATAATAAGATTACAGTGCAACATTTATTATATTTTCATAATTGAAAGGGTAGACACACTTCACTCTCAGTTTGGCCTATTTTTTTAAACCACATCATGAGTCTTGGTCATTTCTTCTGGGATTAGCCGTTGTAGATAAAATGGTTTCATTTTTTCTCCTGTATTATATGTAAATAGGAGCCAGTCTTTGAGAACGGAGCCTCTCTGGAAATGTAACGAATCCAAAAGTTTGGAGCCCACAAAGGAAGCCGACAGTCCCATCAACTACGTGAAAAGCAGGAGCAGGTGCGCGGGAGGACGAATAGAGTGAAACCATAAGAAGAAGAGTGGCGGACAGGTCCTCTGATGCGTGATGTTGAGAAGAACATGTAAAACAGGGCTGAGTTCATTCACATTCACCAGGTTTGTATGTTTTTTGGTTAAATGTCGAAGCGGTTTCTGTTTCTGAATCTGACCTGCATGATGATTTCTACACTACAACGGACAGAGGGATGGAGGAGAGGAGGAGGGAGGGAGGAAAAAAGAGGGGAGGGAGGGAGAGAGGGCAGGGGAGCTTGTTAGTGAAGAGGGAGGATGAGGGAGGAGAGGAGGAGGCGTGAGGGGAGAGAGAGGGAGGGAGAGGAGAAGGGAGTGAGGCGGAGAAGGAGAGGAGGGAGGAGGGAGGGGGGAGGGAGGGAGGGCGGGAGAGGAGGAGGGAGGGCGGGAGGAGGAGGGCGGGGAGGAAGAGGAGGAGGGCTGGTGAGAGGAGAGGGAGGAGAGAGAGAAAGACGGGCTGCAGAGAGGGGGATGGAGGAGAGAGGGAGAACGAGGCGGCGGGAGGGAGATGAGGGGGAGGAAGATGAGGCGAGGGAAGATGAGGAGAGAGGAGAGGAGGAGGGAGGGAGGAGAGAAGGGAAGAGGAGATGCAGGTGGAGAGAGAGGTAGAGGGGATGCGAGGCAATGAGGGAAGGAAAGCAGAGGCTATAATTTGGACAAGGCACAGAACAGGCCTGGCCAGAATGGTAGAGTTCTGTTCAGAGACGACAGTGAGCAAGACAGAGACAGGTGCACAGGACATGAGCACAGACAGAGACATGAGCCACAGACAGGAGACATGGCACAGCAGAGACAGGTGCAGAGGACAGGGGCACAGGACAGAGACTGCGCACAGACAGCGCATGAGCAAGTCATGAGGGACAGGTGCACAGAGGACATGAGCACACGACAGGAGCATGAGCCACGCAGAGGACATGGAGCAACACGACAGAGACAGGTGCCCAGAGGACAGGAGCACAGACAGAGACGGAGCATTAAAAAACAATAAAAGCTATGACAACAAAAATAGCATGCTAAAGGGCACTTCCTGACTGTAAATAGATGCAAAACTGAAAGGGTTACGGGCCGTTAATATAGAAGCTTATCTGAGGTTGTGGTCACGTTGAAATGACACAGTGCGATACCCGCCTCGTCTCAAAGGGGTGATGACGTTTTTAGCACATTTTCAGAATAGGAGGGAGTTCAGGAGGTCTTAAGTGATAGGAGGTGCATTGCTCACATCAGATGTAGATATAGAATATTACGAATAATGAGTGGAGTGGCGCATGTCTCAGGGACACTGAAGTGAACATTTTGTCTTTTGAGAGAAGCATCGCGCTGGAAATTGGTGGATTTCAAGGTCAAGAGATGAGTAGATCTCGGTTTAGTTCGTTTATAATCTGTTTAGTTGGTTTAGACGTGGTTTAGTTCTGGTTTAATAACTGGTTTAGTTCTGGTTTGTAAGATTGTATAGTGCCCTGGTTTAAGATCTGGTATCGCTGCGTTTAGACCTGGTTTAGTCCTGGTTTTAGAATGGCTTAGTCTGGTTTCAGATCTGGTTGATCCTGGTTTTAGACTGGTTTAGTCAGATGCTAAGCCTGCAACAGGGGGTGGGTGAAGTACTAAGTTTGGTCATCAAGTAAAAGTACAGACTACGGCAAAACGTTATTAGAGTAAAAGTAAAATTCCATGAAAAAATCTACTTAAGTAAAAGGATGTAAGTACCATTTTAACAATGTCTTTATGAGTAAAAAGTAAAAGTATTTTACTCTACGGTTTTAAAAGGATTAAATGTAGCAATTGTGTTTAAAAAAATGAGAAGATTTGTCAAATAACAATACAATTAATTTTTTTTTTCTTAAATAAAAAATAATAATTGAATTGGTGTGTGTATTTTTGTTTTTGTTTTAAAGCGAAGCTTGAACTGAAAACTTTTGTAGGATGTTACTTGAACATGAAAAAAAAAATCCTTCAAATTCAACAAAAAAGTATTTTAGTTCAGTCCACGTTCAAAAAATGTAGGTAGTAGAAAGGACAGAGACTGAGGGAGGTGAGAGGAGGAGGAGGGAATACACGTCAATCCTCTCTGTCATACGTGTACAACTTACTTAAGAATGTACAGAACCTAAAAATTATACTAGCTCAGTACTTTACTCTTGTATCTCGTTACCTTCCACCCATGTCCTGACACCAGCAAGGATTTTAAATAGTATTTACAATTGGTACTGCACAGGTGCCATAGTCAATTACAACAAAACAATACATATAGCCTCTTTGTTCAAAAGTCATCCAAAAATATATGAATCTTAAACATTGAAGTAAACCCATGCATATACACGTGTCCGCTTCCCTGCTGTCCTGGGTGATCTGGGCCTGTGTACCTTGTTATGGTCTTTATGTCTTGAATTATCACGCCTTTTAACTACATGCTTTGTATAAATGCACTGTTTGAAACTCTTACCGTTTGTTGGCAAGTGGATCCAGATGCAAAATAGTCTCTCTGGCTGATTCTGGTACAGTTACAGAAATTGATATAACCACAGGTCCCTGCTGACAATCCAAAGCATAAAAGATTAGATATTTTCAACAGCAATGTTTCTCATACCCCACTCCACGATATAGTGGAAGTGTATTTTAAATGAATATATCTACCGATCTATCCATGGGTTTTGGAATAATGAGAAATTAGGGACTGTGCCATAGCGAGGACACTATGAATCTGTTTGAATAGTGAAACGTCTGAAATCATCCATCCATACATCCATTTTATTCCTCTTATTCGGGGCCGCGGGAGGCATCTAAGCAGGGAATCCCAGACGTCAGCACCACCAGACACTTCCTCAGCTCCTTTGTAGTCCCCAAGAAAATGACTATAAAAACTAAAAACCGTGAATTGCAGTGAAAAAACACGTTCAATCCTTTGACCGCGGGTTAATCACAACAAAATACAAGAATTTTCAGTTTGTGATTTTAATGTCGTCTTAAATTAGGTGGAATAGCTTTTGGGAACAAAGGTGCAGTCATAAAACAGGAAAATCCCAAAACACCACTGGACCATTTTACAAGAGATCAAAAGACAGCTACACTATATGAGAGCGATAAGCTCCACAAGCAATTTCTAGACTAATAATTTTCAATGATGGAGAAATGTAGTGTTAAGTATTGAAAAAAATGAGCAAAAAACAAGTAGTGTAACAAAGGCAAGAGAATGACATTTTACACAAAGTTATAACAGATATGGTGCGATATGTAAACAAAACGCCGCGTCGCAATTAAACTTTTCATCATGGCATTTTCTGTTTTAAACTTGGTGTTGAACTCTGTATCTCTAGCATAAAATACAAATTTTTTCGGGGGGGAAATTTTTTTTTCCCCCCCCTTTCTGGGTTTTTTAAAGAGTATTATGCATCGTTAGATCGAGGTTTTCCATGAAGCCTCTGAGGGTTTTGGTACTGTTCTTCACATTCGGTTGTATAAAAAGTATCTTATTCTGTGTTTTTAACCAAGTGAAAATAAATAAAACGACAGTGTGATCTGTCATTTTAAAGGTGAAACATAGTGTCCTGTTCAGTTCATAGTAGGAGGGTAACTATTCCTATAAAGGAGGAGTTCAAAAGTAAGTACGACAAAGTGCCCATCGTTTTTTGTATAAATCTCCTCAAAAAGATGTTCCCAATCACAACCTTTAACTTTTCATACGTGTGACTTACAATTTAAAATATTCAATCCTCATATATTGGCAATTGAAATAAAAAAAAAAAAACATTAACGTCCTCTGTTGGAAATAATTAGTGATAATTCAAAGACAAAAAAACCGAACAATAACATTTTAAGCCACTGAAGGACGGTTCCATCCATATATATTAACATTATAAACGAATAACGGCAGTCAATTTTTTAGGAGGACAACCAGCCGTCTTGTTTTTCCCTTCCTTCCCCTTTTTCCTCTTTTCACATTCTTTTCTTACACTGGATGGTGCACAGCAGGCCTTAAGCTAACATGAAATGAAAACTCTTGATAGATAGGGATCACCACACCACATTTAAAGGAAAACATAATTACTCTTTGAAATAAAACAGAGTATGTCTGTGTGGAGAGGAGGGCTGTGTAAAAGTGCATTGCATGAATCAGGACCAGAAGCAGAAACAGACCTGTGCCTCTGAGCTTGTGCCATACCGTGCCATAAACACTGGCGGTCAACTACTGGAGACCAATAAAAAGACAAATCCACATGGTGCTTGCCTGGTTCTTGGGTCCCCTAAATTACTTAGACATTATAAAATACAGAGTTAAAAAAATTTTTTGTTTTACCACATTAACTTTTTGTGTTTTCTTTTTAGATGTTGTTTTTTACTCTAACCTATTGCAGAGTGGTTGGGATGAAGTACTCAATTTTGTTACCTTGAGGGGGGTTAATAAGTTACAGATACAGAAGGTAAAAAACATTTACGCAAGTAAAAGGGTATTCACACCTGACAACACTCTACGTAATGTTACAAGTATTTTCAGTCATAAGTACCCGTTGTTGTTTAAAATACTGAGGAAAATATACTTTTTGGTCATAGTAACAAACAAATCCAATTTCTTTTTCTTAATTATTCTTATGAAGTTTCTCATATTTATTTTTTATACAATTTCAGGTCATGATGTTTACGTGGACTAAAAAAAAATACTCCACCGTCAAATCGTATGAAAATATTTTTTAATACTTTTTTCAGGTCCCTGTAGAGTAGAAAGTACCACGATACGTCTCTCAAATGAGAGAAGTAAAAGTAAAACAGTATCCCACTGTCAATTTACTTAAGTTAAAAGCACAACTACCTAAAAAAAAAATCTACTTAAGTATCGTCCTTTACTTTCGTGTACTACGTACTTACAAACTTCTGCGTTGATGAGAGTAGACACAACCACCTGCATCAACCAGAAATGATTAAATAATGTGTTCTACTAAGTACTCTGATATGCAAATACAAACTATACATTTTTCTCTCTGTCAACTATAATACTACCGCTACCACTATATACTAGTTTCAATTCACCGACGTTTGTTCAGTGGATGCAGCCATCATACCACATGTGAATACTGATCATTGTATCCATGTGTGACAGAGTGTAACGCACAAAATTGAGCAGTTAGAAAAGCTGAAAAAATGCCTAGAAAAGTGGTAACAAGTCTAGAACGTTCAGAACGGCTCACCATCATACAACAACCACTGTACCTCGTTAATAAAGCTCTATTGTGTTTATTTTGATGTGAAGGTTACAATGTGATATGTGTGTAGCAAGGAACTCAAACTAAAACTGAATCCAAGGTTTTTCCAGTTACATACATGACTACGATGGGTCCAATATTGGCACACTTCACTGTGAAGAAGACACGCAAACACTTGAAATATTAACTGTGCTTAAGGTTTGTACTGTTTTCCCAATTGATTTTAGTAAAAGTATGTATTATGGTATAAGTAGCTCTGAGGTTGCAACAAATAAGTCCATGCCAGCTGTCCGCATCTGATTCTATAAAGCGCTTTCATGTCCTAATAGGGAAGATGAGGCTTAGCATGTAGTTGCTATTAGTTCACAGTGAGGGCAGAACTGGGGTCGAGAGTTTGTGAAACACGCTTATAAAACCGCAAACGCAGTGCTTAATTAGGATTGCATGGAATGCACATAAGAGTAAGGAGAGGGATAACTTTTGGACCACTGCACACTGTTGTTCACATTTTCAAGACAGATAAAACAATCAGGTACAGCGCCTTTAAACTACATTGAAAACGTGCAGGGAAAAAAATATCAAGAAGAGGCGAGGGATATATGGTATGTAGTTGTTTTGTACGGACAAACTTTAGCTTTTTTGAAAATGCGCCACACATGACCAAAGAGAGTAATGATGAGAACATATTGTGCCGTTTTAATATATAATGTGTGAAAACCTGTCACCAGACGAGCGTATTAACCATCAAGTTAGACACATTTACCATGAAGTTAGTAAAGAGCAAGGAGAGAGTCCTTGAAGCAGTGTCCAATCATCTGAAAAACATTCACACAAACATTATAAATCACACACGAATGTACAAAAACGGGCACAAAATTCATTCTTATTTATGTTGGATAAACTTAAAATTCATGTCAGTATTATAAGGGGGTAAAATGACCTATTTCCTCCCCCCAGATTACTGCTTGTTACCAAGCAGGGGCTTCTAGGAAGTACATACCGTACCAATGAAGCTGTGGGACGGACTGGGAGGTCATATCAAAGGGCTGTCTGCTCAACACAGGGTTTGTTCTGGAGGAAAACACAACAAGATTTTATTATGGGAAAGTAACGATTTTCTGGTAGGTGTAAACAATATGGTGCTGTGACAAATGTTACAAAAAGGCGTTGGCATTGAGATTGAATATAAAAAGATTCAACACTTACCCTGTGGTCGGACATCTCATGGAGAAGTTGTCTTCATTAAGGGACACAGCCTGGAAAAGACAAAGTATAAAATGAAATCAACACCAAAGCCTAACACATAAAACAGTATTGGAACATTGTTGGAGTCTAAAGAACAGGGTCAGAACCAGGGTCTAATGTCTAAGTAACACAATAACAAAGATCTTCCTTCATAATATTGAAGTATTAGGGCTCTTTATTTTATGCTTACACTCGCTTAAAACACTTTCAGTAAATAGTCCCATTTGTAAAAAGCTCGACATTTACCACCTCCCATTGATTCCCAAATGTCTCCCAGTGGTCCAGGTATGATCCTCGTAAAAAAAAAACAATTAAATTCTGTCAACTGGACAAATGTTTTAGGAGCGAAGCGAAACACACTACAAGAACTGGCCTGCCTGACATATTTTGCATAATCGTCGTGATGTTTTTCACTGCAAATTGTACCCACTTGAATTTAACTGTTGAATTTGAGGCTTGAAAATATGTGTGTTAAATATATTTAAGAGGTGAATTTTTTAATTTGAAATTTAAAACACATTGAAAAGTTATACTATAATTCATCAACTGAAAATAAGAATAAAAACAAGAGAAACATCTTTTTTCAGAGTAAAAAAATTCAAAGTGAGAAATTCAGGGGCATTTAAATTAAAATCCTGACCTTGGGTTTTCAACTGTTTCTGCGACATCCAAGAAGCGCAATTTTTCGTTTGCTTTTATTTGTAGATTTACTATAAGTTTTGGCATTAATTTTAATATTTCCTATCATTCAAAATTTGCATTAGCAATTAGTATATATGACACAGAAATGGCCTCCACTGAACGACTTCACTGAAATGACTGTCATTGTAAGTCTTTAAAATACTGTGAGTGAAATCCACTCACAGCTCTGTGTCCACAGTGTGATCAGTCATTGATTTTAGTGCCACTTTGCAAAAACACCTCAGAAGATATGTTATGTCATGTTTTTACTATTGTGCTTTTTTACATTTATTGTTTGTGTGAAGCAGTTTGGGCTGCTGCTGTTGGAAATGTGTTACAGAAATAAAATGGACATTGACATCATTGAACAGGAAGTAGTGACGCTAACAGTAAGCTAGACGTTTGTCATTGTGAAGAGAGCAGATGATAAAAAAGGTAATAGCAGATAATGTGTTTGGGTGAATAACTCCACTTTTGCATTATATGGCATATCACCATATTTGACAAATATTTCACAAATGCAGTGGAGCATAGGAGCTCTGACTCATCACAGATCTGCAGCCTCATACACGTACAGAGAAACATGGACTAAAAACAGACAGTCTATATTAAACGTGGGTAGACCAAGGTTTGTCAAAAGTATAGATAGTCTTATAACTAATCGATAGTAAAACTGAAACAGAAATGAAATCGTTTCCTGAATAGCTTTAGAATGATCTTGAGCTGTATTCAGAACAAGTATAAGACCACACTAGGGATGGGACATATATCGTTTATTGTGATTAAAAGGGTTGACAATTCTATTATCTATCTATTCTATTATTTATCCAAGAGTGTATTTTTTTTATTACATCGTGGTATCAGTATTGAGTATAGAGCCTATTCCTTAGCATCAACAATGATACTAAAATTTTAAGTCAAAATTTGAGTATCTTGACCTCCATTTGTGAAACTATGTAAAAAATGCATAATGTAACTACATATCGAAAGGCAGTGAGCACAAGAGCTCTGACAGCACAGATCTGCAGCCTTATACTTGTGCAGTGCAGCAGTGACTAAACTCTATATTAAACATGAGGAGACGCCTGAATCACAGTGTCTTTACAGGGACAGGACGTGGAGTGCAGAAATAGAGCGTGGGTCTGACTCACTGTACCTGACTGAAACCGCACAGGAGACATGGAAGCTTCTACAGCAGCCTTTCTGAAACAAGCCCACGATCGCACCGCTCTCCTGGCACAACGAACACGTCTGGGAAAATAAAAAACACAAGATTAACAATTTAAATGGGCCTTATTTAAGCAAAGGTTGTCTTGCCCCAGTACAGACTTATCTTGCCCCAGTACAGATATGCAGCTCTTGAGGTCAAACTAAGTCGGCTGTGCACTGCCTGCATCTTATTATAAAGTGTTGTCTGAAAATTAGGACATCCATGTTAGCGTGTTTAGCTGTTGTTAGCATTATAGTCAAGACAGAACTCAACTCTGGTTTCTGAAAGTTGTGAAAAGTGCTTATAAACTTATCTTGGTGCATAATTAGGTTTCGTCGTAAGGCATAGAAAAAGTGACAAATAATTTGGACCACTGCAAATGGTTTTAAAGTGAACTAGTTTCTGTTTTTTCACATTTTTAAGGAAGTGATCTTAACATGAGCCAGCGTTGTCACAAAATCTGTACTCCGATACTAACTGATCCTCCGCACAATTTATCAAACAGTAATTGTGATTTGGCACAAGTATCAAATAGCATTATGAAGAGTAGATGTTTTATTCCAGGTTTGTTGTCTGCATTTGATTGGGCTAATCCTTCATAAACGATTTAATATGACCTAATATCACAACCAGTGTCATATTGGTGAATCTCTTTTTAAGTTGCTCAGCCAAAAAATAATAATAAAAAAGGTAAATTATTAATTATTTTTGCATATAGTAATATTACCTTCTGCGCTCCATTGAAATTCTGAGATCAAATTTAACAATGGGAATGAAACCATTAAAAAGAATTACAGGGCTGAACAGTTTTATCAGTGAAGTGAAAAAATTAAAAGATTAAAAGGCAGATTTGTGGATAATCCTCAGCCAGATGTGGATCCAGCTGCTCAAATGGCTCACGTCTGATTGGTACTATATTTTTGAACAAGTGATTTGCAGAAAAAAAAATATAAAAACAAAAAAAATAAAATGTACTACTACTCATAAAGATATATTTAACTATACTCTATTAGTGCAGACAAAAAAACAAAACAAAAAAAAACTTTCTATTACTACCATTATCAGTGCTATTGCTAATATGAATAGTAGTAATACAACTGGCTATATATATATATAATATATTATTTGTTCCTAATTGTGCTCTCCAGTCAGTTTGTTAGGGTCTTTTATTACTCTATAAAACATGTTACTGAAAGTAGAGTAGCGCCCCCAAGTGGCTAATACACAGCATAACCACAAAATAAAAAAGGACTGTGTATGGAAAAGTTTTTTCTTGTACAGTAGATAACACACAGTCTCCATGGAGATGCTACTGCTTTGGCCAGAATGTTCCACGGCATCACATTTAACTTGTCTATCTTCATAGAGACAACAGGTTATATCATCAGGCCAAGTTTTACGAGTCAAATCTGTGGAGAGGCACCCCCACTCGCGGTAAGAATTCATATATTCCCAAGTATTTTTACATATTAAAAACGACTATATTTAATAAATTCAAGATGGATACGCTTAATGCCATACTGTTAGGCAAAACAATGACATTTCCCTGGAGACAAGTAGTTGGCAAGAATAGTTACACAGTGAAAATTTAAATTATAATAATATAATTTGCGGCTTACCGTTTGTTGAGCGAGTAGCGCCGCCTCCTTTAACCCGTACAACTTCCTCTGACCAAAAAAACTCCAGTTGACCACACCCCCACAATCCTCATGCATCCAGCACTCCTCCAGATTAAGAGTCCATTCACAAGTGCCTCCTCTTCCTTTAGGCTTTTTATTTTGAAATTCGCTTCCCTCTTCTTCAACATGTCCATTTTGCACTGTCCTTGTATTTTGCCCGTCTGAAAAAGCGGGATAGTACGGCCCGTGCAGATCACCTAGCATCTTAGCGTTAGCCGTTTGAGCACACAAACAGCACTTAAGATCCTCAGTACGTTAGAATCCGGGTTAACGCGACCCAGGTTGTAACAGGAGGTTGTGGGTACGAATCCCGACACGTTTTTGCTCGGCCCTGCTGGCCTTTTCCTGAGCAACCTCCTCGTCGTGATAGTTGACCACGGTGCAGGTTTTGCTTTTCTATATGAATGAATGGTGAAAATACTGTCAATTTTGGCTCCCTTTTCTTCCTGTATGCATATTTCATTGCGATTTCCGGTCGATCGATTGTGAACAATGACGGGGAACTATTTTGTTTGAATTTTTTTTTTTTTGCTTGCGTTTTTTTTATGTCCTTTTAATTTGACTTTTTGCTATTGGTTCTTTACAGTTTTGCTTTGCCACACTTAACTTCTTTGCTATCTTTTCCCTACTATATATGATCAATCCGTTTTGTGTCCACTGATTTGCATGGTGGCGGCTCTTCGCTTTCGGATGGAGGATCATCTTGAGTTGTCACCTCTTTATTGGACTTACTTGCTTTTCTACTACTCATTCTTGTGCATTTTTTTGAGGTTGAGGAAGTGATTCGTCTGAACTGGGAAACCCTCGCTACAAAATCCAAAAACATCATCTGAATCATAACTTTCATTATAAAGCCTATTGCGTTATTTTCACTTGGCGTCTCAAACTTCGTCGCGGAGTTAACGGAGGAGTGTCGCATGATGTTTTTTTGAGATCTACAACTGCGTTGGACTTTCGATCTAGTTTTGCATTTTTTCATTTATGCTTTTGCCAAATTTCTTCTTGCTAACTTCGCTAACGTCGCTGTCGTCACTGGAAGCGTCGGCTAGCGATTGGTCACCGTACACTGCACTGAGGTCGGATAGGACGACAATAGGGCGGGCATGGTGGATTGGGATGTCAACTGAACTATCTGAAGACTCCTCTGAGTAGGAGCTATCGCGACTGGGGGAAGTTGGAGGTAGATCATAGCAGCTTCTCCTGTCATTTAGTGAGGAGGGGGACAGTGGCTCTACTATGTGCGTTACATTGTCCTGTATAAAGGTTGTGCATAGGAGAGGTTCTTTAGTGGATGAAACTAAAAATATAACATCAGAATCACTATCGCTGTCCTCTTCCTCCTCCTCTTCTTCTTCCTCGACTCCACTGCTTTCGGGGCCTGCATTGCCGCTTGCATCGTAAAATCCACTATGCCCATAAGTTGTTGCGGACTTGGTCATGATACAGATCCAGACCAGGAGTGAGAGGAGAGTTTATGTAGTTTGCAGCATCCTGGTTCAGTCCGGGCGCAAAGAGCTGTAAGAGGCCAAGAGAGAGATTTAATATCTAGGTATTGATTTGTTGTTCTAAAATCTCTATAACACCAAGAAAAAGATGTGATACTAGATGCAGGTTTTAATACACACACCCATAATAAATACACAATCAATACAAGTCTGCTCAGGTCAAATTATCCTATGTATGCGAGTTTCTATTAGTATCAGTCCTGTTCAAAATTGTTGTGTGTTGATTAGTATTGAAGTCTTGTTTTTTGACAACCCTAATTTGATGAGATTAGGGATGTCACAAGTAGCGATTGGTTGGCAAAATATCCGACGATATATCAATTGGCAGATATATTTGCACTTTTTAGCATATCAGCCTTAAATCTTCAGCACAGGTCGATAATTTGTTTTGGCTGATCTGCAGCCCAAAGAATATGCATAAAGCTTTATTCAAACACTTCAACGTGAAGATAAGATAAGATAAGATATGCCTTTATCAGTCCCTCAGTGGGGAAATTCCAATATTGCACCGTACAGTTAGAGAACAGAAGGAAGGAAGAAGGAAGAGACACACAGCACAAAACATGACTACACAGCTCTCTCCCAAAAAGGGCTGTGGGTAATCCAAATCTGCCCTATATATCGGCCCAAAAATATCAGCAGAGCTTATTGGTCATCGGGTTATCAAGTTTCTAAATAATCTGTATTGGCCATGAAAAAAAAACTCATAACGATCTCTAGTCACAATATAAAATTCTAGTGCTATGATTATTGTGAGAAGAAACAACACACTGTTACAATTATTCACAACTTCAATAACCAAACAAGAGGAA
Organism: Periophthalmus modestus; assembly: GCA_019594935.1. Classification (NCBI taxonomy): domain Eukaryota; kingdom Metazoa; phylum Chordata; class Actinopteri; order Gobiiformes; family Gobiidae; genus Periophthalmus; species Periophthalmus modestus. The sequence continues at coordinate 27,782,751 of JAIEZT010000019.1, read as the reverse complement.
AATCCTTCTTTTCCGTTGTCCAACATTCCTCTAGTGTCTGCCCAGCTTTATGAAATCAAACTCTGTCAGTGATGATGTGACATAAACTGCCAAAAAAGCAGTTTAACTGTGTTTTTGGACTATAGATTGAATGGAAATTACTTAATGTTGCTTCTTACGATTCTCACTCAATTATTATTTTTAGCTCTTACAATTATGTTGTGACCTGAAATAATGATAATAACATCAATTAATGAATAATCAATTAATGAATTAATAATCTTGACATCCCTAGTGCAGATAAAAAAATCCTTATGATGTGACCTGTGTGACATTTTCTTGATACCATCATATTATGTTTTTTTTTTTTTAAATACTCCCAGTCAAATGTTTGGACACATCCTGTCATTCAATGTTTGTTTTCTTTAAATGACAACTTTCTACATACAGAGGACATCAAATATATAAGCAAGATAGAAAACAAGCTAAATAACTAAATATTTTTTGACAAAGCAAAATTGTGGCTAATTTGAGAATTTTAATATACAAATATAAAAAAATTATTTAGTAGAGTTATTTAACAATTTTATTTGTCACATAATTCAATATATCTTAAGTCATACATTGATGTCTTCTCTATGTGTCTAAAATATAGAAAAGTAGTAAAAATAAAGAAAATAAAACACATTGAATGAGATGATGTGTCCAAACGTTTGACTGATAGTGTACATAGAAGTAAACATAATACTTAGTAGATGAGACCTGGTTCTGTAGGGAGAGGACAGGTCGGGACCACAGCTCTGGGGCTGGCGGTGGTACCACTCAGGTTTTCTTGGTCATGTCCAGAGGCTGAGCGTGGTTGTGGGGCAAACGACCCACAGAGAAGCCCTTTGACAGGTCCATGAGCCGCGGAGGGAGCCCCCTGGAGGACACATCCATCACTGCAACAGGAGGGAAACGTCAGACATGTCCAGACAAAAGTACTGTATTCATTTCACATATTGTGAGCCAGCAGAGTTACAAAACCTGGAATTTTGCTGACTAGTATTGTGTTTGTTATTAGATTTGTGATTTATGTTTAAAAAGAGTCATTGTGTTCAGAGTGAACATTGTCAACAACAAGAGCATTAACATTTGAAAGAAGACTAAAATATGAACTGATAAACTAATACAGGAATCCCATGCATTTCAGAACATGTTTGTAGTGGTCTAAATTACATGTACAACAAGATTTTTTCAATTAAAGGACAGGATATGTTGTTCTTTGGAAAGAATGTTCTAGTATCTAATTACAGCCTTTACAATTGATAACTGTTCAAACTCAAATTGCGATTTTGATTCTATAACAATGAATTATGCAGCCGTAGATTTCTTTCTCGTGTAAAATGTCACTGGAGGTGGAGCATTCATTAGTTCCTTAAAATGAAATGTATTTTAAAAAGTTTGTCTATATTCATTAACCTCATCATTATGAACTACATGTTTGATGATTACGGTAAATCAAATTGTGATTGACCAATGTGAGCAAAAACAAACAAGTCTATTTATTGTAGCTCTGTAGATACAATTCTTTAATAAACATGATATTTTTCATATTATTCCTGGGGTTTAAAACACATTTAAACCACATACTGTAGTTTCTCAAGTATTTCACATTTTTTTAGACGTATATAAGAAAAATTGTACTTACTGTATTAGTTATTAAACCTGCATAAAGACTTAATCAACAAAAATAACATTATATTTAAAATTACTGCAGTCTATTTGTCTTTCTTCCACCTCAATTTTAAAATAAGGGGAATTAGACTATGAGGTAGGTTACTGATATGGTTCACCAGCTCCCTCAGGTGTCACTGCAGAGACTATGAACACTACCTAACTGAAGATATCTTATGATGTGTAATGCAAACCACAGGAGCAAAAGTCACTAGTCAAAAATACATTATATTTAAAAATTATTACACTCTACTTGTCTTTCTTCCGTCTCAAAAAGGGGAAGTAGGCTGTTTGAGGTAGGTACTGATAGGGTACACCAACTCCCTCAGGTGTCACTGCATAGACTATGAACACTATTGAACTGAATATATTTAATAACCTGTAATGCAAAAACATAGCAGCAAAATTCACTAAAATATATGCCCTATACATTCTGTAACTATGCACTAGCTAAATTATATATTTCTAAGCTGACACCTGTAAAGATGACAGACACTGATATGCAAACCTCATTTCAAAAGTTCAAATTCTTCGCTTCTTACCCCAAAAAAGACAGTGGATCTCGGATGGTCGCCTCCCTCCAAGGCTAAACTGCGGATTTTGCGACCCCCTTTGCCTCTGAAACTCGGGTACCACAGGCGGGGGTTTGGCTAACACACTACCCGGACAGGCCCATCATTCTCGGATGTAAACAACAGCAGCAGCAGCCAGCCACGGATCACGCTAGTTAGCCGCTTAGCATCCCGCACTAGCCGCTTAGCATGACGTAGTTCTACATGAAAGACCTAAACAGTACGACACGCAGCGAGACGAGAGTAAATAAACGTTTTAATCGCAAACATTAGGATTTTTACGCATGTCAAATCCGCTTCGTGTTTAAAGTTGTCATCGTGGATACGTTTTCTAGCAGTGTAAAGTTAATACGAGTTTAAAAAAGAAATGAGCTAAAACGGAAGTAGGTTCTGTCTTTCAAAATAAAACATCTCACAAACTAGTACAAGTTCGATACTCCTACTAGCTTCAAAACAGCACCAAAAAAATAAATCTAAGCACTAATCTATCTTTGTTTTTAATTATAAATTCGCAGCTTTATTTATTTATTTATTTTTTTAAAGATGTATTTAAAAAAAAAAGATGATAAAGCCTATTTATTCACGGACAATGTATAACAGTCTAATAAAATAAATAAATAAATAAATAAATAAATCCATAAACAAAAGAGTGGAAGCTTAGTGTTTGGTGCTGACTTAACGGTGTTGCGTAAATAAGCGCGTGCGTGAGTTGCGTGTCCTGCTGTGTCTCACCGCCTGTCAAACATTTTTAAAGATGGCTTTTCATCTCGCTTTTCTTCTGCTGCAGTTTCTGTCAGCACACCGAGGGGGTGCACAACCTTCTGGAGTTTGTGAGACTATTTCAATCCCTCTGTGCGTGGGCATTGCATACAACCTCACTATAATGCCTAATTTAATGGGACACAACAACCAAGAAGAGGCGAGCCAGGACATGCAACAGTTTGACCCTTTAGTGAAAGAGAAGTGCGCTCCAGAGTTGAAGTTTTTCCTCTGCTGCGTCTACGCGCCCGTGTGCACCATTTTGGAGAGGGCTGTGTCCCCCCGTGCAGGTCACTCTGTGAGCGGGTCCAGAAAGAGCTGCGAGCGAATCATCAACAAATCTGGGTTTCAGTGGCCCGATCGTCTGGGCTGTGAAAACTTCCCAAACAATGGAGATGGACTGTGCGTGGGACTGTCTGAGGCGTCTGCAGCCCCAGGGCCCCCAGTCACCGAGGCCCCTACAGAGACTCCCAGTGAAAACGTGTAACCTGCTCTGTAGACTACTTAAATGGCTGTGGTAATATCAAAATAACCCTAGATACAGTGTTGTTTTTGAATGTGATGTGTCTTTTAAACTATTTTAGCTACCAGGATGTTAGAAAGTTTTGATAATCTTTTATCTTTTAATTTTTTTTATTCTTTTATGTTCGCTTTCATCTCATCATCTCACACTCTGAGGACTTCAGGGACCGGCCTCCTGCTGGTGCCCAGAGTCAGGACTAAAGCAGGACTAAAGCAGGACTAAACCAGGACTAAACCAGGACTAAAGCAGGACTAAACCAGGACTAAACCAGGACTAAACCAAGACCAAACCAGGACTAAACCAGGGCCAAACCAAGACTAAACCCTGGACTAAACCAGGACTAAAACCAGGACTAAACCAGGACTAAACCAGGACTAAACCAGGACTAAACTTGGTGAATCAGTGTTTCAGTTTTGTGCAGCTAAATCCTGGAACATTCTTCCTGAAGATGTGAGACAGGCCTCGACTTTGACAATGTTTAAATCCAGGCTCTAAACGGTTCTGTTTAGCTGTACATGTGACTGAAAGGTTTTTATTCTGCCTCTTCTGTTTTAATGTTAATTTCATGATGATTACTTGTGATTATTTATGTTTTGATTTGTGTGATTTTAATGTCTTTCTTATTCTGTAAAGCACTTTGAATTACTTTGTGTACGAATTGTGCTATACAAATAAACTTGCCTATTATCTATTCTATTTTATTTCATTATTGTGTCTTGTAAACAAAATATACCAAGCAAGACACCATTAACAAAATACAATAAAATACAACAGGCCAGCTGTCAGACGTGTTACAAACACCAACAGACTCATTTAAACAAACTCATCTGCTGCTTCTTCAGACTGTACAGAGAAATGAAGCCAACTGAAAAACATTAGAATAAAACAACCATTTCATCTTGTTGTCGTCTTTACACCAGAACATATCAGACTACTGAGAACATTTCATCAAATAAAGGATTTGTAAATTAATCATAAAATGGACAATACAACAAAAAATGAGCTTCATTTTCCACTTCTCCAACTCACATACACCACAGAGTCTTTCTTCTTCAGAGACTTGAGAAGACCTCACAGTTTGTGCATCAGCTGTGCCTCAATGAGATATAACTCCAGCTCAAATTTGCTATGACATAAAATTCAGCCTTAAATGTATCTTTTAATTGAATATATGTCTGCAACTTGGGTTTAGCCAATCCCACTCAGCCACTGCTCTTCATTAGAATAGAGCCTGTTTCATTAATACAGACCATGAGTCAAAGCAACATTGAGTTTTTGACATAGACATCATATGCTCAGTTTTCTTTAAAAAATATAAAAACAGTGATATAAATTCTGCATTGTATTTGTCTACTTCTTCTTTTCCACGGATATAAAACGTTACCATGGATCGATAATTTAATAAATTAATAAAACCATTCAAATTATTTAGTTCAATAGTGTGATAGTTTGGGGGCTACATTCCTTCATTTATTTATTTATTTGCTTGCTTATTTAATCCAAGCCATTTAAATGTGATAATCCTACCTTGATAATCACCTTTAACAAGTTTACTTTGAAAACCAAGAAAACGAAGAGCGATTTCAAAATAAAACTGTTTTTTTAATAATGAAAATAGACACAAAATACAAAGTTTATCTCATATCTAAAGTTAACTTCAAGCTATTAGTTCAACTCTTTGAAATTTACAAGTACGTAATTGAGACTTTTATTAGATTTGGCAGTCTCTGGACACCAAAAGTACCATAAGTCATAAGGTCTATGGTCATCATTTACATTTATTTGAAAAGTCCAAACCGGAAGTCTATTACATGATTGTCGGTGATTTGAAAAATAGCCAAAAAATGGGAGTTGCGGGTGGAAAAAAGTGAGAGAACGAACAGTAGACGTGAGGAGCAAGTACAAAGAAGTCGTGTCCAGGTATTCCCACAACTTTACACGCTCTGAAAACGTAATTTGAGGACATTATTTACGTGTTGAATCTGTTTTAAGATGGATTTTCGTTGCGTTTGGCGCGTCCTGCTCGTGCCCATGCTCGTCTCAGCGCAGGGCGACAGCGGAATGGTGGTCCCAGAACATGGATTTTGCCAACCTATTTCCATCCCTCTGTGCACGGACATCGCCTACAATCAAACTATCATGCCTAACCTGGTGGGGCATTACAATCAAGAAGATGCTGGCTTAGAGGTACATCAGTTTTACCCGCTCGTAAAAGTTCAGTGCTCGCCCGAGTTGAAGTTTTTCCTATGCTCCATGTATGCGCCCGTCTGCACCGTTTTGGGAGAAGGCTATCCCCCCCGTGCAGGTCCATTTGTGAGCGGGGCCAAGCAAGGTTGCGAAGCTCTTATGAACAAATTTGGATTTCAGTGGCCTGATCGTTTACGCTGTGAAAACTTTTCCAGTGTTGGGAGACGGGCAGATCTGCGTGGGACAAAACGACTCCTCTCCTGCCACTATCCCGCCCGTGATCGCTCTCCATACCCCCGGACCACACCATATTTGCCCCTCACGATTTACCCTTCTCTTGCCCCAATAGTCTCAAAGTCCCACCGTATTTGAATTACAAGTTTATGGATGCCAAGGACTGCGGGGCGCCATGTGAACCAACTAAAGGTGTGGCCATATGTTTTTCAGCGAGAAGGAGATCCAGTTTTCTCGCCTGTGGATATTAGTCTGGTCTGTCCTTTGCTGTGCCTCAACTTTATTCACTGTCTGCACCTATTTAGTCGACATGCAACGTTTTAGATACCCCGAAAGACCCATCATTTTCCTGTCTGGTTGCTACACAATGGTGTCAATTGCTTACATTGCTGGATACTTCCTTGGAGATGGTGTGGTTTGCAATGGCATGTTAACCCAGATGGCTACAAAAACACTCGTTCAGGCACCAAAAAGGAAGGCTGCACGATTTTGTTTATGATGTTGTACTTTTTCAGCATGGCTAGCTCAATTTGGTGGGTCATTTTGTCTCTAACCTGGTTCCTAGCGGCTGGCATGAAGTGGGGTCACGAAGCCATCGAAGCCACTCGCAATAATATTTTCACCTGGCAGCGTGGGCAGTACCCGCAATCAAGACAATTAGCATATTAGCGATGGGACAGATTGAAGGCGATCTTCTTAGTGGCGTTTGCTATGTAAGTTCTAGCAACCTTGACCCACTACGAGGTTTTGTTTTGGCGCCGCTTTTTATATATCTCTTTATCGGGACGTCCTTCCTCCTGGCAGGATTTGTATCACTTTTCCGAATTCGCACAATCATGAAACACGATGGCACCAAGACAGAAAAGTGGAGCGGCTAATGGTTCGGATTGGCGTTTTTAGCGTTCTCTACACAGTTCCTGCTACTATCGTAATCGCTTGCTTCTTTACGAGCAAGCTTTCCGGCCGCATTGGGAGAGAACATGTTAAGTCAGAACTGTAGGTCACTGGCGATTCTTTGTCCCATGCACAGCGGACCACGTATGACGCCAGATTTCACAGTTTACATGATCAAATATCTGATGACTCTCATTGTAGGAATTACGTCTGGTTTCTGGATTTGGTCTGGCAAAACTTTGCACTCGTGGCACAAGTTTTACTCAAGACTGACAAATGGGAAAAATGGAGAAACCACTGTGTGAAAAAGAAAATACATCGTTTCTTTTGGACATTTTTGAAAAGACTTTTGAGGCCTGTAAGCTATGTTTGACATGACAATGTAGCGCGAAATGGGCCGAAGAGTGGGAGAGACATTCAGCAACTTGTCAAGAACTGGAGATTTAACCCACAACTCTTGAGAATAATCCCTGTGGTCGTTGGACACCATTCTTAGCGACTTTGTATCATGTGATTTGTGGATCTAAGATAAGGAGGCTAGAGCTGCAAAACAAAACTGGAACGATTCATGACTGAACCAAAACTACATCAAGACATAATGAGGTTGTAAAATATAAAACAGAAACAATAAGACTGCAATTTTCTTTAGTTTTTTTCATCACATTCAACCATGGATAAGTAGGTGAAGTGTCTTGCCCAAGAACGCAGCAACAGGGATTTGGAATTGCTCACACAACAGTGCGATTGAAGTTATTGTATAGATCATTACGAATGGCCCCATATGGATTTTTTGAGCCTATATCTGATATTAATAGCGACATTAAGCTTTTAAAATCTACAGACCAAATTTGTGGTAAGTTATAGGGATATATTTTTACTAAAGGGATAAGTTAATTTGTAAACAATTTATTCATTTGGGATATAAATTCATACTTTCACTAGTCTGCTTAAAAAGACAAATCTGATGCACTGAGGACAGGGAATGATACCTGTAGAAAAACATTCAGTGCCAAATAGCTGCTTTATTTTCGATTTCTGACCAGTACAGATATCTGGAGAAATCCTCTGGTATTAACGATATTACGATAACCGATCTACCATCCCTACAGGTCGTACTTTGGCAATATTGTGTTGCCTACGTCCACCTGTCCAAAGATGTTTTGCCAAAGAGACAATGATACCAAAGCCTTATAAACAAAGACTGAACTCAAGCGTTTCCCCATGTGACTAAAGTGAACTTGTAAATACTTTTTGTACAAATGTGAAATTCTATATTTTGTATTTATGAAACAATATCGTTCGCACTGTAAAATAATGTATTGCATAACACTCATGTTTGCCTTTGGTTATACTTTGATAACTCAATACAAGACTTTACCCGTTGAATTATGTTTTTCATACAGTTGTTTTCATTTCTGTTCAGAAGTTTCTGTCTTTTGTTAAGTCACAGGAAAAATAGAGTATCCAATATCCCTTTCTTCTTGTAATTAAACTGGGCTACATTACATCACAGCTACAAAGTGAATTTGGGCTTTTGTCTTTTTTGGGTTGTTACAAGTTCACCACAAATCATTTATTTGGTGTTTTTCTATTAAGTTTATTCAGTCCCGCCCACTTTTGCCATAAATTCTACTAAATCGTGCTTTCTTTGTGGGGGTACTTCTGGTTAAGCGGGAATCCCATTTATTTCAATAGAGAATTTGGGAAAAGTTTTGCAGCTAAAATCTTATATAAGGCAGGCTGATTAGTGTAAAATATTCAGTGTTCATGTGATCAACAAGTCAACACTGACGATTTTCACTGACGATTCTCTGAAGGCTTTAAAGTGGCTCTGTAGCCCCTATAGAACTTATTTACTGTCAAGATCGGCAGCTCCATGCAAAATAATACAACCCGAATGACGGTGGCAGCGCCCATGGTACTTCTGGAACAAGGTGAATTAAATAAACCTTCATCTGAAGAAAATGATCCAGTTTCAATCTCAAAAATGCAATAGAATTAATTGTTCAACTGAATCACCTTCTGAAAAAAAGGCAAAATTGTGATTAGCCAATTGGGATGTCACACAATTTATTGTAAGAAAACATTATTTTACAACTGTGACCAAATATCAGTGAAAATCTCCACTTTGAGTCATATTGTCACATAGATCACCATTTATCTAGTTTGCCGGTGATTCCTAAACAGGGGTACAGGGACGCGAGCACTTACCAGGGGGTACTTGGACATATTTTGGATTTATAAAGTACCATTGAAGAAGGATTCTATGTGATAAATTGGCATAGATCGTATTAAACACAAGAAAATATGATGGGCAAGGTATTAGTAAAGTGATTTGTAATTACTAAAGAATCAGCGCTACTGTTAATAGGGGCACTCCGAATGTGAGACTACACTTTAGGGGCACTCGAGGCGAAATAGGTTGGGAACCGCTGTAGTATGTAACCCACTCAGAAAACATTTTGATTTACTTTTTGAAGTGTGGATTGAATTGAAAGGACTAACTTTTGTTTCTAAAATTCTTACAATAATTTATTTTTTATCTAAATAATCTTTATTATCAATTAACATATTCATCTTGACAATCAATTACTGTTCCATTCAACAACTAAAATTGACTTACTTTGAACCTTGATCTGGAAGCAATTCTTTTCTCAGCTGGCTGACGTGGCAGCCATTTTGTTTGTTCACAAATGGGTGAGTGGGCGTCGCACCTGAACAGCTGTTGTCTGAGGCTGGCAAACGCCCATAAAAAGGTTATGGGCTTTTCTAATGGGCCTGTGCAGCACAAGCCCCCTGTTAAAGTTTCATAGTAGGCGCTAATACTAAAGTTGTCAAATGAAAATCCACTGTTCTGTCAGTATTGGTAAAGTTTATCCCTTTTTTTCTGTCTCTCTGTGTCGTAAACTGGCGCCAGACTGAAGTGTGTCAGTCAATGCGATAACATGCACTGGAAATATTGACCTGGGCTACAGACTTCAGACCTACTCCAACTTGTTTTGTTGAATTAAAGCTGTCAAGACTTAAAGATCCCATATTAAGTCTTTTCTGATCTACGTTATAATGTTGTTTCCTCATCACAAACAAACCTGGAGTTGTGTTTTGTTTCATTCACACATGTTTAACACACGAACTCTGCAGATTTAGGCTGAGTTCTTCTCCCGAACAGAACACACTCACTCTGTTCTACCTTGTGATGTCATGCGGTAATACAGGAAGTGCTCCACTGTGTTTTTACACCTTCATCAAAGTCATTTGATAATTTTAGCCCTGGAACTGCCAATTTTCTACTGAATTAAAGGTAAAAGATAGCAGTTGACTTAAAACTATTTAACCGCTTCTTGACATCACAGGGTGGAACAGAGCATTTTGATCTTTGGAGAAGTAGACAGACTAATAATGCAGGATTACTCAGATGTATGAATGAAACAAAGAACAACTCCAGGTAGACACGCTTGCTAACTCACTGTGTCTCAAAACTTTTATTAAAATTGGAAAACATAAAATAAACCATTAAAATTCAAATGGATTAAATTAAGACTACCCACTTTGTACTTTAGTGTGGGAATGTTTTTTTTATATTAATTATGCCTTTTTAACATGTTGTTTTAGTAAGACCCGCAAAAAAAGAGATAAAAAATAGGGACAGGAAGTAGTGACGCTAACAGGGTGCCGGGCGCTATTGTGCACAGAGCCTATTGAGCAATACTATTATTATCATTGGAAGTACTGTAATGGCAGTAGTACTAATTAAAATAAGTTATGATACAGCCATTGGTAGCAGACAAATAAAATTACATTTCTGTTGTATTAAAATGTATTTATTCTGCTAGTACTGCTTGTGCTACCATATGTTACTACTCTATGCTCTTGCTACTCTATTACTCTTTCTGCTACTATACTACTGCTCCAGCCCCCATCATGGTTCAAATTATCCGTCCCTTGCCACTGAGTTACCAAAAATTTAAATAAAAAAAGATGTATTTAAAATGTCTAAGTTTCCTATAAAAAACAGTTGCTTCTTTTGTCTAGCGCGTTATTGTTCTTTAGACCACCCATGTGATAATTGTGGGCATTTTATGTAAATTCAGACCCTCAGTTGGATGTTTTTAATAGTCTGCCTGTAAAAAACATCCTCATCCTCTCACTCCTCACAGAGCCGTCACCTTTAAGTGTGAAACAAACTGGTTCAAATGATGTGATGGTTGTTTTTAGGCCTGGGCTAAACCAACGTGAACAGCTGACAGGAAGCTCTATGCCATGGTGTGAATGACCCAGCAGCCCCTCCTCCCTCAGTGCCCACAGCTATGCTTCTCAAGATGTGGTGCGGGTACTTCTTGTATCTCCAGGAGTCTGTTCCCATGGTCGAGGTAAATGTTCGTTTGTTTGTATGAGGACTGGGCATGCACATAATGCAATAATGCTTCATACAAGGCATCAGTACAGAGGAAAACATACACATACTGCACATACCATATTCTATTACTACACTAAATTCAAATTGGTCTTATATTTATTTGTGTTTATATTGCTCAAAAATACCTAAAAACTTGTCCTTTAAGAAATAGTCCTAAAAAGTAAGTATTCCAAATCCTAAAGTCTCCTGGGTTCAAGTCAAAAGTTTTTTTTGCATCAGATTTGAACCAGGATTAAATCTGGTCTGAATCAAGACTGAATTAGATCTGGACCAGTACTATATCCAGACTGATCTAGGACTAAACCAGGACTAAACCAGGACTAAACCAGGACTGAACTGAGACTAAAAGAAGACTAAAGCGGGACTAAAACGGGACTAAACTGTGACTAAACTTGAACGAAACTTGGACTAAACATGGACTAAACCAGAACTAAACTGGGATTAAACCAGACTAAATGTAGACTGAACCAGAACTAAAGCAGGACAAAACGTAGACTGAACCAGAACTAAAGCAGGACTAAACGTAGGCTGAACCAGAACTAAAGCAGGACTAAATGTAGACTGAGCCAGGACTAAATTAGGTCAAAACCAGGACTGAACCAGGACTAAATCCAAACTGATTTTTGCTTGTTTTTTCCGCAGTGTTTTGCAGTGCTCTGGAATCCCCCGTCCTCTTCCACAGACACAGGAGCTCAGGCTGGTTCACAGGAGGAGGGCGTGGAGAGAAAGTTGATCCGCTCCGAGCCTGAGGGTAAAAATCAAGGTTTAGAAACACACAAAAGAGACTGTTCAGGACTCAAACACTGTTTTCAATGTACAGTGGTGGTTCTCAGGCTGTGCAGCAGGTAGCAATAGTAGTAGTTTTTGATGAGGTAGTTCTGTTATGTTTTGGAGAACTGTTCTGGCTGGAATTTGCATGTATATAGTCCTGGCTTGAGAATAGAGCATTGAAGTTTTTGAAGTCAGTTTTAGGGTTGAAAATGAGATTCCAAAGTGGTCAATGGCCATATACTAGTCTGTGTGGTCTTATGCATGTTCTGATACAGCTCAAGATCATTCACGAAAGGTTGTGACTCTTAGTTTTGATACCTGTTCAAATGAGTATGTAGTTTTGATACTAGTTTTAGTATCAGAACAAGTCCTCATAGATTAATATGCACACATGGACGACTTTGGAACCTACCTGGACGACTGAGGGATTACACAGATATAACACCATATTTTAACATAAGAGAAGGCACTATGATTTAATGTTTAAAATGATATTCTATTGTCTAATTAAAGTGTTTCTTATTATCATCATGGTATCGGAATCGGTTTTGAATATCTGGAGTCTTAGTATTGAAATCAAGGTTGAAATTTTGAAATTTAGTTTACTTGACTGAAATCGAATTAGTTCCACATTAAAACTTGGTTTTGTCTTGTTTTTTTTTAACTTATAATTTAGTTCTAAAGATCTCAAGTTGACCCAGGTTTTGTTGTTTTGACTTTTGTCCTGGCATAACCTAGTTACAATGTAAGACTTAATTAAGCCTAACTATCTCTTGTATTTGGTTTTGTGTGGTTTAATTCAGATTTATGTAATTGTAGATATACTTAGTCGTGGTTTATGGTTATGTTCCTATTTAATCCTGGTTAAGTTATAGTTATAGATACTATATTTATCCAACTAAGTTCTGGTTAGATTCGGGTTTAGAGGACAGGGTAGCTCTTTTTTTTTGTTGTTTTTTTTTTGCCTTTAGCCTGGTTAACTAAACCATTATGTTCTGGTTTAGTTTAGTCCTGGTTTAGTTTGGTCCTGGTTTAGTTTAGTCCCGGTTTAGTTTAAAGCTGCACTATGTAGCGACCTTTTGCTGTGGATGGTATGCAGCACGTTTGTCTCCATGAAGATGTAATTACCTGGAATGTTTCACAGTTAAGCATTAAACATATCCATCTTACTGCTAAGTACCTTGAAAAACATGCATTCTTACCGTAATTGGTGCCACCTTTTCACTGATCTGACCTGTAATTTGGTTTGGTAGTTTCACCTGCTTGTCGGCTATTGTCACAGCAGTAACATCTATGGAGACAAGGCTTTCCACCAAAAAAGTTACTTAGTGCGCCTTCAAGTTCCTAGTTTAGTCCTGGTTTAGATTAGGTTGGTAGGTGTGAGTAGAGTTCTTGAGTTTTGAAATTTCACCTACACTAGTTGGAAAAGGCCATTTTTCCATGTAACTAAATCATAAGTAAACATGTTTTGTTTATAGATTTGTCTCTAGTTAAAATGACTATTAAAAACCCTGTGTTACTGTAGATGGTTATAAGCCTGTGGTGTGCTCTCTTTGTGTGCGAGACAAGTCTGAGTTTGTCTTTGAGGATCTGTATCTGGGGTTAAATAAAGAAGACGTAATAACAGACAACTCACAGTGATTAAAGGTGGAGCCACATCCTCCCAGGCACAAAACACATAAATCTGCTATGGCCCCGTGCTCTCCGCCTTAACTGCAGAGGTGGAGGGCAACCAGATACTTTTACTAGTAGTGTAAGTAGCAGTAGCATAGAAGTAGTGATAGTAGTAGGACAATTACAGTTGTGATGATAACATTAACAGTAGTAGTATAGTATTAAAGCAGACCTATTCTGCAAAATGGGCTTGTCAGAGCTTTTAATGTTGTTGTAGCTGTTTCCTTCTCATTTACCCTCTCGAAATTGTATTCTGAGTGATTCGTGCATGTTTGAGCAATCTTTAATCGCTTATTCTCAAGATGCCATATTGTTGATCAATCCCCGTTTTCACCTCCACTGACATACGCCCACTGTGACATTCTTACTTGTTCTTCAATTTTATCGATGATATGCATAGGATTCGGCAGCGTCACATTGTCATTTTGGTACAAAGGCAAAGAAAACTCGCTAGTGTGACATGCAGCTATCTATGGTGTTATGATGTCAGCTCCTATTAGGCACTGCAGTTTTCTAATGCGGAAGTCAGTGGACTTGTTTGATTGATTAAGTCATTTTAAATTTATATTGTGATTTAAAATGTTCACATTATAACATAATGATCCACGGGTGTCATAGATCACAGGTATAGAGCAGACACCACAGGTCTTAGTTCAAAACTAACTGTCGTCTGTCCCCAGATATTGCTGAATACATGCATGCTGCAGTAGTAGTCGTCATAATGATAGTGACAGCATAAGTAATATTAGCATTTTACTAGAATTATTCTAATGATTATGAGCATGACTTCTTAAAGATGCACTATGTAACTTTTCTGATGGGGGGCTTCCATGTTCTTGTCTCCCTAATATCTCCATGGAGATTGTTGTGTTGCACAGTATGGCATTAAACTTTCTTGCTGTGAATGGGGCCGCCTCTCCTCTCTCTCTCATAACAACAATCGAGACAAACAAGGTCACCGGAAAAGTTACACAGTACAGTATTGCATTATTCTGAAGTACTTTTAAACTTCCCTAAGTACTCGTTCAGTCCTCTTCAGTGAACAGGAGGAGTTCACATAGAGGAGTACATATAGTGACAGTCAGTCTACAGTCTTCAAAGAGAGACACCCCCTCCTCCTTCTCCATGTAAACAGCCCCACCCCAGCCCTAAAGCGCTGCTTCCTGCCTTCATACTCCTCTTAATGTAAGGCCTGTTTAGCTTTGCACTGGAGCAGAGAGGGAGATAGAGGGAGAGATAGAGGGAGAGAGGGAAAAGAGAGAGAGGAGGGGGAGAGGAGAGGGAGAACGGGGTGAAAAGCAGAGAGAGAGGAGAGAGGGTGAAAGAGGAAGGAGTAACGGGAGAGAAGGAGCAGTAGAGGGGGAGAGGAGAGGGAGAAGAGAGAGAGGAGGGGGGACGAGGAGGGGAGTTAGGGGAGGGGGGGGGAAGAGGCAGAGTAAGGGGGGGCGGGTGGGAGGTGGGGCAGAGTAAAGGGAGAGGGGAAGAGAGTATGGGGAAATGATAGGGAGATGGGGAGAAAAGAGAAGAGAGGAAGAAGTGTGGGAGGGGTGAAGAAGAGACAGAGTAAGGGGGAGAGAGAGGGAGACAGAGAGAGAGAGGATGGCAGAGTAACAGGAGAGGAGAGGTAGATTAAATGGAGGGGAGACAAGAGAAAGGAAAGAGAGAGGGAGAGAGATAGAGGAGGGAAAGGAGGTGGCAAGGAGGGGGGGAGAGCGAGAAGAGAGGCAGAGAGTAAGGGGTGATGGAGAAGAAGGGGAGTGAGGAGAGAGGGAGAGGAGGAGGCAGATTAAGGGAGAGAGAATGAGGGAGGAAGAGGAGGGAAGGAGAGGGAGAGAAAGAGGGCCTAAGCTGTGGGTGGGGTCCCAAACTAGTACAGGACTTCAAAGAGGACGGATCTGGAGGGTCTTATGGAAAATTCAGGTTTATTGAAATGCTTTGTCTGGGAAATCTGGGAGAAACCAAACAGGAACAAACGCAAGAAAGAAAAGCTGTAAATCTGGTGAAAAGCTAATGGGTATTCAGATAAATAAACAACAACTACTACTACTACTACTACTATGGCTGCTAATACTACTACTACTACATATCCAACTTTGTTTAAGTAAAGTTACTCTATTCTTCACTTAAACTCTTATAAGTAATGAAGCTAACAGAGCCTACTCACACTGGTGCTCATCAAAGAGAGGAGATGTCCTAACACACTGGTAGAAAATGATGGTAAATATCAAAGCAAATATTAATTGTTAAATAAATAAGTCAATTTAACAGATTTGAATCACTTTTATCCAATAGATTTCTGTGCTGTTTGGATGATGTGCCTTTAAACCCAGGTACATGTGTTTGTGGCTGCTCTCATTGTTCTGAGATGTTGATGTTGTCGTTTCTGTCGACCAAAGGGCAAGAAGAGACAAGCTCAGGGCCAAGCTGGACTGAACCAGATCTGAACCAGGATTAAATCTGGTCTGAACCAGGACTAAACCCAGGACTAAACCCAGGACTAAACCCAGGACTAAACCCAGGACTAAACCCAGGACTAAACCAGGACTAAACCCAGGACTAAACCAGTATTAAAGCCAGACTGAACCAGGACTAAACCATGCTAACCTAGGACTAAAATCCAGACAAAATCAGGACTGAACTGGGACTGAACCTGGACTAGACCAGAACTAAACCAGGAGTAAACCAGGACTAAACCACACTTTAACGAGGCCTTAACCATGCTAAACCAGGACTAAAATCTGGACAAAATCGGGACTGAATCGGGACTGAACCGGGACTGAACCGGGACTGAACCGGGATTGAACCGGGACTGAACCGGGATTGAACCGGGACTGAACCGGGATTGTACCGGGATTGAACCGGGACTAGACTAGGACTAGACCAGAACTAGACCAGGACTAAACCAGGACTAGACTAGGACTAGACCAGAGTCTAAACAGGACTAATACAGGACTGAACCAGTTCTAACACAAGACTAAACAAGGACTAGGAAGTAAACAAAGACTAAAACAGAACTAAAACAGGATTCAAACGGGACTAAACCAGGATTTAAAAAGGACTAAACAAGGTCTTAAACTGAAGTAAACCAGGACAAGAAGGGACTAGCCTCGGGGCAGAGACAGGAGGAATGTCTGTGATATTATGATGCACATACAAAGACGACTGCGGTCTTTCTACTAATGCTGTTTCTGGAAAGTGGTTAAAGCTACATGACGTAACATTTCAAGAATTTAAACAGCACATTTAGAGAACAGTGCATTAGAGATAGTTATTTTAAGTAGTTTATATAAAGACTAATAATACTCATAAACACTGATGAGTTTATTCAGTCAGATTTAAGCTGGTCCTTGTTGGCAGTTCACCTCCTGCTTCGACATTTAACTTTTCTGTTTCCACCTGCTTGTCCCCATGGAGATTATATTGCTTTGTCGAGAATGTTCCAGAGTATTCATTTTTTTTTCCCCAAATACTATTTCAGTACTATTGCTCATACCTTAATAAACATGCATTCATACTGTGGGTGGGGTCACCTATCCACAGATCTGACTGGCCTACATCATGATAGATAAATTTAATGTCATGCTGTAGGACATTTAAGTAAAGCAATAGCATCTCCATGGAAACAAGAAGGTATAGTAGACCCTCCTCCAGATAAGTTACAGAGTGCAGCTTTAATGATGGTAATATTTTCACATGAGTTCTATAAAAGTTCTCAGTTCGTCTTGTGTAACTTAACCAGAGCTTGGGCTGTTTTTGGAGTTTTTTCCCCCTTTTTTTTAATAGTGAAACTTGAGCCAACATTTGATCAGTAACAGCCGCTCTGCCTCTCTCCACTTTAACTGTATCCAACCTTCATTTCCTTTGTCTCCAGCTGTTTATAGACCTGCATTCTTTGTAAGCTGCAACAACAAAAATCTGAGTTTGAACTTCACCGTGCAGGCGAAACATCTTACAGGGCTTTGAAGTAGACGATGTTTATCAAAAAATATAATTACCCACATCAAATCGATTCTAAAAACAGAATCGAAACTAGATACTAATTTGAATGAGTATTGATACGGAACAAAAAATGACATCATTGGCAAAGATGCAAAGAAGAGACTGAACCAAGTCTAAAGTCCAGGACGTAAAGAAGTCCAGGACGTAACCAGGACTAAATCCAGACTTAACCAGGTCTAAACCAGGATGTAACCAGGACTAAATCCAGACTGAACCAGGTCTAAACCAGGTCTTAACCAGGACTAAATCCAGACTGATGTGTTTTATCATGTTTTTAGTGTTTCTCGTTAATACAGGAGACAATGGTGACCCGTCCATAATGTAATTATAATAAAAATCTGTATGCAGTATTGAGTGACTGCACTAAAGACAACACAAAGTTATTCACTGGATTTGACAGATACTCTCTACGTTCTTTCTGCCTCATTTGAACCCAGGTCCTGGCGGGTGTACCTATAGCCTACTGTGTGTGTTTTTGGACATGTTTTTTTTTGGCTTGACCTTTGAGTTTTGACCCTCTTGGGCTTCTGTTTATGCTCTAAGGGTTTGAGAGGTGGCGGTCTCAGTGCTGACCCCTTAGCCTTAGGTAGTTTTGAGTTTGACCCATCAAGGCTCCTGTAGTAAAGTCTGACCTTACACTGCAAAAAAGGAACATTAGTTTTAGCATTTGTTATTCAATGTGGTTAGAAATATGATCATTTGAACCATATTGGTAAAGCGGTTAGCTTTAGTTAGCTTCATTTGTGAAGTCGTGGTTTGAATATTTGGTTTTCCATGACACCCTGAATACTTGTTGCTAAGGACTGGAGCAAAGAAATACTCAAGTAAACGTAAAAGTATCGTATGAAAAAATCTACTTAATTAACAGTATTGAGGTGCCTGTTTAAAAATGTACTGAAAGAGTAAAAAGTAAAAGTTTTACACAGATTTTGAGATCTAATAATAAAGCTTCAAAATGTAGTGATGTTGATACAGATTTGTGCTGAATTTTGTTCAACTGAAAACTATTTAATTGATTTTTTTTCCCCAGCTGTTTTTATTTGTATATTTTTGCTCAAATTATGAACATGTCAAAAATAAACATTCAGACTTTTCTGCAGACTTTTATTTTTCAGTTCTGTTCAAAACTGTAGTGGAGTAGAAAGTACAGCTACTGCTTTCAAATGTAATGAAGTAAAAGTAAAAAGTAGTGTAATGATCTGATATTTTGTGTTTAGTTCAGAGTCGATACCTTTTGTTGTTGTGTTTATCTGTATTGTTGTTTATGTAACTGCTTTTGTATGTG
The DNA here is from genome assembly GCA_019594935.1 of Periophthalmus modestus. Lineage (NCBI taxonomy): Eukaryota > Metazoa > Chordata > Actinopteri > Gobiiformes > Gobiidae > Periophthalmus > Periophthalmus modestus. Next base: position 27,763,741 of record JAIEZT010000019.1, on the reverse strand, counting down.
ACACTTGGTTGCTGTGGCGATAAGTTGATGTGAAAGTTCAGGTATTGGTCGGTTGCTGGCCTGTTTTGGAGACTGGCTCTAGTGAGTTGACACTGCTGTTGTTCTGCTCTTGTTTTGGCGTGGGTTACGGCCTACAGTAGCCCTTGTGTTCAGAGAATAAACAACCAGAAGTAATTTGGCGTGCGTCCTTACACCAGAATGCTACAGTATATTTGTTTGCTCAAACTATGAACGAGTTAAAAATAAACCCCTCGGCCTTTTCAGCAGTTCTCAGACAATAATGAAAATACTTTAACTTTTCAATCCTGTTCAGAGATGTACTGGAGTAGAAAGTATAGATACCATCTCTCAAATGTAGTCAAGTAAAAGTAAAAAGTAGCCAGTTAAGTACAGTACTTAACTGCTTTTACTTCATTACGTCCCACCGCTGCTATCTTCTTACATACCTACAGTGATGTCTTTCTTCCAGATATGTTAGTGATAGAAACTGCATTGTGAATGTAACCCAAGCTTAGTTTCAATGGCCTGTGTCTTTTGTGTGTCCCGTAGACTTACACTGTGGATACAAGGATAGCCCTCAGCACTGCAGTGTCACCTTTCAGCTCGCGCCTGTCTCCAGAGAAGAATCCCAACTATGCTGTCTGCTACAAAAGAGGACATCGCACTAGTCTGGTTTGCCTTAAAGTGAAGCAATCGCTCTTTCATTTGATACTGTTTATAATGTGATATGCCGTACAGTAACAATGCACGGGGATTTTTATATTGGCAAAGAGCAGTCCCTGGAGAAACAATATAATCACACATTATCGTGCGTTTTACATATCACATATTAGCTTGTTCTTGAAGATGCTGCACCTGATTTTTACTGCTTTAACATGACAAACAGAACTATTTAATTTTTAAGTTTGCAGTGGTCCAAAGTTATACCTCACTTACCTTTTGCATTCAGAGCATTGTTTTTATTCACGGAGATGAGTTTATAATCATAACTTTCAGAGGCCACAGCGGAGTTTTGCCGTCACGTAATGCTGACAACAACTAGTATGCTAACACTGCACTTCATCATTATCAAGCTATAAAACACCTCATGATTAGATTCAGACAGTACACAATGGACTTATTTTGACCTCAAGAGTTACTTATACAGTATATCTTCGCTGGGACAAGACAGAGTTTAGTGAAATAAATGGGAAAAAACCCAGTACAGGGCCTTTAAATTTGTATTCTCCTTTATTGAATTTTCTTCTACAAAGTGCATTTTCCATTCATGTTTTTATTAGCTTAGATGTCAGAGAATTTCACTTTTTTGTTGCCATCTTGTAAAATTGCATATTACAATGCCCTAGTGTAGTAAGTCCAATGTGCATTTTATGTGTTGTGACTTATTCCAAGGAAAATTCTGTATTTGAACTCACTTCCCAAGTAGTTGAGGATGTCAGGAGCAGATATACCAGATATTCAGAGAGCTTCAAGGTTACACTGGTTAAAATACATATTAAATGGAGGATAATATGAACAAAAAAAAGGAGGTAAGTGTCCAGACATGTGGAGAGAGGTTAACCACAGTTTGAGAATGAAACCCTGTACTTTCTTGCTGTGCTACATGGCTCTATATTGCCACCAGAGGGCGCAGATACTAATCCAAGTGTACCTTTGAAGTCACATTTTCAAGAATGTTGGTCTTTATATTGTACTTTTTATTTCTTAGGATCTTTAGGATCTTGGCATTGACAACTCTATAAGTATTCAAAAGAAAGGAATATGACCTTTTAGAGTTTTGTTGAATCCCTCCTCATTGCTGGGAGGCCCCCTTCACATGGAAGTGATTACATACACACATACACACACATACACACATACACACTCTCACACAAACACACACTCATACACACGCCTTGGGTTTCCGTGCTTCTTGGGGAATTTACATTGACTTGCGTTCATTTCCTAACCTCAACCATTGTCCCAACTTGCCTAGCCTTAACCTAAATCCTAACCTTAATCTGTTTTAACCCATATCTTATTTTTAAACCTTAATAAACCTTTTACATCACAGGGGACCCTGATTTCTGTTCTCATAAAAGAGGCAGGTCGCCAAAACAGACAGACTGTAGTCCCCACAGTGTGATAAATACTCGTCCACACACGCACATAAGACTCATAGGGGGAAATTACAGAGCAGGGCGCAGTCTGGAGCCGCTCTAACCACTCTCTCATTCACTCAACCTGCACACGCTGCGTGGTTTGGACCATCGTCAGCCAGTCTCCCTGTCTCTCCTCCTGTCTCTGCTCCTGTCTCTGCTCTTGTCTCTGCTCCTGTCTGTTCCTCATCTGCTCCCCCAGTCTCAAATACAACTTTCATTCATGGCTCATCACAACAGTTTCTTAAGAGCTTCTCTTTGCTCTATAAACAGGTATATGCTGTCAGATTTCATCTCTGCTCCTATCTGCTCCTGTCTCTGCCCCTGTCTCTACTCATGTCTCATGTCTCTGCTCCTGTCTCTGCCCCTGTCTCTGTTCATGTCTCTGCTCATGTCTCTGCTCCTGTCTCTGCTCCTGTCTCTGCCCTGTCTCTGCTCCTGTCTTGCTCCTATCTGCTCCTGTCTCTGCCCCTGTCTCTACTCATGTCTCTGCTCCTGTCTCTGCTCCTGTCTCTGTTCCTGTCTCTGCTCCTGTCTCTGCTCCTGTCTCTGCTCCTTTCTGCTCCTATCACTGCTAATGCCTCTGCAAGAAAAACCAAATGTGACCGCATATACCTGCAGTTTCTTGTGGCTCACAGTTGGTTGTTGTGATTTCCTTCAGTGGAAGTTGAGTTTTACGGGACGTCCAGTAAAAGGAGGGAGGGGCTGGACATGGAGGAGCCAGTATACAGTCACTCTGCACCCCGAGACTCATAGCGCAGACAAGGAGAGGATTTCTTTAAAAAAATAATAGTAATAATTAAACTTTTAAAACTTTTAATTATAGTCTTTCAGTCTCTCACATGCATAAAGCCTATACAGTCTGTATACAGCGAGTATGTCATGTCAACCACTTACGACCACTAGATGGAGCCATTGTATCATCTGTCCTTAGGCCCACACCTTGGATTTTAAAATTTTAGCTTTAGTTTCAATTTTTTTTAGAGTCCACACAGGAAAATTTGGTGCAGGGACACTGGCATCAGGATTACCTAGCCGAAGAAGTAGGCTAATGTGCATGTTAAAGGTGGTAGGTCCACACCCTGCATTTAATATTAACAAAAATAAAACACTTATGTGAAATACTTTTACTTTTTTCTCTTAAAGTACATTTTTAAACAGGTACTTTAATTATTTTATTTTTACTACTTAAGTTGATTTTTTCATGTGCTACTTTTACTTTTATTTGAGTAATTCTTTACCTCCGTATCTGTACTTTTACTTAAGTAAAGCTGGATACTTCATCCACCACTGCTATACACAGTAGCATTACATGTTATATTGTGTTACTGTTTTTTATTATTCACATTGATAATAGTCTAACTTAGTGGCTAGTTTAGTTCAAGGTAGTGGAGCAGCCAACATGTCTCCTTCCTCCAAACCTCTTTGTGTTTGGTCCTTGAGCCTAAATCCTTTCACTTTTTCTTATCTAATATTGAACCATGGGAACTTCCGTGTTATGTTAAAGCTGCACTATGTAACTTTTGTGGTGGAGATGTTATTGTTTTGCCTGTAATGTTCTAAATAGCCAAATAGCACTCTGAAAAAATGAGCGGAGTCGCCTCTTCACAGACCTGAGCTGGGCCTGTCACTTGTCTCCATGGAAATATATCCCACTCAAGACTGTTGGTGTGTCCTGGGGCAAGACACTTCATCCACCTCGCCTTTGAATACAGTGTGATTGAAAGGAAATGCAGCACTAGCAGAGGTGGATAGTAGCCAGAAATTGTTCGTAACTAAGACTAACGTTACTTAGAAATATTACTCAAGTAGAAGTACAAAGTAGTGGTCCAAGAAATTACTCAAGTTACTACTACTATACTACTTATAGTATAATACTAGTTAATGGTTAAATGTTGTTTTTTAAATTATACACATTTTGGTCAACAGTGGCAATACAAATCCATTTCTTTATTTTTGTGTATTTATTTTTCTCTTGAAAACTTGAGTCAGGATGTTACCACATACACAGTAAAAATTACCCCTCAAATCATATGAAAAGTACTTTTTACTTTTCAGTCCAGTTCAAAAATGTAGTGGAGTAGAAAGTACAGATACTGCTCTCAAATATAGTAAAATAAAATTAAGTACTACTTTACTTTACTAGTACTTCGTTACCTTCCACTACTGGACGTTACCACCTGTAACATGTATGATCTCATTATTATCTTTTGAACTCAACACTTCACCTTTGGCAAAGCAGCATCAGAAGAATGGAGCGTCGTAAGAGGAAGAAACCAGAGACTTTTACAAAGCTGTGTTTTTGAATCAGGTTTAGTTTACTCATGTTTACAGCCTCACGACAATGTCCCACTGACTGCAGGCTGTTTCACCTACATCTGTGCATCTGTCAGCCAAGTCAGCAACTCCTGTGGAACTACATGAATAAATACATACACGAGAAATAATAATGCAAGACTAATTTAAAGGTGCACTGTGTAACTTTTCCTGTGGAGGGGCTGACACTAGGCTATTGCACACAGATCTGCTCATCTGCTCTGTGTGAACAAAACAAATAAATAAATGAATACATAAAAAATAATGTAAAGTTAAGGTACACTGTTATAAAAATAAAATGAAGTTGATGTTTTGATGAAAGCAGTATATTTTTACAGCTGCGTTAGTGTAGCCAGTGTTATGGCTACGTTTACAGATTTTCACCCGAACCCAAAGCTTGACCAGTGCATACTTGGAAAAAAAAGAAAAGCAAACAAACAGAAACATTGTGTGTATGAATATGCTGAGTCAAATGTTTATATAGGCCTACACAAAATATGTAACAAATGAATAATCCATGACTTCCACAGATCTCTACCTACACACAAGAGTATATGTTCAAGAGAAACCCAAAAAGTATTTCTGAGCTCACAACCGTATAATAAAAGGAACTACAAAAGCAACAACAAAAGTAACAAAAAAAAGTCACAGTGCCTCCTGCTTTGGCTCCTACTGTGGGGTCACTGAAGTGGAATCTAGGATGAGACAGAGGGAGGGAGAGGAGGATGGGGAGGAGAAGTTTAGAGGAAGGAGGGAGAGAGAGAATCAGGAGAGGCAAAGGAAAGAGAGAGGAAGAAGGTAGAGGAACAGAAGCAGGAAAGAGAAGGAGATACAGAGGAGGGGGGAGGACGGAGAGGAGGGAGAGAAGGAGAGGGAGTGCAAGGAGAATAAGGAGGAGAGTGAGGTGAGGTACAGAGGAAGGAAGGAAAAGAGAGAGTGGAGGGAGAGGACAGAGAGAAGTTGAGACAGCAAGAGGGGGAGGAAGAGAGCAGAGAGAAGAAAGAGAACAACAGAGAGAGGGAACGACAGGCAAAGGAGGGAGTTGAAGATGAAAAGGAGAGAGAGGAGGGTGAGAAAGAGGAGAGAAGGACGGTGAGCTGACGTCAATGCTTTGTCTTCCATTCATTTCCACATGACTGCCTCGAGCTTGGATTCCAGCTCAGAGCGTTGGCACATTTGTTCTCAGTGAGTGGACAGTAGTAAGCTGCATTCACATTCTGGCTCAGTGCAAAGCTGGGACGATAGGGCAGAGTCTGAAACTAACAAAAATATTGTCCTAAAAAGTTTAACTGAAGTGGGACATAACCTGCACGATTACATATTGAATTAAAACCATGCTTTGGAACATTCCTTATGGAGGTAGATGGGTTTTAGGCCGTACTTTTCCATGGAAACCAGTCTAAAAAGGCTCTCCTCCAGGCCAAATAAGCCAGGGTTGTGGAAATGCAAGCCCACTCACAGTAAGCATGGATTTTTTTTCAGTGGAATAAGAACATAAAATCTGAACATCAATCTGTTTTCTTTTGTTATGGATCAGACCTGGACGACTGAGTGACTACACAGATAATGTAATGTTCAAAACTTAAAAAAATAACAATTCATTTTGATCCATTTCTTGGCTTAAAAGTTGCACAGTGTGGCTTTAATGTGGTGTGTATGTTGGTTGCCGAGGGGAGAGAGAGTTTATGAATGACTTGACATGTGAAACATAGCACTGCAGTCTGTGTTTGTAATCACACCTTTGTATAACTTTGCTTTGAGTTAGTAGTTGCCTCTAGTAGAAACTGTCACCGTGTCCCTAGGCGAGACACTTCACCTACAGAGTCTAGCCTAGGAGTAATTGCAGTGTGGGAGCGTTGGTGTTGATCGGAGGGGGCCGATGGCACGGATTGGCAGCCTCACTTCTGTCAGTCTGCCTCAGGACAGCTGTAGCTTCAATAGTTAGTGTGGAATGAGTGAATAATGAATTGTAAAGCGCTTTGGGTGTCTTAAACAGTGCTATGTAAATCCAATGCATTATTATTACTTTTTGTGGGTTTTTGTTTGAGTTTATGAAAATTACACATTGAAGTAACATGAGTTAAAGGTTAAAGGACTTATATTTCTCAAAATTGACTCTTGTGAGCTTTAAGCCATGTTATATTATTTTCACCTCCTCAAAAACACACCTGGAGTTCACACATGTTTGAGAAACCTTGAATTATTGGCCTGCCGTACATCTCCAAAGCTCATAATGCTCTCTTCCACCTTGTGATGTCATGTAGTGGTAGTTTTCAACTTAACAGCTACTTTTTACCTTTAGTTCAGTAGAGATTGGCAAGTCCAGAGCTGAAATCCTCCAAATGATTCTAGTGAAGGTGTAAGAAGTTTCAAAACACAGTGGAGCACTTCTTGTATTACCACATGACATCACAAGGTGGAGCTGAGCGTTTTCTGTGTGAGTGAAGAACTCTGACTGTATATGCAGAGTTTGTGTGTTAAACGTGTGAATGAAACAAAACACAACCCCATGTCTGTTTGTGATGAGGAAACAACATTATAATATAGATCAGAAAATAGCATAATATGGGCCCTTTAAAAAAAAAGTTTAAAAAAGGGAAAGACATTTACTCCCAACTCAGTCTGTGAAGTCATGCCCAAAGTTCAAGTGCAGCATTGATAAGGAAGTGAGTAAACAGATCCATACATCTGCTGTCTGACCTTTGCCTGCAGCCACAGATAACACTACACTCCTCTTTGGGCTGTTTTCTCCTCTTTAAGGCCTTTATGAGGGTCTCTGTGGGAGAACTGGGGCCATAAAAGCTTGTATAGTTTGTGCAGTGGGCGGGGACAGGCACGAGAATGAATGAGATAAAGATGTTGTTTGCCCCGCCCCAAATTGTCTCTAAGTTTGGACTAAACCGGGGCTGTACCAGATTGAATCTATTAAGCTTAAGTAGGCCTGTAGTACTATTTCGACTTTAATGCAAGTTAGATGGGGCAGTCATTTTGTGCGGTCAATATTTATCATGGGGACTTTGTAGTTGCACTAGTGGAAACATTTGGGTTATTTTTCTGTACTACGATAAAATTTGAGCTGTAGAAGTTTAAATGATGAACTTTTATGACTCATTATAGACACAAACTAACTACTTAAACACTTTCTTGTTGCATTCTGCTATGTATTTTTTCACAGTATTGTAAATTTAGAGTTGTTTTTTGGGAATAATCCTGTTTTAGGGTTTGGTTTCAATATTATCGTTTGTATTTACTGTACAATATATCGCATTTCAAATTTTGTTATCAAGACAGGCCTAAGCTTACAGCATGCATATATTGCCCTTTAAATATTTAGTGACATTCTGAGGACATTTTACCATCCAAAAGATATATTTTGTTTTAAATTACTATTCGCCAATTTTTTATCATTCTAAAACCATAGACTGTATATGAACTCTGGCTCCAATTCCCTTTACATTGGAAACGGCTGCTGTCACGCACATCATTTTGGTCTTAAAATGTTCATACTAACCCGCTCTACATGATCCTGGTGCTATTGGGTCCGTAACTCAAGATATGAACATTAATAAGACAAATCAGGGGCCTTTTTCCCCTGAGCTTGCTCCTGCTAGCATTAGCCACAGGTTTGATTGACAGCATTGCTTCGCACCTCTCCCTAAGCAAAAGCGAAAGTAAAAGTATTTCACACAAGTGCTGTGAACTTGTTAAAGTGTTAAATGTTGTGATATAGATTCAAAATGATTCATACTTTGGTCAAAAAAAAAAGCTTGAACTTTACTCAAGATGTTACTCTGAAATGTAGTGAAGTAAAAGTAAAAAAATATCCACTGTAAAATGTACTTAAGTAAAGTCCAGATACCAAAAGATTTTACTCAAGTACAGTCCTATACTGCATGATTAAATGATTAAACTGAAATTGTAAATCTAATCACAATGCTTTCCAGAGAAATCAAAATTGCAGTAGATATCTCAAATGGTTCAGCCCTATAGTGTGAAATGGGCGGAGCTTCGTGGTTCAAAGGGGAGGGGTGAGAAACGAGAGGCTGAGAAGTGTAAGAGCAACTACAGCTGTGTGCCAAACAGAAGAGGAAGTCCGATACACACACAGCTTGGGAAATGTCTCTTTAAGTTTTGAATAAAGCTGGACAACTGCAAGGTCTCTTATAGAAATGAATGGGGAGACGACCAGCCAATCCAGATATGTGTCCACCTACAAGATGCACTTTAAGGCGCCCGGGGCAACCACAGGAACAAGTAACAAAAGTGGGATTAAAACAACACTGAGGTCCAGCCATGTCACACATTCAGGTTGGTGATATTAATAAATTTTACAATATTTACCTGGCAGATTGAGCGGGCTCCACATATGCTGCAGTCTGTAAAAACAATGAATGTCTGTGTTATAATGTTTCCTCATCAAAAACATATCTGGAGTTTTGTTTCATTCACTTTCATTCACATATGTTTAACACACAATCCCTGCAGATTTAAAATGAGTTCTTCTCTCAAACTGAAAACACTCTGTTCCATCTTGTGATGTCATCATGTGGTAATGCAGGAAGTGCTCCACTGTGTTTTTAAACTCCATACACCTTCACTAGAATCATTTGGATAATTACATAAATACATCTGGAATTGTCCATTTCTATTGAACTGAAGGTAAAATGTAGATGTTAACTTGAAAACTACCACCTCATGACATCACAAGGTGGAACAGCATTTTAATCTTACGAGACTAATAATAAAGGGTTACTCAAACATGTGTGAATGAAACAAAACTCCAGGTAGGGCTGCAGTTTTTGTGTGTGTGTGTGTGTGTGTGTGTGTGTGTGTGTGTGTGTGTGTGTGTGTGTGTGTGTGTGTGTGTGTGTGTGTGTGTGTGTGTGTGTGTGTGTGTGTGTGTGTGTGTGCATTTTTAATAATTGAGAATTCGAAAAAGAGCAAAATTGTGATTATTATGAAACAAGTGTACTGGGTTATTGTGCAGTTAAACAATTGGCATAGTAAAAAAAATTAAAATGACATCACATATCTGTACAAATGTAACTGAAAGCAGTTTACAGTCTATTAAGTCATAATCTGATAAGAATAAACATAAATTCCTTCCCTGTTTGAAAGACTAGGAACCTCTGCTCTGACTTTGATTCAAATCTTAATGATCCAGTGTGTGCAAGAGATTTTTTTCACTCAGCCCTGACCCCAGGTATGTTTCGAAGGATGTAACAACATTATAACATGGCTCCAATCTGCGTAGGATCTTTAAAGAACATATGCATGAGAAGTAGCAGAAGTAACTGAAAAACTGATGTCAGTGGCTAATTCAGCATGTGCACTTAAAATGAGATGTGGACCTGAGCTAAATGTCTTATGTCATTTTAAGTATAATCTTTATTTGAAGCTATGCCAAAGCAAACAGATGGTGCTACAGAAGAATGTGATCTGCGCACTTAACTCATATACAAATCAGTGATGCTTGATGGTGTGGGAAGAATAAGACTTCATTTAACCAGCCCTGTATTTTTATTAGCTCTATTAAAACACACACACAGATCCAAAACAAACAAATAGTATATCAAGGTTTAGTTTGTAATTAATACTCTAACTCTAACTCCTATGTGGTACTGTAGACTGTGTGAAGAGTGAGTGTGACGTCACCCACAGCGTTCAGCTCCAGTCCAATGAAGCTCATCAAGGGTAGCAGTTACAGTGGCGAATTTGGAGTCGAGTTCCACATTTGTATTTCTGAGCGCAGTATCATAGCAACCAAAGAGCCAATGTGGAGTGAGGCTGTTGAGGGTGATGCCTCTTCCCGCCCGCACCGCTGATGTAGCAGGGAGCGGGCACGTAGCAACGCTGTCCATCAAACCTGTTGCTAATGTTAGCGGGAGCAACTTCAGGGAAAGAATGCACCGGGTTTGTCTGTTACTAATGGGCACAATAGCGAAATAAAAACCCAAAAATCATGTAGAGCGGGTTAATATGAACATTTTAAGACCAAAATGACAAGGTTTACTGCACCAATTACAGAGAGAGGGTCCACAGTTTTTCAATAGAAAGTGAATTAGAGCCAGAGTTGATGGAGCCTGAAGCCAGCCCATGATCACTTCCTATTTGGAACGTGGCGGCCAGCAGGTTAGCTATGTCCATTTATATATACAGTCTATGTGTGGAACCAAATTCTTTTATATTTGTTTAGATACTTAAATTACTAATATGTACTTTCAATTGATAAGTCATTACTTGAAGGTAGTTAAAAATGTGATGTGGTACACTTTAATTTGTATGTGTCTAAATTATGGACATGCCAGAAACAACATAACACATACAGAAGCATTTATGTATTTAAATCTGATGTTTTTTGGCATTTACATGTCATATACAGTTCAGTGGTATCAAAATTCACAAAAACTCTAATTTTATTTCAGTTTGCCCTAAAATCCTCCATCATCATTTACAGCTTCCCAGCCACCTCCCCTCTGTGCGTAGTCAACCCTTTCACCTCTGCGTGTTTAGTTTGTGACAGAGCCCATAAAATGCCTGTAGCAACAACCTCATAGGTGAAAATTCTTGCCCTGCTCTGACCCCTTCAGTTTACAGCTGACATTAGAATGTCATTAGAAAACTGTGAAGGCTGCAATTTGCAGTATTTAGCTTATGTCCAACGCAGACGACATCTCGGGTCGTGACCTGCAGACTCTACAGTCTCTACCCATACAAACAAATGATGAGTTTAAAAGTTCAGACTTCAGTTGTGTCACTGGGCTAATGCTTCTGGTGTTTAAAATGTTTTTCCCTGATTGCTAAAGGCTAGCACATGTAAGCTGATCATAAACTCTATGTTGTGAAAATATATTAACATGAAGTGTGTCTGCAGGTACGAGACAAACATGTTCACATCCTATTGTGATTTTATACATAACAATTGTAATTCAAATTTATTCTAAATTACAAAAACGTTGGACTTTATGGTGAAGTTGTTCATGTTATAATTTGGTGTTTTGCTTCTCAAGACGATGATCCAATCAGAAAGCAGAATGAGTCTCATCTCTCTTTTGTGTTGCCAATTTCAATGCTGAAATCCAGTTGCTTTAAACCTAAACTGACTCTGATCTGAATGGTCACTACTTAAACCCCAACACCTACAGCCAATCATGAATCAGTGCTAGTGCGGCCTCTGCGGCTCAGTGAGTGAAGTCTGGAGGTTCTGAGCTTTCACACGAGGCCTGTCCATATACAGAATGTATGACTGAATGTATGTATGTGTCCCCTACCTGCAGGTTAAGGCTCTGGCAACCCCGGGGATTGGTTGTGATTGTAACAGCTTTTTTTAAAACAAACTTGTATTCTTGATTACATTTTTGGTTACTCTGCCAAACACAACTAGATTTAAGTGTTGATCATTTTCTCCAAAGCCGCCTACACAAAAGCTGTTGGCAAGAGACAACTTGGCATGACTTAAAGCTGATGTTTTGCTTGGGCAGTGATGTTATCAGCAGACGGGCCGGGACACGATGATGTTGTTGAACAAACTCATTCACTACACAAACAGAGGTTGAGCCCGTGTCATGGATTTATTGCTTTTTAGATGTGATTTCCTGCTTTGTGTTTGTACAAATCTTAGTGGAACTTAATTTTCTGATTAACAAAAAAACTTACTAAGTTTAGGTTTTATGGATGCTGTAAAGAAAGAAAATGCTGACCCTTGGCCTGGAGAGGGAGACCTCTTGTATGTCTATGGAGTAATGTTCATCTGTTACCATGGTGACACAATACACACATGAGCAAACACTGCCAAATACGTTTTTAGATTGGCTAAAAACTCAAGAAAAAATACAAAATGGATTTCAACAGCTCATTTTCAGTACAAGCACTCATGGTCCTGTTTAGGTGTTTGAACAAAAAAGTTGAGAGTGACTGAAAAACTGTTGGCTAATGCTAGCTTGGGTGTGACTGTAATGTTATATGAAATGGACCTGTTTAATCAGCTCACCTATTCTAGTTCCAACTAAGTTTATGGTCAGATTGTGTTAAATTCTAACTCGAGTAACAGAACAGTGCCTCCAGTTAGCGTCACTCCTTCCTCCCGTGAAGTATTGATGACATCAGCTGCTACATAGTTCACTCCCATGTGAGCAGCACATCAGGTATCATTAAGGACAGCGTACATGTACATGTTATGAAATCAAATGGAAATGTTTTGCATTTTACAGTAGATTCCTGCTCTGGGCTTGTCCTCTGTGTTTATTTACCACAACTTCTGCATTAAACGACAGTAGAAGTACAAGCACTAGCCTAGAACAAGCATCCTGCAGCCAACAACATGACACCACTGTAAACCAGAGACCCTGTGAGCACTGGTGTGAACAAATACAAAGAGCAAATATATAAGCTCAGCAAACCAGTGTTTTAAAGCTGTTTTCTAACAAGGATTTAAAGGTGCGGTACCGAATTTATACTGTCTTAAAAACAAGAAAAACAGAACTAATCAATTTCTAACAGTTTGCAGTGGTCCAAAGTAATCCCTCATGAACATCCTAATTATTCACCACAATGAGTTTATAAGCCCTTTTCACAGCTCTCAGAGACCAGTGAGGAGTTTTGCAATGATGGTAAATGCAGATACAGGACACAGGATACAGGACAGGACTTCATTTGAGCTGAAGGGACACAGATTTTGGAAAAACATGGGGGGAAAAAATCAGGTACAGGGCCTTTAATATTATTTAGCTGGCACTTTTCAACCAGCACACTTTAAAACACAGAGGAAGTAGAACGCCCAAGTCAGATGAAGCACTTGTTCCTGATCTCACATGTTTTATCACTTTAGTTATAATTCTTTTATTAGTTCCTGTGGAGTATGTTATATCACCCACTCTGATTTGTATTGTAGATGTTGAACTTTTGCTCTGTGTTGCTGAGACGTGAAGCTCTTGATTGTCTTGATTGTACATTGTGCATTTGAAAATAGACGTGTAAGTGCCGTGTCGTGAAAGAGGTGTGAAAGTCGTCAAACTATGTTTAGTGTCAACTCAAACACTGTGTGCATAACTATATGAGCAGAAACACTTTGCTGCTGCAGCTATTTCTTACAATGAAATTAAAGCCACAGTATGTAACTTTTAGCCAAAAATAGACTAACAGAAAAACTTTTTTGTATTTGTTTTTTTTCTTCAGATTGATTATAATATTTCGCAGTATGGCATAAAATGTATCTATCTCCATGGAGAATGTTGCAAAGTACCATTTTAACTTCAGCCAGAAAGTTACATACTGTATCTTTAAGCTTTTTAAATTCAATTATTAGATTAACATATTTTTGACTAAAACAATGACAAAATGTTGATAATTACATTTGTGAGTGTTGGCTGGCCCCTGTTGAAGTTGGAGAGGAAGTGAACATTTTTTCTTCAAAGCTGATAGAAACGAGAAAAATAGATTTGATTTAATTTGACAAATTACAATTGTGAAACTGCTGGACCAGAGCATCTCCAAAACTATAACTCAGTGTGTGTCTGTGTGTAAGAGGTGCTTTAGTCCTGGTTTAGTCCTGGTTTAGTCCTGGTTTAGACCTGGTTTAGACCCGAGTTAGACCTGGTTTAGTCCTGGTTTAGTCCTGGTTTGACTGAGCATCTCCAAAACTATAACTCAGTGTGTGTCTGCACCTAAGAGGTGCTTTAGTCCTGGTTTAGTCCTGGTTTAGTCCTGGTTTAGTCCTGGTTTAGTCCTGGTTTAGTCCTGGTTTAGTCCTGGTTTAGTCCTGGTTTAGTCCTGGTTTAGTCCTGAGTTAGACCTGGTTTATTCCTGATTAAACCTGGTTTAGTCCAGGGTTAGACATGGTTTAGTCCTGAGTTAGTCCTGGTTTAGTCCTGGTTCGACTTAGTCCCTGGTTAGACCTGATTTACTTGTGTTCCCAGTTACCAGTGGTGAGTACATCAGAGGTGCTGTAGACCTGGTTTAGATCTGGTTTAGTCCTGCGTTATATCTGATTTCGTCCAGGTTTAATGCAACTTATATTGGTGGTTTCCTGATCCACAGTTATTGGTAACTATGAGCACCATTTTAGGCCTGGTTTAGTCTGAGTTTAGACCTTGTTTGTCCTGGTTTAGTCCTGGTTTGAGTATTTTTAGTCCAGTCCTTGTTTAGTCTGCTGTATGTGAGAAGTCTGGCTTGTGTGGTCTAATCAGACAAAGAACTTATTATTGTGACAGTTTAATATTTGCAATTATGGTGTCACTGCACAACAATGATGTAATACAGGAATGTTGTTTGGAAAAAAAAGCTGCAGGCGATTCCTGAGAATCTTCATGTCCCCATTTGCCATACTTTAAGTTCAGCAAAAGTGCACTATGTAACTTTTCAGACCCCATGCTTTGCCTGCACTATTTGTCAGTGTGGCGTTAAACTTATATATCTCCATGGAGACAAGTGGATGACATTATACAATCGTGTTAAAGTCCCTCACAGAGCAATCACAGTGAGCATGCATATTTTTGAGTAATAAAAACACCTGTAACTGAATAACTGCAAGATAAAGTAGCTAAATGCCAGACTGTGGAACATTCAAAGCAATACCATTTTTAATGATGAAAAAAGGTGGCAGAACCCACTCCAAAAAAGTAACATAATACGCCTTTAATTTCACAATGTGGATAGGCTTCTCAAATTGTCTCTGTTTTGGTTACAGGAATAAGTGCCTCAAGTGCCTCAAGTAAGAGTTTTCTAT
This sequence comes from Periophthalmus modestus, assembly GCA_019594935.1. Classification (NCBI taxonomy): domain Eukaryota; kingdom Metazoa; phylum Chordata; class Actinopteri; order Gobiiformes; family Gobiidae; genus Periophthalmus; species Periophthalmus modestus. The sequence goes on along the minus strand of JAIEZT010000019.1, from coordinate 27,748,564 downwards.
ACAGAGTTTTATTACCTTAGAGAAATATAAGCCTGTGCATGGTTGCAACATTAGCCTTGTTCCCATAGCAATTAACAATTCAAAACTAATTATTATGTTTTGAATGTTGAAATGTCCTCACAAACAAAATCCAAATCTCAATGCGTTTTGTTTAATATTCTGCTTTTTGAATGCTCCAGAGATGCTCTACAGTGCATTATTAATTCACTCCATGCAGTGGTGGTAGGCTGCTATCTGCCTATCAGCCAATCAGCCTCTCCAAACAACACCAACAAACTAAACTATGTGGGTGAAGTGTCTTGCCTAAGGACACAACAACAGTTTTTGCAAATGGCGCGCCCCACTGTAGCACCTGATATTCTCAGCGGTCTCCCATCCAAGTATAACCAGGGCCCAGATCAGGCTTTGACAAAGACGTTTGGCCATAAATCTTGAAGGAACATCTTGGTCAGGAGTACCTAGCTGGACTATTAGCCTATGTTTTTAGAGGAGCTAAACTAGAGTACGCAGAGGAAACCCAACCAGACACAGGGAACATGCAAGAAATAGAAAGCAACCAATGCGTCACAGAAACAGCATTCCTGTGGTTAGGCTCGCTAACCACTCACTTTGTAATAGATTCGTCCAGCTATTGTGCTCTGCATAATTTACATAATTCTGTAATGGACTTCTCCCTGAACAGAGGCAGACCAAAGAAACCGCTGCTTCTCTCCATGGAGATGCTATTGCTTTCTCTAGAATGTTCCGCAATATGGCAATAAAGCTATGTAAAATCGATTTTTCAGAACTTTTAACCATGTTATAGTTGTTTCCTTGTCATTTACCCTCTCAAAGTTGTTTTTGGAGTGATTCATTCATGTTTGAGCATCTCTTTAATCGCTTATTTTCAAGACGCCATATTACCAATCAACTCCTGTTTTCACCTCCAAGAGTACACGCCCACTGTGACGTACTTACTTTGTTCTTCAATTTTATTTTCAGTTGGTGATACTCGTTGTATTTGGCACTGTCAGCTCCCATTGGGCACCGCAGTTTTCTGACGCGGAAGTCAGCAAACTTGTTTCTTTTATTAAGTTGTTTTAGATGAATGTATAACATAATGATCCACGGGTGTTATAACTATAGAGCAAACACAAGCACAATATTTCTTCTTTAAACTTACCTACCTCCACTGAGACAAGCAAGTGACACCACATGACCAAGTTACATCTCAGGTCTGTGGAGAAGCGACGACCCCTTTGCAGTATTATTAGCTGATAGATCATTTTTAAGGTCATTCTGTGGAAACCAAGCAATAACATCTCCAGGAATAGAAGCAGTTGGCCTTTAATCCATTTAATATTTTCTTATGATTTACTGTGGGATTGTGGACAAATTGTGCAACACATTCTCTCCGACTCCCTTTGTGCCTTTTTAATCCAATCCACCCACACTTCACTCGACAGATCTTAGTTGTTTTAGCTGCACACACATCATCAAAACCAGGGACTAAACTTGGACTAGAACAGGAACAACCAAGTGTGTATCAGGACTAAACCAGGACCAAGGATACATGTGAATGTTTTGTCTCTGTGTTTTTTAGAGAGTCGTGGTGTGGAACGTCCCGAGGCTCCAGTGTTTGTGCGCCCCCTAGAGGACGTATGTGTGGACGAGGGCACAGACTTCACCCTGAGAGGGACCATCAGAGGGACCCAGCCAATCAAAGTGTCATGGATGCACAATGGTGAGGAAAAAAAGGTTAGCAGAAACATAAAGGAAAAACCTGACTTTAACCCCAATTAAACCAGAGCTTAAAGGGATCTGTGTTATAATGTTGTTTCCTCATCAAAAACACACCTAGAGTTGTGTTTTGTTTCATTCACACATGTTTAACGCACAAACCCTGAACCCTGCATATCCAGACTCTATTCCGCTTGTGGTGTCATGTGGTAATACAGGAAGTGCTTCATACACCTTCACTTGAATCATTTGGATTATTTCAGCCTAGAAATTTCCTATCTCTACTGAACTAAAAGTAGCTGTTAACTTGAAAACTACCGCTTCATGACATCACAAGGTGGAATACACTATCTTGAGATTTGGAGATCTAGACAGACTAATAAAGGGTTACTCAAATATGTGTGATGAAACAAACACAACTCCAGGTATGTTTTTGATGAGGTAACAGCATTATAACACTCACAAGAGTCCATTTTGTGTAATATAGCACCTTTAACCAAGATCTGGATCAGTACTAAACATGGACTCAACCAAGACTCAACAGATACTAAATCAAGATCCAGAAAGGAATGGTACCAAGTAAAAATATATGTGCTAAACGATTAATGCACTTACTTCTCTAATACTTTACAACTGTGTGTAGTATGAACACCAGGTCAGATGGCTGATTGACACAGGTGGATTAGCCAATCAGGTACATGCATATCAAAACAAACATGGATTATAACAAGTTAATAGAATATAGAGGTTATGCAGATGCCATCATGAGTGTCAGTGATGAGTAATGACATTTTCTCCTGTAAGAGCTCAAAGCACATCTAATCATGTCTGGTAATAAATATAAGAAATCTATAACTCTGCTAAATATTTAAGTTGTACCTGATGTTTACAACAAGATCAAGTAAACACTCGTAGAAAAGTTTTGCGGAGTTGTGCTTTGTTTCATTCACATATTTTTGAGTAAACACTTTATTATTATCACTCTGCCTATATCTCCAAAGCTCAAAATGCTCTGTTCCACCTTGTGATGTCATGAAGTGGTAGTTTTCAAGTTATAGCTTCTTTTTCCTTTAGTTCGTAGACACTGGCAAATCCAGAGCTGAAATGATCCAAATGATTCTAGTGAAGGTGTTTATGGAGTTGAAAAACACACTGGAGCACTTCCTGTATTATTGTATGACAACACAAGGTGGAACAGAGCATTTTCTGTCTGAGAGGAGAACTGACTTTAAATATGCAGGGTTTGTGTGTGTAAAACATGTGTGAATGAAACAAACACAACTCCAGGGCTGTTTGTGATGAGGAAACAACATGAGAACAGAGATCAGAGAGTAGTGTCATATGGGACCTTTAAATAACATGTTTCTGAGTCTGTGTGTTGAGGAAATAATTATTGTGGGAAGAAACTAAAAGCTCCACGGACAAAAAAGAAGCCAAAAACCAGAGAAAGAAACACAATTTGTCTGTTAAGCTGCCCACTGAGTCGAAATGTTGAGGGACATTTTTTGAATAAATTGATGTCTGTGCGTAACTTTATTGGTGAATTTCAGATTCTACAATGTGAGCATGTCATACTCCCAGATGGGGGCGCAAGAGCCAGATTTCCCTATTAAATACATTGTACTTTGCTATGAAATATTCAAAAGGCAAATTCACAAATGTTGAACCTGATTGTTTCTATCAGTGACTAGACCCAAGGACAAACCAGCATTTTAACAATATTAATTTAAGCTGCCCCTCATCTGTATTAAATATTATTGGCCTATAGAATGTTGTGATGTTATCTGAAACCCAGAACCAATGCACTGTGGTGAAAATTCCCAAAAGTTGATGAAAATGACTGCTCTGCTCGCTGTGTCCAGGGAAGTGGCCCGGTTCGGTCGGTCTTCGGTGGAGGGAGCAGAGGTTCGGTTTGTGGTGAGGGAGAGTTTACCGGAGGACGCCGGAGCCTACACCTGTTTAGTGGAGAACAGCTCAGGGAAGTCCTCCTCCTGCGCCGCGGGTGTTCATCAAAGGTACAAAGCTGTTTAGTATGTGGGGCAAAAGTTTTAAAAAAGTAATAATAATAAATAAATAAAATGTGAAAAATTTAATGATTTTTAATTTTTATTCATATTCACACTTGCATAGGCCACATCAAAATTTGCACTAAAACAGGGCAAAACCGAGTCACATCAGGACTAATCTGGGCTCAAACCAGGTGGAGTACTTCCTGTATTACCTCATGATATCACAAGATGGAACAGAGTATTTCTCACATACAATTTTTATTTATTTATTTATTTTATCTGGACAAGAAAAGTGATATTTAATGGCAAATATCCAAAATTACAGTAAGACAAGAAGCAGTCATTTAGTGACTGATTTCTCTAAAGGCATATTGTGTAACTTTTTTAGTAGAGGATAGTCTACTTTTTTCCATGGAGATGCTTTGCCTATAATGTTCCGCAGCACTCAAAGAAAAAAATCCCATATTTTTCAATTTTTTTCAATTTTTTTTTTTTTTGGAGATACAGTATTGCAACACCCGTGTCAATGGAATAAATGTGTAATGCCACACTGTGCAACATTCCAGGCGATGCAGTAACATCCCCATGGAGACGAGCAGGTGTACCCTTCACCAGAAAAGTTCCACAGTGCACCTTTAATAGAACATATAAACCAGAACTGACTTAAACATTCTGATATAACAATGAATTCTCTCTCTTCCTCTGTTGTTTAATTGTTCACATCAAACCCAGACTACGAAACCATCTGCAGCAACAAAAAACTGGCCTCAATCTCTCTCAATTCTCCGAGCAAGTGCATGGGAAATGGAGTATCCTCGTTTTCTCCTACAGATGAGGTCTTTAAGTCTCCTCTCTCCACCTCACCCAGCTTGTCTCAAACACCAAGTCCAGTCACATCTCCCAGAGGTAAGACAACTGAATAACACTGGAATTCACAATTTGGCTTGATAATGATAAAAAATAGGCCCATTATCTGCTACAACTCAACTCGATACTCAATACAGATTCTGACACCACAATGATAACTAAAAACATTCTTTCTTCTCTGATACAGTTCAAGATCATTCTAAAGCTATTCAGGAAAGGTTCATTTTTGTTCTGTGAATAGGACTTTTTTGTTTTGATACCTGCTCAAATAAGTATCTAGCTCTGATACTAGTTTTAGCATTGATTAGTAGATTTTTTGTACTTTGACAAATACATTTACATAAAAAAGCAGATACAATAATTGTATAATTGAATAAAAGCATCTAAATGGTTGTATTGTTGTTGTCAAAGTACAAGGAATTTGAAAATAACTCCTTCAATTGTTAAAGTGGAGCTAAACACTAAAACACCTTTTCTGGCTACTACACTGCGTATGTTGTATTTTAAGAGCATTATCTACTGCTCCTAGTTCCTTCTTGGCCATTTTAGTGCAAACTAGATACATTTGGAACTGTCTGGTTTCTTTCAAAAATGCCTAAATCTAACTTTGTGCTGCCTTCAGTGGTCTCTGTGATTTCAAGTAGCTGATGACATTACAAGAGGCTGCCCTGATTATTTATTTATTTATTTATTTGGTTTATTTGACAGGGACAGTGCACATCAATGAACATTTCTGTAAATGTCCCAGACATTACAGCCAGGTGTTTCTGATTACAAAACACCTGGCTGCAGGGGCGGAGTTTGAAGTGTGGATACCTGTTAGACACTGTTTCTTATACGTGTAAGCTCCGCCCCTCTCACGCTCTTCTTTAGTTCTCCCAGTTTAGCAGGTCTATCTGAAATGTGGTTGTGGGCGGAGCTTTGGTGTACATTTTTCATTTTAATTGTATTGTCTTTGCCACATTATTTTGCCCTTTTTTGCATTTTTGTAATAGGCAATATTGTGACTGATTCTTTTGACTGATATGTGGTGTTGCTCCACTTACTACATAAAACTCAAACTGGCTTTGTAGGCCTGGTTAGCACCAGTGAAGTCTTGTATAAAAGCTTATGTAAGTTTGGTCTTGGCTTAGACCTGATTATCAGTGAAGTAGGTGGGTTGGGTCTTACAACAAAGTGGAAGTGTGCTTATCTCTACTAATATCCTGGTGTTGTCCAGTTGTTTCCTAATGAAACAAGCATGGTTGCAACAGTGAATTCCTAATTATTCACTACAGTGAGTTTATAAGTATTATTTAATTTGAGGGTAATTCCAGGTGTAGACCGTGACCTGATTTCGCTCTCGACATAAACATAATTGGTTGAGCGGTCAGATCCAGCTCCCACAGATGAATTCTGTCATTGTTTCCTTGGGCAAGACACTTACTCCATCTCGGCCTCACAGTTTCTGTGTACACTGGTGTGTGATTGTGTGTGTGAATGGGTGACTGGTTCCTTGATGTAAAGCATTTTGAGTGCCTTGAATGTGGAAAAAAGCGTTATATAAAAATGTGACCAAGACATTTACCATATTAGCCCTTACAACACTGTCAAGGAGAAACTAGCATGCTGACAGCACATCCAGCTACTTCCTGGTTTGCTGATGATAAAAATGCTTTATAAATAGATACAGAAGAGCTGGTTTATAAAATATCTGTACTTAGATAAAACTACTTTATTAAATGGGAAGAAATACACGATACAGCCACTTAAAATGCAAAATGACAGACTTACAGAGCATCTGAACCTCACTTTGTGTAATATTCCCATGGGCAGTAACACGAGCAGCATGACATCCAAGGCTTTTATCCTTTTGTCCAAAATTCTGGGTTATCCAGCCACTTAAACATACATTGTTATTCTTCTGTAAATGTTTCTGAACACAAGGAAACGCATCACTTCTGGTTCGTTCTGATTGGCTTCTTCAGAACTGCAATGTATATATAGAACTTTAAACAGCTCATTTTGTACTCAGGGCTAATAAGGACTGAACCAGGACTAAACCAGGAATAACCAGGAATTACCTCAAACTATAAGAAGCCAGGTTTGAACAATTAAACCAGGTGCAAACTTGGACCAAGGACAAGAACTAAACCAGGACTATTTTAGAACTAAAAGAGACTAATCCAGATATACACCATCCACTAAGAAAGCTAAACCAGAACTAAACCATAAACTAGACTAAGACCAAACCAGGACTTCACCAGAACTAAACCCGGACTAAACCGGGGAAAAAAAAACAAGAAGAACAACAACAACAGGAATACATCAGGAAGACTAAACCAGGACTAGGACTATACCAGGACTAGGACTACACCAAGACCAAACCAGGACTAGGACTACACCAAGACCAAACCAGGACTAGGACTACACCAAGACCAAACCAGGGCCAAACCAGGACTAAACCAGGAATAAACTAGGACTACAACTGGACTATACTATGACTAAAGTAGCACTAAACCAGAACTAAACCAGGACTTCCATGTAGGGAGACAGCAGTTGTTATTTTTATGAGTGCACAATGCCACACCTCTTCAAACTTTCACCTGCCTTTTATCTCTGTCCACAGAAGTCATCCCAAAGAAGAGAGCCAACTCCGGCACAGGTAGGAACTGCAAATACACCATTTTACCATTTTAGATGCAATATTTTATACACTAAAAACATTCTCACTGTATAAGGCAAAGGTACAAAATAATACTTGACTGTAGGTACATAGCAAGCAATAACAATATACAACCTTGGCAAGTATTTCATGTAAAAGTACTGCAAGCAAAACTGCATTACACATTTTGCTTGTCTGTTTCTAATTTGCTTGTCTGTTTCTGTTTCACTGTTGATTTTCTAATTCTGTTGGTTAATCAACTCTCATGTTCAGCCCTAAGAGGCGACTGCTGTCTTGATTTTGGGCTCTACAAAAATAAATTGAATTGAATTGAATTGAATTTTATGATAGTGAACTGTAACCATAGAAACTAGAGTATAAAAAGTACACATACACATATGTATAGATATATTTAAGCTGCAAAGATCAGAATTTAGACTAATTTGAAACCGAACAAGGACTAGACCAGGGCTAGACCAGGGTAGACCAGGGCTAGACCAGAACTAGACCAGGATTAGACCAGGACTAGACCAGGGTAGACCAGAACTAGACCAGGATTGGACCAGTGCTAGACCAGGATTAGAGCAGGACTAGACGAGGGCTACACCAGACTAGACCAGGACTAGACCAGGACAAGACCAGGGCTAGACCAGGACAAGACCAGGGCTAGACCAGGACTAGACCAGGGTAGACCAGGGCTAGACCAGAACTAGACCAGGATTAGACCAGGACAACACCAGGACTAGACCAGGGCTAGACCAGGGCTAGACAAGGGCTAGACCAGGGTAGACCAGAGCTAGACCAGGACTAGACCAGGACTAGACCAGTGCTAGGCCAGGAGTAGACCAGGACTAGACCAGGGCTAGACCAGGACTAGATCAGGACTAGACCAGTGCTAGACCAGGACTAGACCAGGACTAGACCAGGGCTAGACCAGACTAGATCAGGACTAGACCGGGACCAGACCAGGACCAGACCAGGACCAGACCAGGGCTAGATCAGGACTAGACCAGGACTAGACTAGACTATCATCAGGATTAAACTGGGCTCAAACCACCCAACAGGGACAAGTGTGAACACACCATAGTTGCAGCAGTGTTCAGATTAAATTATTATTCAATTATTTATGCATTTTTGGTTTCATGGTTCTGTATTCTACCTCCCTTTTTCTCCTACCTATAATGGTAAAAGAATGTGAATGGGGTGTGTGGGGGGATATATCTGATATCAGCTTCCAAATATCATTTCAGCCAATATCCTGGTTGGGCAAATATATTGATGTAAAAAGACTATTTATTGATTGTAATTGACCTAGAAAGTCTCATAATGTTTTAAACTTATTTATTCAGAGTTGTTCAGTAGTTTACTTGAGGGATAATAACAGCTAAAATAACACATTTGGATCAGATTTGGTCTTGTTTTATTTTATTTTTTTTAAAGAAAATTAATGCTGTTCTCAGCTTCTGCACTGGAATCGGTTAATGTCAGGAATCGGTAGATACTTTAATCTATAGTATCGAAATCGGTATCAGAATGAAAACACTGGATTGGTGCTTCCCTAGTTGTGTGTCTTTAAGCTGAGTAACGTTTAGCTTGATGTGGTTGGCTGCACCTATTTGTTATTATGGGTTGGCCAAGTCTATTGATGATAAGTGTTATAAAGAAAACGTCACGATGATACTGTTTGATATGAAATTCAACTTGTATGTCAAATATATGTTTTCTATGTATTACTTGTGCGTTTTAATACATGAAGATAAGTTAAAAGATACAAAATGATCTTGTTGCCGTAAGTTACCAGCTGCAACTTGAGCATGTTTAGATGTGGTTGTGGTTTGCCCTGTTACTTTGTTGAGGTTTAGCTCAGATCTAAAAATATAATTTTAATACAGAATGAGGTCACTAATAGTAGTCACAGCCGCTTAATGCAGGTAGAATTACATATGGGCTTGTGACACGTTTAGTATCTTTAGAAACTGTGGCTGGTGACGTTTTATAAATACCTAAAAGGGCTCATATTACACTTTTTCTGATCTATGTTATAATGTTGTTTCCTCATCACAAAAAGACCTGGAGCTGTGTTTTGTTTCATTCATACATGTTTAACACACAAACCCTGCATATTTAGGCTGAGTTCTTCTCTCAAACTGAAAATACTCTGTTCCACCTTGTGATGTCATGAGGTAATAAAGGAAGTGCTCCACTGTGTAATTCGGACCAAGTTCTGTCATTGTGTCCATAGGCAAGGCACTTCACCCACATTGCCTAGTATGAAAGTTGTGTGTGTGCGAATGATTGGTGGTGGTCTGCCCCAGGGCAGCCGTGGCTACAATAGTAGCTTACCATCACCAGGTGTGGAGTGAATGCATAATGACTATAGTGTAGCCCTTTGAGAGGCTTTGACAAGCCTGTAAAGCGCATTACAAGTGTAAGGCATTATTATTATTATTATAATTCCATACACCTTCACTTTGGATAGTTTTCAGGCCTGGAATTGCCAATCTCTACCTAACAAAAGATAAAAGGAGCTTTTAACTTAAAAACTACCACTCCATGACATCACAAGGTGGAACAGAGCATTTTGAGCTTTGAAGATGTAATAAAGGATTACACAAACATATGTGAATGAAACTAAGCACAACTCCAGGTATGATTTTGATGAGGTAACAACATTATAATGCGGCTTAAAGCTCACAAGAGGCAGTTTTGTGTAATATAAGACCTTTAATCTGAACATTCACGCTTGAATTACTATTTGAGTGCATCATGTGGAAAATTAAGATTCATTTTCAAAGAAAATCATGTTTTATAAATAGGACACACAAAACATTTTATTCTTCTCAGATATGCACTTGATAAACCTGTAGATAAAACAAAATAATTTTCTTATAACAGCTGGTGATACACAATACACAAAACATTCAAAACTGTTTCATAATATGAGCCCAGTGAAACACAAAGCAGTTATACCACATTTTATAAAGACTACCCCATAAAAAAACAAAAAAACTCCAGCTCAAATTTAGGCAGTTTCTTGACTAATTTACATTATACCTACCTCCTAAATACTTACTGTATAATTCTAGTAGTATAATACAAAAATATGTTAGGATACTATTATACATTTAAGGACTAAGTGAGTGTGACATTTCCCATAGCGTTCAACTCCAGTTAAATAATGTTTATCGAGGCTGGAGCAGTTATAGAGTCAACCAAAAGAGCCAATCAGGAGCGAGGCTGTTGAGGGTATCGCCCCGTTTGTCTGTTATTAATGTCCATATCTTAATTTAAGGACAAAATAGTGAAATAAATTTAATCATTTCAAGACCAAAATGACGAGGCTCACTGCAGTAGTTAGAAAGAGGGGTCACAATGTTTCAGTGTAAAGTGAATTGGAATCAGAACTGATGAATTGCACAATAGATAATTTCTATGTACCGTCCCCACACATAAAGGATTAAAAAGTATTGTATTCAGGTAAATTGTGTTTGATGGGTTTTATGGACATTATGATTCAGTTTTGTCCTTAAAATAATAGGCTATAATATGTAATCATTAGTACAGAATAAATTGTGAAAAGCTACTCAGTTACTAGTCCTGAAAACCAGGTACTGTTCAAGTACTAGTACCCAGCCCTACTCCAAAGTATTTTAAAATGGCATAATTGATGATGATCTAAACAGTACAGTTACAGTACAGTATTTAGTCATCACTGCCTTTCAGCCAAATGAGAGTTTTATCAGACGCTCTCAGTCAAATTCAGCTCACCAATGAGATATAGTTTATGTTACTCCTGATTACTCCAATCAAAAAGCCATTGACGGAGCCTTTAGCTGTGGGTGTCAGCTTCCTGTTTATCCATAGGTTTCACAATGGCAGAAAAATTAGGATCGTTGCCATGCCAATTAAACAAAAATATTTTATCTTTTGAAAGTGGTGAAGTCCTCAAAATGTTGCGGAAGTCCTTCATTCGAGCACTTTTCACCATTCACACGACGTATTGTGTTGTTTTGAATCGTTAATAGCCATGGCAACGGTGGTAAATCGCTTTATTGCCAATGGACACAATTGTAAAGCAAGTATAAAATGGTCAGATAAAGGCATGCATACAAACTTCTGCACTTTGACAACAAACAGGATGCTCTTTGAAAAAACATCATGTGGAATATAATCGGCTGTGTAGTTGATGACATAAGGACTGGTTGTACTGGTGCCATTTACATTTGTTTTTACTTAAGACCGCTGTGTTTGTACAATAACAACTTGAGCCTGTACAATGGTATAGTATAGACACATGAGTTTGACTGCGTCTCCATAAAGTCTTGAGAGGTAGGTGGATGATAATGACTAAAATGAATGTACCTTGATATTTCTTAAAAAGGCGGGATTTTAGTTCTGTGGTATATTAACTGCTAACATATTTAGATCACTGTTACCTTTCGCCGAAAACAACATATTAACATATTTTAGAAAGTTTACTTTTATTTTTGATGTGCTGAGTCCCTTTACCTTTGCTCTCCAGGCTAAGTCACTTCCCCTTCCTGTTTTTTGTTTTGTATGTTTATGGGAGAATTGTCATGTAGGATCATGGGTGATGTAGGTTTGTGGACGGAGCATTGGATAGAATCTTACTGCTAATCGTAAGAAGGGTTTGAATAGGGATGGAGAGAGATCGCTAAATTAGTCAAACATGCATGGAGCTATAAAACCTCTTAAGGCATGTTTTTGATGATGGAATGTTTTAACATGGAAGAAAGAAAATATATAAATTTTGCATAATACCCCCTCTATAAAGTTCTGACCGCTCATAAAAGCACTTTGGAATCAGGAAATGGGTTTTTGTTCTATTCAGGAAAGAACAAGAATATAACATGAATAACTCAATATGAACTAAAACGTCAGATTTTTGTGTGACAACAATATAATGACAATATTAAAGGCCGTACCTGATTTTCACTGTCTTAAAAACATTAAGAACAGAACAAGTTCATTTTAAACCTTTACAGTTATTCCTCATTCCAGTTGGTGAGTTATTCCTCACTTACTTTATGCTCCCGAGCATCCTAATTATTCACCATGATGAGTTTATAAACGCTTTACACAACGCTCAGAGACCAGTGATAGTAAAGCTAACAACACCTAGCATGCTAAGTGCGCACCTCCTGTTTAATGAACAATGCATTGCTTTATAATTAAATGCAGACAGAACACACTTTGACCTCAAGTGCTGCTTGTACTGTATATCTGTACAGGGTCAAGACAAGTTTTTCTCACATACATGGGGAAAGTACCGCTTATAAGTTTTTAATAAAAGAAATATGTTAAGTCCAAAACAACTATTGCAATATTCTATCTCCAAGACTTTGTTTGGTCTTTCTTAGTCCTGGTTTAGTCCTGGTCTAGTCCAGGTTTTAGTCACAGTTTTGTTGCGGTCTGTGTGCAAGTGTGAACGCAGCACTAGCCACAACAACACTTCATAGATAAGCCTTAATCTTAACATGGCTGTCTTCCTTCCTGCTGCTTTGTCTGCTACACAACTGTTACAGCTACACATTTAAAGTACATATGACAGCTTAACTACAGCTATTTCATTTCTCTAAAACACTTAACATGATTAGATTTAAGATTTAAAAAAGCCTTGTTTTTTCTAGTTTTGTAGTATTGGTGAAGGTTATAATTTCACTTCCTGGTTGGATCATAGACTGTATATTTAAATGAACATAGCTAACCCGCTAACCGCCATGTTCCAAATAGGAAGTGAGCATGGGTGCACTTCCGGCTCCATTAACTCTGGCTCCAAGTCACTTTCTATAGAAAAACTGTCACTCCTCTCTCTGAAACTGCTGCTGTCAGACTCGTCATTTTGGTCTTAAAAATGTCTGTATTAACTCGCTCTACATGATCCTGGTGTTTTATTTGGCTAGTGTGTCTTTAAATCAAGGTATAAACTTTAGCTATGTCCATTTATATATTCAGTCTATGGTTAGGCCCTTGATTAGATTACGATTGCTGGTGCCTGTTAGTAGAATTACCTCTACATATTTCACATCTGCTGCCCATGTCAAACCAGGAAGTAAAATTATAACCTTTACCAAAATAGAAAAATAGACAAAAACTAGGTAATCTAGTACAATCTTAAATATAATCAGGTTACATATGTTTTTTTTCCTGCATTATTACAGCTAATTAAGGTTGTTATTAAAAAAAGTGGCCCTGTTTTGTGTATGTTTGGGGTCTAGTGGTGCTCCTGCGATTTGAACATCCTCCGCATCATCTGGAGGTGAAGGCGGGAGAACAAGCCCGACTCACATGCTCCTTTGTGGGCAGCCCTCCCGTCGTATCGGCCTGGATCAGGAACAAACAACAGGTGGGGAACCCAGCTGCACCCTGTTATTGTAAAATAACTATAAACTATATTAAAGTTTAATGGTGGAGAACATGCACTGTTTTTGAAAGAAATGTCAAAACAGAATAGATACATATTTTTTGAGAGGGTTTTGTCTGCCATATTAGGACAGGACAAGATGATTGTTCACAGTTTTGTATTAATTTGATATATTTTATTAATTTGAACTACAGCTTCTCTACAGCTTTTTTAATGTAAAGAGAGTTTTCTTCAAGTGTGTTACAGGTACTAACATTTAAAAATAAAAAGGCGATTTCTATACTAAGGAATAGGCCATAAGGATCATTTTAAACACTCTTTATTTAAACAATAGAATGTGATTTTCCCATGTGGCCTTATATCTGTGTAACCCTCAGTGATCCAGGTTCCATAGTGTCCATGAGTGATGTACTAGTGTATGTCTTATATCTGTTCTAATAGAGCTCAAGATCATTCTTTATCTATTCAGGAAAGGTTAATTTTTATGTCCTATATGGAACTTTTTTTTTAGCATCGATACCTGCTCAAGTTGTTCTGAGAGTCTGTTTTAATTTCTATCAGGAAAGGTTAATTTATGTCCTATATTAACTTTTTTTTTTAGCATGATACCTGCTCAAATAGTGTCTAATTTCCAGTTTTCAATATTGATTTCAATAATTTATGCACAATCTTATCTCGTGAGATCTTGTGGCACTATATCTTGTTGCATCCTTTCATGTTGGTCTTATGTCTGAAAGTCTTTTTATCTGTCACCAGTCATGCTTTTGTGATGGAATAATGCTCCCACTATCTGTCTTGATTGTTACAAATGGTTTTGACAGAGATGACGTTAAACTGGTTAAATTGTATTGTGCATGGGGTGCCACAGAGATGATGGTGGCACAATAGCCACAGTGACTAGCAGAGGTGGATAGAGCAGCCAAAAAATTGTACTCAAATAAGAGTTGTTTAACGTTGCTTCAACAATAATATTACTCAAGTAGAAGTACAAAGTAGTAGTGGTTCAAGAGTAAAAATGTATTTGGGCAAATAATAGTCAAGTAAGAGTAACTTAAAGAGTAACTATCAAGACACAACATCTGATTTATAATGTAAAGTGAATGTAATGTGAAGGACAAAACAAGAAATACTGCACAAAACCTGGTATTTTTCAAAGGATAGACACAAAAAAATAAGACAAACTAAATCATATCTGAAAGAGCTGCAAGAAACAAATGTTCAGATCATTTCATATTGTCAACATAAAGCTTTTGTCACTTGTAGAGTTACGCACAATGGGATTAAAAATCTTACTAAATGTAAATAAATGTAACTGAGTGCTACCCACTTCTGGTAACTAGCACTCTCACCTCATGACAGGAAGGTCCCCGGTCCGATTCCTGGATCTGGTTTTTGCATGGCTATTCTGGTTTGAGGTTTGAGGTTAGCTAAAACAGACGAATCCTCCTGCCCCCCGTGCGTCATTTTAAATTATACAGAACATATAACAGGTCAGATAATTTTACGAAATTTGAAAGATTTGACTGAAAACATTGCCATTTTTTTCTAGCTTTCTTTTTAAAATTTTAAAAAGTTTATAATTTTATTTCCTGGTTGGACACAGGCAACAGATATTACATATGTAGTAGTAATTGTGTCGGTATCTAGCAACCACAAAGTTCACAAAGGCCAAAAATTACACAATATTTGGACATTGTGTAAACAGTTTTTGATGTTGCCATCGGTAGAACGTGCTGCTACTTCTGCTTTCTTTCACAAACTGTAAAAGTGTGATAAATATTCACCAGGTACTATCCCACCAACCCAAGTAATAATTAGAAAAACATAAAAACCTGTCATATGCACTTGAGGAATATGCTATATGGTCCATTTTGTGTATGTTTGTGTTCAGATCGTGGAAAACTCGGAGCAGTGGCTGGAGAACTCGGAGCGGAGCTGTACTTTGGTGATCGCAGAGGCCCAGAGCCATCACAGCGGAAGATACACTGTTATAGTGAAAGATCGGCACAGCTCAGCGCAGCACACAGTCACTCTCTCTGTCATAGGTGAGGCTATAACACACTGGGAATGCACACGGAACATTTAAAGAGAAGGTATTACACTTCTATGGGGTATTAACTGCTAGAGTGTTTATATAAATGAACAAATAGGAAGTGATGATGGGCACCGCTTCTGGCTGCATCGACTCACATTAGAAAACTGTGGCCCCTCTCTCTGTAACTGCTGCTGTCAAACTCGTCATTTTGGTCTTAAAATGTTTGTATTAACCCGCTGTACGTGATCCTGTCAATCAAGACATGAACATTAATAACAGATAAATCAGCCGCCGTCTTTCCTCAAGGTTGCTTCCACTAGCGTTAGCAACAGGTTTGATTGACAGCGTTGCTAAGCGTCTGTTCCCTGCCAAACCAGTGGTGCGAACAGGAAGGGGCGTTACCTTCAACAGCCTTGCTCCGGATTGGTTCTTTGGTTGCTATGATGCTCGCGGTTGGAATTCCAAATGCGGGACTCCGCTCCAAATTCACTCCTATAGCTGCTAGCCTCGATGAGCTTCATTTGACTGGAGCCGAACGCTGTTGGTAACATGACATTCACTTAGCCCCCTTCTTTATATAGTCTTTATAAGTAAAAACAGTACAAGAACTCCCCATAAGTATTTGTCCCTCCTCTGTCCCTCAGAAAGACCCCAGCCTCCTGCCTCTTGTCCCCTGGTCTCGCTGGTCTCCGGCAGCATTCCGGTCTTGTCCTGGTCCGGACCCTGTTACGACGGAGGCAGCGTTGTCCTGGGATACGTGGTGGAGGTGAGGGAACATTTCTGAGTTATAATGGATGGAATTTAGTATGATATTTATTTTATTATATTATTTAGATCTAGATTTATTGGCTTATTATAGGGACTGGTTAAAGTATGTATGCAAGTATGTATGTAAGATTTGAATATCCATAAACATGGCCAAACTGTGTCCCCACATATGAGTAAATATGTTCAAATGATAAGAATAAAACAGAATTACAAAGACACTGGACACAATGTTTTATTTATTTGTGATTTGGTTCTCAAGCTGCTTATCCAATCAGAAAGCAGAAATGAGCTCTCATTTGGGTTGCCAGTTTCAATACTGAAAAGCAGTTGGTTTAAACCTAACTCTCTGATCTGAATCATCACTATTTAAACCCCAGCACCTGCAGACAGTTATTAATCACTGCCTCTGCTGCAGTACATGCTGTCTATTTACTGAGAATGAGAAAAACGTGTATGTGTCTCTATCTGCAGGTTTAGGCTCTGGCAACCCAGGTTCAGTTGTAATTGTAATACCTTTTTTAAAACTGTAAGAGCGCAGGTCTACACAGTGCTCTCCTTAGTATGTCTTAATATGTCTCTTAGTATGTCTGCTCATGTAAATGCACTTATGAAGAAGAAAGTGTAACATGTTATTTGGGCCCAGGAAAACTTGAAATGTTGCTGCATGGTTTTGTTCTGGTGTGTTCTTATAAGTTTTTTGAAGTGTGTGTCGATATATACGAGTCATTCTCAACCTGAGGGTATGCGGCCCTAGCGAT
This sequence comes from Periophthalmus modestus, assembly GCA_019594935.1. NCBI lineage: Eukaryota > Metazoa > Chordata > Actinopteri > Gobiiformes > Gobiidae > Periophthalmus > Periophthalmus modestus. The sequence continues at coordinate 27,731,379 of JAIEZT010000019.1, read as the reverse complement.
TCTCTGGGGGTCCTATGGGGAAGTTCAAACCAGAATGTGTGAACTTTAATGAAGGGATGTCATGTTAATTGCTTCTTTAAAGTATTTTTTTAAATTACCCTAACATCTGTAAGAGTAAATTATTGCTAACCACTTTGAGAAAATGATTTGGCTAGTTGTCCTGCCTTGACTTTTTAATGGACTGTTTAATGGTTGTGTAAGGTAAAGCTTGACTCCCCCTGCAGGTGAAGGAGAGGAACAACACTAACTGGACTGAAATCAGCCATAACTGCACCAGCACATCGTACAGAGTGACCTCAGGGTTAGAGCCCCAAAAGGAGTACTGTTTTCGGGTAAAGGCCTTCAACGCGGTGGGTGTGAGTGAACCAGGGCCAGAGTCCACACCTCTAAAGATGGACGAAAGGAAGAAAGGTGAACTTTTCAATTGATCTTCCTTTGAGTGTGAAATTAATAGGATTTAAATCATGATTACAGCTCAAAAAATGTAATTAAAAATGTATTAAAGAAGAAGTATAGTGCTTGTGTCTGCTATATAGGTATAATCTATGACACCGACGGATCATTAAGTTATAATTTGCACATTTTAAATCATAATATTCATCTAAAACGACTTAGTAAAAGAAACAAGAACAAAGTAAGTCGAGAGGAGTGGGCGTATGCTGGTTATGGTCAAAACAGGGGTTGATCGGCACCTTAAATAATAAGTGATTAAAGAACTCTCAAACATGCACAAATCACTCCAAGAACAAATTTGAGAAGGTAAATGAGAGGGAAACAACTCTAGCATGGTTAAAAGCTCTGAAAAGATAAGAAAATAAACTAAAACTGTAAAATATTTGATGTTGTAATAACAGTCGTATTTGATGTGGTGACCAACACCAAGACAAAAGTTATAGGAAAGATGCTGCTGCAGGTTATAACATGAATGCTAATTTGCACCTATAGTCCCCGAGGAGGCGGGTGGAAGTACTGAAAATACAGATTCAGTGAATATAGATAAGCTGACCACAAATGAATTAAAACAGACATTGCCTGGGGTCCCGTCTAGTACTAGCGCCTACATCTCACTCTATAATCATGCCACAATGTGTTTAGTTAAATAAGACAAAGATCATTTGAGTCATAGTCAAATAAAACTAAATATAAACCAAGACCAAAAAGAGACTCATAATGATGCAGCCTATGGATTTTTTTTAGCAAAGAAAAAAAAGTTCAGTAACTCAACTAAATATTTTTATTATAGAATCCACCCTTTGCTTTGTCAACAGAATGGCAAACCTTCACTCTCCTGGATTGGCTTTCACTTCACAGGTGCAAAGAGAGTGCAAAACAGTGGTCAAAGCAAATAAAATAACACAAAGCTTGTTTTAGATTTGATACATTCCATATTTGTTTATTCATAGCTGCTTCCAGTGAGAATATACACTGTAATAATCATGGAAATAAAGAAACAATCTGTTTGTCCAAAATTTTGACAACCTCGTGCAGCACTCTTTTCTGTTTCAGTCAACCCCACACGTTTAAACCATCTTTAAAATCCTTTGTGATTTTTCCAGACTGCAGATATCAGGCAGAGGAGGCCCCAGCAGCGTACAGCCACATCACCATCGACTCCTCTCACAAAGTCACAGACCACTACATCCTCCAGGAGAAACTGGGAGTGTGAGTTTCCCAACAGGAAAAAATACTGGACCTGTTTATCTATAGACTTGTTAGGTGATGATGTCACTTCCCTGTCCAACTAGAAACTTCACAACTTTATACATCAAACACAGAGACAGTTACCTTTCAAAAGTGTCTGTTCAAGCACAAATTAGCTTAGTCCAACCTAGCTTTTTACCTAAGCCTCCCTCGTACACGGTCTGTCATAGGTATAACCATAGATCCATGTTTATGACCTTGTTAGCTTGTTGTTAGCTAACGACTGCAATCTCTTTTTAACATGATATGTGCTGTTGCTAAAATAAGTGGGAATTATAAACACGTTCATTGTTTTCAATCAGACGATGGACCCGGAACTCTTAAAAAACTCTATAACAGCTTCATAGGTTTTATGTGAGAATGGCTGGAGTTACATCACAACAGTCCATCCATCTTTAATATAAAGTTGCACTAAATTACCGCCATTTGGCATTAAACTTATCTCTCTCCAAGAACTTGATCCTACCAATCCAAGTTATAGGTCAGATCTGTCTGATTTGAGCAGACTTACAGTGAGAATGCATGTTTTTCCAAGTATTTTTGAGCAATTAAAAACAGCGGTTAATGCCATACTGCGGAATATTCCAAACAAAACACTAAGATCTTCGAAGAAACAAGCAGTGAGCGGACACTCCACCAGAGTTACATTGTGTACCTTTATGGAGATAATAGCGCCACCTGCTTGTCTCATTTATGAATTAGTTTAATGCCATACTGTGGAACATTCTAGGCAAAGCAAAAACATCTAGATGAAGAGAAGATAGCCGACCCTACAGCAGAAAAAGTACATAGTGCATCTTTACAGACTACCTTACATACCTTTCTCTCGTCAGATGAGTAGTAAAGTTATCTTGTCTATATTGTATCTATTGTAATGTATTCTACTGCAATATAATCACTGTGTGCTTTCCAGGGGTAAGTTTGGGCATGTGTACAAGTTGACGCACAAAGAAAGCGGTCGTGTGTGTGCGGGGAAGTTTTTACAAAGGTCGGAGGGCAAAGGAGAGAGAGAGGCGGCGCGGAAGGAGATCGAGCTCATGAACTTTCTGCACCACCCCAAACTGGTGCAGTGTCTGGGGGCCTACGACCACCGTCTCGAGATGGTCATGGTCATGGAGTTGTGAGTAATGAACAACTTCTACCTTATTTACAAGATGCTTTATTAGCAGAAGTACTCCTTTTACCGTCACCTGCTTACACACCGAGTTTGTCTGAAAAGCTTTAGAGAATTTTCAGACAGTATGAAATTACAATCTATTTCAAACCTACAAACACTTTAAAACAGAAACTGGTTCACCCAAAGGACAAAACCCAGAGCCACAAACAAAGTAATGTGGTCCACTCCATTCAGTGTAGTGAAGCGTGCAGGGAGCTTTATATTGAGAAACTAAACAGCCACTCCGTAAGAGAATGCACCAACACTGTCACAAGAGCATCTCAGGACACCAGTCTGCTGTGCATCTCCATCCAATGTCAAGCCACTAACCACTCCTTTGAAGATAGTGAGGTACAGATCTTAGCCAAAGAAAATAAATTATTTGAGAGGGGAGTTAAAGAAGCAGTTTTTGTTACGAAAAACAATCCTTCCTTGAACAGGAATGAGGGCCTTAAGCATCATCTGTCTCCTACCTATAGCTCCATCCTCAGACCTAAATCAAAACAAAGAAAACAATAAGGCTAGCCAGGATGTTAATAGGTGTGAAAGCCCCCATTAGGGCCTTGAATGATTATGCTAAGAATAGAATAGAAGAATAACAATAGGTGTTTTTAGTTTCAGTGTAGTAAGCTCCTCCCTTCAGATAGATATAAGGCAATGTCCGCCAGCAAGCTGACCAGAACTGAAGAAGCGGCTTGGATGAGCAGTGAAACGTCTTCACTCCTACAACCTTTTGACAGATTTTATATTTACTATGATATATGATTTTATTTTTACTGCTTGCGCAATGTTTACAGTTATTAAAGACTACTACTCCTGCTATTACTATTATTCCCTCCTCTGCTCCACAGTATCGCAGGTGGGGAGTTGTTTGAGCGAATCGTGGACGACAGTTTTGAGCACACGGAGACGACGAGCGCTCGCTACATGAGGCAGATCCTGGAGGGTGTGTCCTTCATGCACCAACAGAACATCCTGCACCTGGACCTGAAACCTGAGAACATAGTGTGTGTGGACACCAGCGGCACCGAAATCAAGATCATCGACTTTGGGTTAGCTTGTCGTCTGGGTAAGAGACTTAGAATGGTGTGTTCATGTGTAATTTAGGATTAAACCAGGACTGAACTTGAAACTAAGCAATGACTAAACCAGAAGTGAAGAATAATGTCTGTGTAATCCCTCAGTCATTGAGGTCTAATCCATAATAAAAGAAAAATTAAAATCTGTAACTGGACACAATGTTTCGCTGCTCTTCCAAGCCGCTTCTTCTGAACGAAACAGAAATAGTATGTAGTAAAAAAAATAAGGTATTAAAAGTGCATGTTTGCATGTGGCTGTGGCAGACGACAATGCTCCTCTCAAAGTGATGCAGGGGACGCCAGAGTTTGTGGCTCCTGAAGTGATCAACTATGAACCAGTGACTTCAGCTACAGACATGTGGAGCATCGGAGTCATCTGCTACATACTGTGAGTGAACCAGGACTGGACCAGGACTGGACCAGGATTAGACCTGGACTAGACCAAGACTAAACCAGGACTAGACCAGGACTAGACCAGGACCAGACCAGGATTAGACCAGGACAAGACCAGGACCAGACCAGGATTAGACCAGGACTAGACCAGGACAAGACCAGGATTAGACCAGGATTAGGACTAATCGACCAGGACTAGACCAGGACTAAATCGGGACTAGACCAGGACTAAATTGGGACTAGACCAGGACTAGACCAGGACTAGACCAGGACAAGACCAGGATTAGACCAGGACTAGACCAGGACTAAATCGGGACTTGACCAGGACTAAACCAGGACCAGACTAGGACCAGACCAGGACTAGACCTGGGCTGGATCAGGACTAGACCAGGACTAGACCAGGACTAGACCAGGACTCGACCAAGATTAGGCCAGGACTAGACCAGGACTAGACCAGGATTACACCAGGACTAGACCAGGACTAAACCCGGATTAGACCAGGACTAGACCGGGGCTAAACCAGGATTAGACCACGACTAGACCAGGACTAAACCAGGACTAGACCAGAACTAAACCAGGACTAAACCAGGACTAAACCAGGACTAAACCAGGACTAAATCTGGACTAAAACAGGACTAGACCAGGACTAGACCTGGACTAAAACATTATTAAGCAGAACTAAAGCAGGACTGAACCAAGAAAACATAAAGCAGAACTAAATTAAACTGAAAAATAAAAGCAGAAAAAATGTGTACATTTTTTAATGTGTTTTTCTTCCAGACTGAGTGGAGAGTCCCCGTTCCAGGGAAACAGTGATGCAGAGACGTTAGCTCTGGTCACGGCCGCTCAGTACGAGTTTGATGAAGAAAGTTTTGACGAAATCTCAGAAGAAGCAAAGGACTTCATCAGCTCCCTGCTCGACAAGGCCCCCAGGTGAAGCACTAGGAATAGTAGTAGTAGTAGAAGTAGTAGTTACTTTAGTTGTAGTAACGTTGCTGTAGTTCTAATCAATCAAATTAAATATATTTTATTTAAAAACTGCAGAACATACAACACACAATAAGGACAAGGAGTAACACGACACATGCGGTAGAAGTAGTATTTATATTTGTAGTAATGTTTTTGTAGTATATTGGTCGTAGTTATAGCAGTAATAGTAGTTGCAGTGGTTGTTTTCTAGTAGTTTTAATAGTAGTAGAAGTAATAGTAATGATATTAGTGGTGGTAGTTGTAGTAGTATTAGTAGTATTATTATTAGTAGTAATAGCAGCAGCAATAGCAGTAGTTGTTAGCAGCACTTAGCAATCTTAGTAGGCTAGTAGAAGTAATGATATTATTGTTAAAGTGTAGCTATTGTAGAAGTAACGATTGAAATACTAGTATAAAATATTCAGCAATATTTGTTCTTTTAGGCGCAGGCTGACATGTGCAGAGGCGCTTGCTCACCACTGGATGGCAGCGTTTGACTCAGAAGACACAGCCTCCTCCAAGAGTCTGTCCAAAGAGAAGATGAAGAAGTTCTTAGCCCGACAGAAATGGAAGGTACAACAGTGTGGTACAGTATCTGTTTAAGTAAATATTAAGATTGTCAAAAATAGATACTAATCGATAATAAAATTAGTATCGAAACTAGATACTTTGAGCAGATATTGATACTAAAAAAGTTACATTCACAGGACAGAAATTAACCTTTCCTGAAAAGCTTTAAAATGATCTTAAGTTTATCAGAACAAATATAAGACACATAGACTAGTATACACCCATGGACCAATATGGAATCTACCTGGACACTGAGGGATTACACAGATAAAAGGACACATGGGAGTATTAAAGAAAGTACTACCATTTAATGTTGAAAATGTCATTCTATCCTTAGTATAAAAAGCTCTGTTCTGTTCTGTTACCCTGATCTCTGAAACATGTGTGTGAACAGAAAGCCGGTAAAGCCATGCTCGCCCTGAAGAGGATGGCTCTGCTTTCAAAAAGCGACAGTTCAGGATCCATCAGCCCCGCAGACGGTGAGAGACTACTGTAATATAAGACACAATACTACTGATACTGAAAAAGTAGTAGTAGTAGCAGCAGTAGTAGTTGTTGTAACAGTTGTAGTAGTAGTAGTCGTGGTTGTCATTGTAGTAATAGTAGTAGTTGTTTTAATATTTGCAGTAGTAGTAGCAGTAGTAGTTGTAGTAGTAGTTGTAGTAGTTGCAGTAGTAGTAGCAGTAGTAGTTGTAGTAGTAGTTGTAGTAGTTGCAGTAGTAGTAGCAGTAGTAGTTGTAGTAGTAGTAGTTGTAGTTGTTGTGATAGTTGTAGTTTTTGTTGCAATAGTTGTAGAAGTAGTAGTTGTAGTTGTTGTAATAGTTGTAGTAGTAGCTGTAGTTACTATAATAGTTGCAATAGTAGTTGTCATTGTAGTAGTATTAGTAGTAGTTGTTGTAGTAGTCGTAGTAGTTGTGAGTGTAGTAATAGTAGTAGTAGTAGTTGAAGTATTAGTTGTTGTAATAGTTGCAGAAATAGTGGTAGTTGCTGTAATAGTAGTAGTAGTAGTTTCTGTAATAGTTGTAGTAGTAGTTATGATTGTAGTAATAGTAGTAGTTGAAGTAGTAGTTGTTGTAATAGTTGTAGAAGTAGTTGTAGTTACTGTAATAGTAGTAGTAGTAGTAGTAGTAGTAGTAGTAGTAGTAGTAGTAGTAGTAGTAGTAGTAGTAGTAGTAGTAGCAGCAGTAGTAGCAGTAGTAGTTGTCATTGTAGTAGTAGTAGTAGTAGTAGTAGTAGTAGTAGTAGCACTTAACCCTGTGTTTGCTTGTGTCTGTGGCCAGCCCCTCCCCTCTCCCCTGAAGCGGAGGATGCCCTGCAGTCTCTGGAGAAGAAGATGCAGGGCCCGCCTCGTTTCACAGAGCTGCCCCAGGACCAGACCTCCTCCTTGGGGTCCAGTGCTCGCCTGTCCTGCCACCTCACAGGTAAAGCTCTGCAGTCTTGACATTATCTAAAGGGAGCACTATGTAACTTTTCTTGTGAAGAACAAGAAAAGTTACATAGTAACATAGTTACAGGACCAGTAGTTGTAGGACCAGTAGTTGTACACAGCTGTAGTTGTAGTAGCAGTGTCAGTTTAACACTATTCAATGATGATGTCACCTGAAACATCTTACCTCTTTGAGCACATGCTGATTTGATCTTTAAGAGAGTTTAAAGCGGTGCCGTCCTGGTGTCTGCAGGTTACCCAGACCCAGAGGTGGTGTGGCTCAGAGGGGACGATCCTGTTATTGAGTCTTCGTCAGTGGAGATCGAGTATGAAGAGGACGGCCGCTGTAGCCTGGTTCTGTCCAATGTCTCCTTTGAAGATGCCAGTGTGTACACCTGCAAAGCCACCAATGACCACGGGGAGGCAGTGTGCTCCGCCAGACTCTTTGTTCAACGGCAATGAAAGAAAAGATGTTTACATGCAGAGATGTAAAATATTTGTAGAGATATTAGAAAATGTATTGAGTGAATTAAAAACTAAATATTTAGCTGTATTATAAAGCTGTATAAAAGTGACCATTGTTACAGAAACTCAAATGGTAATAATAATAATAATTCACTGGATTTATATAGGGCTTTCACAATGCCCCAGAGCTCTTTACGTCACATTATTCATTCACTCCACACTCGGTGGTGGTAAGTAAGTTACTATTGTAGCCACAGCTGCCTTGGGGTAGACTGGAAGTGAGGCTGCCAATTTGCACCATTGCCCCCCAATCACCACCAATACTCACTCACACACTGTATTTATACTAGGAAATGTGGGTGAGTGAAGTTTGCATTAGAGCCACTGCTGCCCCCTTGTGGCACCTGCTAGTTTTCAGACTGTAGACTGTAATGATGTCATATCTCCAGATGGGGGGGCATGAGACATATCCAAAAGGCAAATGCTAGTGATGGGAGTTTGGCTCTTTTAGGGGATCCAAATCTTTTGGATCCGTTCATTTCAAAGAGCTGTTCAAAAGACTAGCTCTTTTACTGCTAACCAGGCCCAACCCTGCCCGGCTTCCAACATCAGGCATCGACAAGGTTGTACAGCCACCCAAAATGTCGACAGGTTATAGCTCATTTTGTGATATAGCTAAGAATGTATGTAACAGTATCTGTGTATCTGATATCCCCAAGTCACTTTGATCGAATAAAATTATTAAAATGTATTTCAGAACAGATAAAATGGTGTTTCATTTGCACTCTTTATTTAACAGTTGTGGGATGACGAATACAAAAAAAAAAAGTATTCAATTTCATGGGTTTCAGTTTCCTGTTTATAGATGCCATTTTGAGGACTTTTCACCATTCAAAAGATAAAATACACAGGCTGTCCAAGAAGTCGCTTTACAAAAAAATACAAAAAATAAAAATAAATACTAAGGCAATTGATAATATATCTTGGTCAGAATTGTTCTATCGTACTCAGTGGTTTCTAATGTTTTCTAATGACTTAAAGAGTGAAGTCTTTGGACCTATCATGTAAAATATCCACAGATAATGATTCATGTTGAAAATAGTTCTGAACACTAAATGCAGTTATGAGACATAATGAAAAAAGTTATTTTGGAGAATGTTTTATTTGAAGATCTAAGAGTAAACGAGGAGAAGCACGCACTGTTTTAACTGTGGGTCCTCTCTCCTCCCACCAACAAAACACATCAGACATGAACCCCTCCACAAAAGGTCACAAGACTTAGAAAACATTGCCACTCCCTAAACACGCCCTGTCTGCTTGTACCAGGAAGATCTTATTGCTTTTTTTTGGGAATGTTCCACAGTATAGTATCAAACATATCTATCTTGTATTTATTAAATTACAGGAGTTTTTATTGCTTAAAAATTTAAGTCCAGAATGACGAGGCTCATTGCAGCATTTACAGAGAGAGGGGTGACACTTTCAATGTAAAGTGAATTGGAGCCGATGGAAATGGAAGTGACCCATGCTCACTTTCTATTTGGGAAACGGTGGTTAGCGCATTAGCTATGTCCATTTATATATACAGTCTATGTGACGCCATAACATCGCCATGGAGACGAGCAGGGGTGGACCATTCATTAGAAACATTAAAAAAACACACTTATTAGACGGAGATTTTAATGATGGACTGAATGGATCACAAAGTAATTCACAGCATTTTGTCAAAGCTCATGAAATGCCAGATATATTATAGCCAACAACACATTTTAGCAGGTTTTATGTTATATACTGTAGTCAGACGATTCTCTGATGAAGTAGAAATAATGAACAAATGTTGAGTAGAGCTAAATGGTAAACAGCAGAAACCCAGTGAAGGTGTTGTAGTGAGCTTGGTCATCATACACTAGTCTGTTAGCTTGTAGCTCCACGTACACAGTGTCTCCGGCCTCTAGGGGGAGCACTGCTGCGTTACTGCCCGTGTCATTGGCGTCAGATCCTGAAACATCCCATATAGAGACTATCTGCTCCCCATTCTTCCGCAGGATCAGGACCGAGTTGGGAGTTGACTGCAGGTTGTTGAACATTGTGAAGCGGAAAAAGTAGACCCCCTTCACTGTCGCTGTAAAGATGCCTGTAAATATAAACCTAATCAATATTTTCAATTTAATTTAAGTAAATGAGTCAGACTAGAGCCACAGAGCATGTGCAAAACAGGTAAAAGAAGAAGAAACAAAGCTGGAGAATTGTTGAGTCTTTTGGTTAAATTAAACAAAGACAAACTAGACAAAATAATGTTTTTGATTTAATTTTAGTAGTTTTTATTGCAGTTGGAAGAACATTTGGCCTTGCTGAGAGTGGGCTTGCATCTCCACAAACCTGACTCTTATTAGTCTGGGGCAATATCTACCTGCTTCTTTCTATGGCAATGCTGTTCATTTGGCTATAATATTTAACATAAAATCTATCCATGGAGAATTTTTAAAAGTATGGTTTAAAACTTTCCATGAAACTCATGCAGGTGACATGCCACCTCCATAAAGTTACACACTGTACCTTTAATCAGTCGACAGATTCTGAGAGCAGAGTTTTCAGGCAGTGCCAGTGAGTTACTTGATATAAGAAAAACGTTGATTTGTAGGCTGGTGAGTATGTGGAGTAGAAATTGAGGAAAGTTCTGTACCTGTAGCTGGATTGTAGTTGCTGCCAAAGTTGGCGTAGACTTTCTTGTACTTCAGAGGAGTGGCAGTGTTGACCGGCCCCAGTGTCTCCAGAGCCAGTTTCATAGAGAGATGCAGAAAAGGCAATTTTAGGAGTACCTGAAAGAGCGCAATTCATTAATGGGTAAGGTCCATTGCAAGCACTGTGCCGTCTTAAAATGTGAAACAAAAACTACTTAAATTTCATCAGTTCAACAGCTGCCCAAAGTTATTCCTCCCTTAGCTAATGCATTCCAAGCAATTATTCACCTCAGTGAGTTTATATTAGTGTCAAGACCACACTACTATCAGGGCCACGGCCCATCTGCACCATGGCCCATCAGGAGCATGGCCCATCGAGACCAAATCAAGAACATCTTTGTCATTTTCTGCATTTGTTTATATTTTACTGTCATTGGATTATCTCCATTTCATCTGATTAATACTGATTTAAGATTAAAATCCAAACACACTGCACTGTACTGAAACACTCTGCAGCCCTTTTTTCGGATCCTCACCAACAAGTTGAGAACCCCTGTTTTAGGCTAACTTCCACTTGCACTTTACAAACTGCTTCAAAATGAGTAGGATTTTAAGCATGTTAACACTTTTGTTTCACATTTGTAACTGGAGTTACATCTTACTGGATCTGCAGTGATGTTCTCCAGCCTCTGCTCACTTACTACACCAAACGCATCATGATAAATGGATCTGTGCACTTTTATCAGGCAAACCTCATCCCACATGTCGTAGTCTTCTGCGCGAACACTGTAGCATAAGTTTAGATTAGTTTTTTCTCTGAGTTTGGCCTTGGTATAATCAGCGCGTAATGAGGAGGGAGCCTACGTGCGCTATATAAGGAGGACAGAGAGCAAAAAGGCAAGGAGAGGTGTGATGTGAGGCACACGGGCAGGTGGGGCGTTTAAACAAAAAGCCTGCACTGTGACTAAAAGACCCACAGCAAAAATCAAACTATCAACTGACCTACTACAGTCATAATTCTTACCAGAGTGATGCTCTTCAGCTGAGTGAGTTCTGTCTCCGTCTGGTCCAGTTGGGTTTCCACTTGGGTCATTTTGTCCATGAGATTTGCCACTTTCTCTGTCAGAGCTCCCACAGCCATAGACACAGAGCCATCGCAGCATTGAGCAGGTTTGACCCCATTCGGATTGTCCTGGGCCCCATTCACTGCACAACTGATCAGAAACAACAGGACTACAGTCTGCATCATGTTTGTGGTTGAGATTCTTCTTTGCTTTTGCAATATGAGGGTTTTCAGTCTAAGTGTATGTTTTACCCACAAGATCCTCCCAGAAATGTTCTGATCCCTCCCACTCACATTTTTCCCATTTCAGCTCAGTTTTTAGACATAGGCAATCATGGGATCTTGTATTAAGCAGAGGGATTACACAGACATTAAAAGTTTCCTTGTCAAAGTTCAAGAAGCAAGACCTTCAGGCCTGGCTGGACTGGGAGAAGAAGCCCTAGACTTTTTGATCTTGATTTCAATGAACAGGCTCACTACCAGCTGCAGCTCTGAACATGCTGCCGCTCAGGACAGGAGCTCCTGCATCAGGACCGGGACCACATCAGTGTGGGGGGCACATGTGTGTGAGGCTGTGGTGGACTCATGGTAGAGTGTCTACAGCCAGGGAAAGCTGAATAAGAGTGTTACATCAGGACCATGTGTGGTGTTGTGCACAGGAATCACAATGACCTGCCCAAAAAGTGCCTAGGCCCACCGGGAAAAAACTCCTGGTGCGACAAATTAATATGTGTTTTAAAGTTAAGCTTAAAGTTTTTGTCAAGCCAAAACTCAAGATATTTTTAGGTGATGACTCTTTCAATCAATGTACCATTTAGTGCATAAAGACTTGTAGCTTGCACATCACTTAAATGTTTTTTTTTGTTTTTTTTTTGTTTTTTTTATTTGAAAAAATCATAAACTTTTAAATGTTTTATTTGCATTCAATAATTTAAGATTTTGGATTTTATTAATATCTTATCTATAATTGGACTTAGCTTAAAATCTCATCAGCAGAGGGAGCACTTCTATACAAAACAGCACTGTCAGTATATAAATGTATGAGACTTGTAATAAAATGATGCTTATATTTTATCATCTAATAAACTGTATGCTTGAAGTGTGTAACTGAACTGAAAAACAAATAATGGGAGCGCAGGTGAAAGGTCAAAAGCTTTGTAAACTGAACTGAAAGATAAGAAAAGTCATGTCTGTGTGGGATGGAAACCGGGTGTTGTTCTGATAAGTATGCTGGAAAAACATAGGCTGTAGGCTTGTATTGGTTATTTTCCGACTGTAAAGTGAAAAAGGGATTGGCCTTTAACTGGCTGATCACCAAATAGTCTTGTGGGACCTTGCTGATCAGATGCTCATGACATGGGGAATAACTCAGCAGTGCTCCCCCTAGAGCAGGGGTGTCAAACTGAAATGGACAGGGGGCCAAATGAAAAAAAACTGCTACAAGCCAAGGGCCGGACTGATCGAATGTTCATTGAAAAAATGTAAAATGACCGCACATAGTCTAGTGAACCTAATTGAACCTACTGAAAACCTAACAAATATATTACTATATGATCGGATAAATAAAGCAATATTTTCTTATGGCTCTGTCAGTATTTTTTTTATTTTCAACAGGCACAAAAGACAAACTTCCTTTATATAAAAATCCCCATAACCTGCACATTAAATGAATGAAGTGGGATTATTCAAGGCACCATCAGTGTATTTTCTCAGGGAAATGACAAAAGTAGGATAAATTTACTTCAAAGAAATAAATAATATCAACTATTTTCTATCAGTCACTCAACTAAAACATTTTTAAAACATAATTTGATTGAAATACAATAAAAATGAAGTGCAAAACTCTATGGACGAGAGAAAAACAACACTGTCTGTGTCTCCCACAGAGTCAGTTTGGTTTTAAACACCTTCACTGTCCTACACATGTCAGAGACATGACCCCCGACCTGCAGCTGCAGGTTCATCACATTCAGACTCGTGATGTCACAGAAAACACATTTCACACAAACGTTTCGTCTCAGAGTTGTGTTGTGTCTTTCCCTTTGCTTTCCAAGAACAGACAAATCTCCTCACGCAGCTCAAACATCTTTGCAGCACGTTTCCCTGGTTTATCCGTGGCACCTCAGTGTGACAGGACAAATCACCAGCTCCGTTTATAACTCGCTCAGAAATGTTTTGAACCGGCGATGATTTTGGCTCTGATAAAGTTAACTGCAGCGTGATGGTCTCAGGACATGTTCAATTGTCAAGGCTTTACCACAGAACGACTCCTGGTGAATGACACAATGAGAAACTGTCAGCTCACCTGTGACGTTTTCCCCCTGCATCTTTTCCCGTGTCCGCGCCACCGGTCTGCCTATACGCATATATCTAATGAGCACGGTGTGAAGCTGATTATTAAAAATTGGGAATTTGAAGTTAGTTTTAATTGTATTGTACTGATTAAAGAAATGGGTACAGACACAAATAGTCGGTGAGTATATAAGTCAGAGTCATCATATTATGTTAAGCATGGGAAGAGGAGAAATGAAACAGTCCTTTTGCTCAGATGCTAAACTCTCATTTATATATTAGAATTGTGGTAAGAATAAGAGGTGCCATTTCTCATAGTTAATCATGTGCAACACGTCCACACACATGCAGACCGTCAGTTTGCACTTGTAAATTAGCACCCAGTTTGTTAAGTGAGATTGTCTTTTACAGTTGGCAAATAGATTAATACAGAGTGAAGTTCCTGAATAAACAGGATACATTTTATATTGCACCATTGCACCCACCACCAATAAAGGCACAAGTATAAATTGAGTCACCATTTCACACCGAAAGCATATTCACTACAAACATGATGCAGGCTGTAGTCCTCTTGTTGCTGATCAACCAAACTGGACCAGACGGAGACAGAACTCACTCAACTGAAGAGCATCATCTTGGGTAAGAATTATGACAACACAACTTGTTACGTCACTAATTGCATTATGTACTGTTTTGTTGAGCCTTTGGTCAAGACATTGACCTTGTTCATGTAAATGTCAGGCCCTCCACAAAAGGAGGGAATCAATACTGAATTGGGCGCAAACTCGGAGGAGGTGAGAGACCGGAGGACCGCTGGATCCTATTACAGCGCGTACAACTACTACTGGATGACGTTATTGCCGTCTAGTGCAGGTCCGCACGGCGCTGTAGCCAGGAGGAGCCAGGAGCAAGCTGGGGAACCCCACACAACATTCGGCCCTTCTGTGTCATCATTGTACTTTTTTATATGAAGTATTTTATCGTGTTTTTTTAACTTTTGTAATAAATGTTTAAAATTGCACTCTTGGCTGAAGTCACTGCTCACCCCTGTGATTTACCTGGGAGCCCTAGACTCCTCAAACCTAGGTGGCGTTGCTGGGACTAATTTGGGAATAGCATTAGTGGGATATCCAATTGTTGTAAGAAGGGGGTTCCCCTCTCGGGCCACATAAATAGTGTATACACTATTTTGAGTCTAAAACTATAAAATTACCCAAGAGTCCATTGTCCAAAAGGCATTATTACACAATAAAATGGAAAGTCCCACTAAGCCAGAAAAGGTAAGTAATGACTAATGTATATAGTTTACAGAACCAGGAATTTCCTGGCTGCTCAAGTATAAAAGGAGCCACCATTTCACAGTGAGAGGATTTAGACACAAACATGATGCAGACTGTAGTCCTCTTGTTGCTGATCAGCTGTGCAGTGAATGGGGCCCAGGACAATCCGAATGGGGCCAAACCTGCCCAATGCTGCGATGGCTCTGTGTCTATGGCTGTGGGAGCTCTGACAGAGAAAGTGGCAAATCTCATGGACAAAATGATACAAATGGAAACCAAACTGGACCAGACGGAGACAGAACTCACTCAGCTGAAGAGCATCACTCTGGGTAAGAATTATGACAACACAACTTGTTACATCACTAATTATATGCATTATGTACTGTTTTGTTGAGCCTTTGGGCAAGACACTGCATTCACCTTGTTCATGTAAATGGTGGTCATACACCTGTCAGGCCCTTTACAAAATGAGGGAATCAACACTGAATTATCATAGGAAACATAATGAGTCACGTTGTGTTATTTCAGGTACTCCCAAAGTGGCCTTTTCTGCATCTCTCTATGAAACTGACTCTGGAAACACTGGGGCGTTCAACACTGACACTCCTCTGAAGTACAAGAATGTATTTTCCAACTTTGGCAGCAACTACAATCCAGCTACAGGTACGTGGGAGCAGTAGAAAATAAAGAACACACTGTTGTTGAGGGCTCTGACAGAGAGATGTTATAGTGCAGCAGAAGTACACTGGTCACAATAACGAGCTTTGAAGTGTGATACATTTTAAGTGTCACCAAATATTCTTGTGAGGGGCTATAAATATTCAAGTTTCACTATTTTTCTAGGAATTTTCACAGCACCCATCAAAGGCGTGTACTTCTTTCGCTTCTCAATGCAAAGCAGCCATGTTCCTAATTCAGTTGTGAGCCTGAAGAAAAATGGGCAGCGTGTGGTGTCTGTGTGGGACACTGCAACATCAGATGGTAATGACATGGGCAGTAACGCAGCAGTGCTCCCCCTAGAGGCTGGAGACACTGTGTACGTGGAGCTGGCAGCAAACAGAGAGATATATGACGATGCAATGAACTACAACACCTTCACTGGATTCTTTCTGTTTTCTCTCTAATCTTAAATTCTTTCTTTGTTTCTTTCACATTCATATATTATCAAACTCTGATATCTTAATCTCTGTCATTTCCTTTTCCATGAATATCACAGTTTTTGCAAGTAACAACTAACTGACCATTAAATTACATTAAATCTGGTTACAAACATGACCAAATATTAATAGTCCCTATGGTGTGTATCTTGTATCTTTCAATAAAACATCCAAAACTGCAGGGTTATGTCTTGTACCTGTTTTATTGGAATAATTGAGCAGTCAGCTGCCTCTCCTTTAATTACTGTTCAACCTTTTTGTGTATGGACTGAATGGGAAGAATTAGCTATTCTTTCACATCTGTCACTCTTACACATTTAAAACTATTAACTAAAAATTGAGCATTCACCTCATTATCTGTGTAAACCCTCAGTCGTCCAGGTCTGATCCATAGCAAAAGACGTTAAAATCTTTCAACTGGACTTTCACTCCTACAGCAATTTGTCCAGTTGACAGATTTTAACTTCTTCTTTTACCACATTCACCTCATTACAGTGGCACCCCTGGAGGTTCCTCTTTTCTGTGGTACACTTACACACTCATGACTTGTAGTTGGGAAGACGAGGACGCTGCACTCAGATGATCGAGGTTTGACTCCGGCTCTGAACTTGTCCCTGATAATTGCAGGATTTATTACCCAGCATGCCTGAGATGAGTTCAACTTCATTTTGTGAGCAGAGAAACTAACTTGTAACCAATGGTAACCCAACTTAAGGTTGCTGGCTAATCTCTGTGCACAGTCTGTTGAAATACTACAGTAGTTCTTATAGGAGTGACTACGTGATGACAGTCTGCTTTACCCTCATATTCAGTTTTTTGGCATGTTTCAGCTCCTTAACACTTGGTATCTCTTCACGATTGTCAGATTATTCCCTTTCTTGCAATTACTTTTCACATATGTCACCCTTATAGTTTTTAAACTTTGAATTAAATAGAATATTTCGATTTTCAATTGTAAATAATTATATATTTGATGAAACAATATAATTTCTAATTGCATTTTCATGATGTCAGTTACTGTTATAGTAGTGTGGAGATAAAATAGAGATCAGGCAGGGAAAAAGATATGAGAAGGAAGGAGAGGTTACGTTTTAGAAATGCGTAGGAATGACATGAGTGGAGTCCAGACAGAGACGGGTTCTATCAGCGTTTGATTAGTGATGTTTTAGAGAGATTCTGTTGAAATATGATCCATGAGAAGGTTTTTTCCAATGTGTAATGTTTGTGTTTCCTGGTTTTCCGATTCATAGTCATAGAATAGATGTCCTGGATGACCTGAGTCCAGAAGTTGACAATAGGAGCGACGGATCGAGCTCGCTCCCATTTGATTGACGTGCTTGAAGGATATTTGTCTGACAGTGAAATGAATCTATAAATTCTTGAGAGAAGTCTTTTAGTTGAAGTCAAATTGATTAATCTGACACCACTGGAGGGAGTTGCAGATTGATAGAAATACTCTGGAGGGTGGAAATGATTGTTGGTTTAACTTGAAGGTATTCTGGAGACTTGTTAGTTTGCTTCCAATGCCATGCTCCTGGTACTGGTCTTTTTTTTGCTGGTGAAGTCCAGTTTATTCCAGTAGTGATTTGATTCCATTTCCACCAGACTGCCAGTGTAGAAGATATTGTTAAAAAAAAAAAAAAAAATGTAAAAATTTAAACAGGATTGCCATTTTAATGATCGACATAAAAGGTAGGTCTGAGACTGAAGTGTTATTGCATAGAAACTGCTCTATGCTCAGCCAAAAAGACGGTTTAGAGTTGATCCATTTGATAATATGTTGTAACTAATTTGCAATCAGTCATTGATAAAAATTTGGAGCTGTGACCCTCCCGTTGGGCTTTGGAGTTTGTAAAGTACAGAGTTTGATGCATGGTGTTCAAACTATTGAGTCATGTGAGGTCAACCAGGAAGTAAGTGGGTGGACCAGAGTCATTCTAAAGAGAGAGAGAGTTTATTTTCAGAAGAATCATCATTTTCACTGTGTTTATTCGGCTAATGAGTGTGAGAGGCAAACTGATCCAATGCAGAAGGTCGTCAGTCAATGTTGTAAGTAATGAAGTGAAGTTGAGGCTGATTAACTCTGACAGCCTGGAGAAAATCCTAACTCCCCAGTATTGTGCAAACAGAGACAGGGAGTTTATGGGCAGTTGTATCTCCAATAGAAGAAGAATTGAGAATTCATACCAGTTGATAGAGTAGTCTGATATTTTGGAGAAAGAGTCTATGACATTTACAGTTTCTTGTAGAGAGAAAATTGGGTTTTGGAGGTAAAGCAATATATCATCAGCAAAGAGACTGATTTTATAGAGAACATTTGGATTTTGTAGAGTCTACCTGCAATAGAGGGATTCTGATGGATAAC
The DNA here is from genome assembly GCA_019594935.1 of Periophthalmus modestus. Taxonomy (NCBI): domain Eukaryota; kingdom Metazoa; phylum Chordata; class Actinopteri; order Gobiiformes; family Gobiidae; genus Periophthalmus; species Periophthalmus modestus. The sequence continues at coordinate 27,712,782 of JAIEZT010000019.1, read as the reverse complement.
TGCAGCCAGTGGTTTGATGAATATAGTGAAGAGAGATGGGGAGAGTGGACATCCTTGTCTAGTCCCTGTGTGTCTGGAGCCCTGTTAAACATGCACTTGGTTTTATTTGAATGATTTAACCATTGCCTCATAACAATAAAAAAAAACTTTGTGTATTGTCGATTCATGTCAGTCTTTTAATTAGGCAGAGGAAACACTGTTTATTTGTGTAATATTAATTGACTGCTTAGAAATAACATTGGTGGAAAAATGTATCACAAATTTAAGATAAACCAATGTTTTTTGGGTGTTTATCACATTAAACATGAATTATCCTGCTGAGTATGTAACACCTATACATTAGTTAAAGCACATAGTGTTTTCTCTATTTTATCAAGATCACATCATTTAAACTGGTGATATCAGTAAACATTACAGTGCAGGGCTTTATAGTTAAGTATATTTTTATAAACATCTCAAGGGACCTTTTTGATTATATAAAAAGGTGAAAAGTCAATCAGATGCCCAGATATTGCAGAAGGTGAAATCTACGCAATCTATCGTAAGTAACACCCGTGCTACGTAAGGGTTTCTCATGTTTAGTTGGCTTAGTTTTAAGATAAATCATAGTCTATGATTTAATTTAATGACAAAAAAACTTCAAAAGTGGACTTAGTATCACTCATATGACTGATTTAACACTATCAATATGGCATCCATGTCAAATTTTGTCATGTGGTTGCATTAAAATTGTGTATGTACTGTTTTAAGTCTAAAACTATAAAATTGCCCAAGCGTCCATTGTCCAAAAGGCATTATTACACAATAAAATGGAAAGTGCCACTAAGCCAGTAAAATGTGAATGACTAATGTATATAGTTTACAGAACCAGGAATTTCCTGGCTGTCAAAATGCTCAAGTATAATAGGAACCACCATTTCTCGGTGAGAGGATTTAGACACAAACATGATGCAGACTGTAGTCCTGTTGTTGCTGGTCAGTTGTGCAGTGAATGGGGCCCAGGACAATCCGAATGGGGCCAAACCTGCTCAATGCTGTGATGCCTCTGTGTCTATGACTGTGGGAGCTCTGACAGAGAAAGTGGCAAATCTCATGGACAAAATGACACAAGTGGAAACCAAACTGGACCAGACGGAGACCGAACTCACTCAGCTGAAGAGCATCACCTTGGGTAAGAATTATGACAACACAGCTTGTTACGTCACTAATTATATGCATTATGTACTGTTTTGTTGAGCCTTTGGGCAAGACACTGCATGCATCTTGTTCATGTAAATGGTGGTCATACACCTGTCAGGCCCTTTACAAAAGGAGGGAATCAACACTGAATTGTCATAGGAACCGTGATTGTTGAGAGTCACGTTGTGTTATTTCAGGTACTCCCAAAGTGGCCTTTTCTGCATCTCTCTATGAAACTGGCCATGGAGACACTGGGCCGTTCAACACTGGCACTCCTCTCAAGTACAAAAATGTATTTTCCAACTTTGGTAGCAACTACAATCCAGCTACAGGTACATGGGAGCAGTAGAAAATAAGGAACACTGTCGTAATGCAGGGCGAAATTGGACCAAGATATGCAGGACTTGGGGAAGGTTTACAGTGTTTATTTAGAGTAGTGTTAATATCACAATGAAGGTAGATTCAGAGCGGAGAACAGGGTGCAGGTCTGAGTCCGGGGCGGAGCGCGGGGAGCAAAAATACAAAAACTAGGAACAGCTAGATAGTCACTTGGACAGAAGATCTGGACCCAAGTGTTAGGTCCTGGCTCCTCTTATCCACGGCAGGTGGCGTTGATTGCGCTGATGAGTTCCAGGTGTGTGCAGGAGGAGCCAGGAACTCCACCCAGCTCCAGACTCAGGCAGGTGAAGGAGGGAAAAAGCAAGACAGGAGGCAAAACACGGAGCAGGAACACGTGGATCGTGACAAACACACTGTTGTTGAGGGCACTGATAGAGAGATGTCATAGTGCAGCAGAACTAGGCTGGTCAAAATAACAAGCTTTGAAGTGTGATACATTTTAAGTGTCACCAAATAGCCTTGTGAGGGGCACTCAATATTCAAGTTTCACTTTTTTTCCTAGGAATTTTCACAGCAACTATCAAAGGCGTGTACTTCTTTCGTTTCTCAATGCACAGCAGCCATTCTCCTAATTCAGTTGTGAGTCTGAAGAAAAATGAGCAGCGTGTGGTGTCTGTTTGGGACCTTGTCACATCAGATGGTAATGACATGGGCAGTAACGCAGCAGTGCTCCCCCTAGAGGCTGGAGACACTGTGTACGTGGAGCTGGCAGCAAACAGACTGGTCTACGACGATGCAAATAACTACAACACCTTCACTGGGCTTTTGCTGTTTACTCTCTAATCGTAAATTCTTTCTTTTGTTTTTTCACATATTTTATCAAACTCTTTTTAAAAAATTGTATTCACCAAAACTCTGATGTCTGATGTCTTGTAATATAAACCATTTTTTGTGACATCTTAAACCATTGTATTATTTTTGTTATTTGTTCTACCATTGAAATTACTCCACATGGCATGAGAAATACTGCATCTTGTATCTTTCAATAAAACATCCAAAACGTATTTTTTTCCTTCTCAACTTTTAATTTCATTTAAATTGGTTTAATCGTCCCTTATGAGACATGTTTTATGTTGGTGCCGTAATGGGACACATATCCATTGCTTGTCTCCTGTGAATTTGGTTTTTGTTTGGTTTAGTTTGAATTGATTTACTCTGCTTGTTGTTTACCAAAGGCTGTTTCCCTGTGATTCTAACGCTTTGTTGGTAAATCATTCATCTTGTACTGGCCTCGTAGAACCCCATTTCTACTATTCAGGAGTCAAACACCTCCCACAGATGGTGCCAGGACATTTCAATTTACACTGTAAGCTGTGTAGAGCATAGGTTATATATACTGTAAGCTATACATTTTAGTCTTCCTGAAGATATAATGTCAATTTTATGATGATTATTTATGTTTTGATTTGTTGTATTATGATTTTAATGTCTTTCTTATTCTGTAAAGCACTTTGAATTACTTTGTGTACAAATTGTGCTATACAAATAAACTTGCCTTGCCTTATCTTCTTCAACTTATCTTCTAAGTTGATACTTAAATACACCAATTTAAGTCTTAAAACATGAAATGTAATTGGATAATTGCCCACTGTCCAAAAGTCCAAGCGCATTATTGCACAATGAAAAGTCGCCCACTAAAACCTCACACGAATCATAAATAAGTAATAAGTTAATGGTTAAAGGTACAGGCATAAAAGGAGCCACCATTTCACAGTGAGAGGATTTAGACACAAACATGATGCAGGCCTTAGTCCTTGTCTTGCTGTTGATCAGTTGTGCAGTGAATGGGGCCCAGGACGATGTGAATTGCGCCAGACATGCTCAATGCTGCGATGGCTCTGTGTCTATGGCTGTGGGAGCTCTGACAGAGAAAGTGGCAAATCTCATGGACAAAATGACACAAGTGGAAACCAAACTGGACCAGACAGAGACAGAACTCACTCAATTGAAGAGCATCACTCTCGGTAAGAATTAAGGTTAAAGCCATAGTATGTTCTCACCAAAAATAGAGTAAATTATGTAGAGGGAGTGTGGGTAACTGACATAAAGAATGGGATTAAGTTTATTATCAGGTTAAAATAGTGGGATATTTCATTGATTATATCTACAATTGTAGTTATACAAGTTCACCAAGTTTTGGGTTTTTTTTGTTTTGTTTTAAGTTTTTTGCATTCTATTGACCCATATCTGGACATAAGATTTATTTTTTTGAACAGAAAGTGGCTCTCACTTTAAATGAAGGTATAGGGTTGGTACTGCTATGCATTATATACTGTTGCTGATGAACAAATCTCATGGACAAAATGACACAAGTGGAAACCAAACTGGACCAGACTGAGACAGACCTCACTCAACTGAAGAGCATCATTCATGGTACGAATTATGACAACACAACTTGTTACGTCACTAATTATATGCATTATGTACTGTTTTGATGAACCTTTGGGCAAGACATTCACCTTGTTCATGTAAATGGTGGTCATACACCTGTCAGGCCCTCTACAAAATGAGGGAATCAACCCTGAATTGTCATAGGAACCATAATTGTTATGAGCCACTTTGTGTTATTTCAGGTACTCCCAAAGTGGCCTTTTCTGCATCTCTCACTGAAACTGGCTCTGGAAACACTGGGCCGTTCAACACTGCCACTCCTCTGAAGTACAAGAATGTATTTTCCAACTTTGGGAGCAACTACAATCCGGCTACAGGTACATGGAAGCAGTAGAAAATAAAGAACACACTCTTGATGCTGGTTCTGAAAGATGAGAAACATCTATATTGAAACTTTCAATAACATTTTGTGACATGGACACAATAAAATGAAGCAAACCCTTTTCTAAGTAAATCATATTGTGAGAAACATGAGCTACAGCATAAATATGAATCATGGGGCGAGTGTTCACTCCACAATTCTTACGCAGGGTGGCTCCAGACTGTCTTTCCAGGAGGGGCCTTAACTGTTCGGCTGCAGTAGGCCTTGAGCCGAGAGCGTCTATCTGCTTTTGTTAGTGAAAACATAGATCTCCATCGAGGGAGGACACAGAATTCAACATATAAAGTAGAATATATCGTTCTCTCTAACAAAAAAACTTGAGATTTTAGGACATTTTCACTAAATTCACATTTAATGTCATTTTTTTTTCAGGCAGACACCCATGATCGTGAAACAATAGTACAACTCATATGTCAATAGTATGTCAACAGAACAATCCACACAGCTGCTCACTCACAACATCAATAAACGAAGATCACGGCGGCTTCTGGAGGCCGGCTCCAAATCAGAGTCATTTTTAAGGTGTTAGAAGATGATGAACATGTCTTTAAGGTGTTAGAAGATGATGAACATGTCTTTAAGGTTTTAAAAGATGATGAACATGTCTTTAAAGTTTTAGGTGATGATGAACATTTCGTTCAAGCCTGCTTTGCAAACAACAAATGCATAATTTTCAGTGTCAACCACTGTGTCATTGTAATGCCACCACACAGCTCTATGTTTATATTCAGAATAGTGATGCACTTTTTCCACTTTTTGAACAGTTTGTTGGAGCCCCTTCGTAATCCATTACATTACCAGTGCTTTTTTTCCTTAGGCTATGGCAAAATAAGAGCCAATAAAGGGCTGTGTAAACGCACTTCTAATGGTTGATCATGAATAAATACTCATTAACAAAGAGACTCAGTGTAGTGTGCGAGTATTATCATTAGTCTATTACCTTAGATTTCAGATTGTAAGCTACATACATTACAAATGGCTGGTGCTGGCTGATCACCAAATCTCTCTATTTTTGTGATAACTATAAATATTGAATTTATTTCACTTTTTTCCCTAGGCTTTTTCACAGCACCCATCAAAGGCATGTACTACTTTCGCTTCTCCATGTTCAACAACCTTGAGGACCCTTCTAATTCAGTTGTGAGCCTGACAAAAAATGGCAGCGTGTGGTGTCTGTGTGGGACACTTCTGGATCAGATACTCGTGACATGGGCAGTAACGCAGCAGTGCTCCCCCTAGAGGCTGGTGACAACGTGTACGTGGAGCTGGCAGCAAAACAGACTGGTCTACGACGATGTAATGAACTACAACACCTTCACTGGGTTCCTCCTGTTCACTCTCTGATCTGAAAAGCTCTATATTATGCTATTTTCTGATCTATTGCTGCAAGAAAATACAATTACCAGTGTACTACATTAAAGATTGAACTAAGTAATAAAAGCTAGAAAAGTGTTTTAAGTGTTAATTTTCGCAGGGTGCCGCCATGATGGATTTTCTAATATTCACTGACTTTCTGAGTTGGAATTTCAAGATTGTGGCCCGTCACAAACAGACCTGGAGTTGTGTTTTGTTTCATTCACACAAATCCTGCATATTGAGAGTTCTTCTCTCAAAGTGAAACTCTGTTTTTTGTAATAAAGGAAGTGCTCCACTGTGTTTTTTAAACTCCATACATCTTCACTTGAATCATTTGGATAATTTCATTCAAACTCTACTGAACAAAAGGTAAAAGTTAGCTGTAACTTGAAAACTACCACTTCATGATATCACAAGTTGGAATAGAGCATTTGAGCTTTGGAGATGTGGACAGACTAATAAGAAATGGTTCAAACATGTGTGAATGAAACAAAAACACAACTCTGTGTGCTTTGATGAGCTAACATTATAACATGGCTTAAAGCTCACAAGAGCCAATTTTTTGTAATATAGGACCTTTAAAATTATTTTGTTGTCACATTCGTATTTTATTAGCCTATAATGTCTCCATTTCTGTCATTTCATTTGCCATGAAATATCAGAGACAGCCACTTGACCTCTACCTACTTACCATTACCTAAGAGTGCCAAGCAGCTGTTTCTGAAAGCAAGTTACAGTATGTTTTTGCTATTAAAAGGTTTATCAAAAATAATTAAATAAATAAATAAGGTGTATAATTATAATACATATACATACATACACACAAACTGATCTTGTGCTTTTGAATGAAGCATGTCACAGACCCAACACTGGAAAAGTTACATAGTGCACCTTTAATTCAGACAAAAGTAGTCACAAGCCAAAAATGCTAATTATCATTTAAAAACAACATAAAAGGAAGCAAAAGGAACATATTTTATTCAAAAAACTATATAGATAAGCTACAACATTTTGCTGAGGTAGAGGTCAGGTCCGAGGTGCAGGTCAGGTCCGAGGTGCAGGTCAGGTCCGAGGTACTTGTGTGTAAAAATGTGACCAATAATTAAAAAGAACAAAACCAAAAAAAAAAAAAAAACCTAATATAATTTCTATTTACAAGTAATACAATAAATTAATCTGTGATTCATAAATAAATGCAATATCAAAAGTATAGGTCAAACTTTGTGTGTGCAATAGGGAGAGACCTATGTTTCAACACTATGGTCAAGTTGGTTTCTTTGTGGATTTTGTTGGACCGTTTTTGTAAAGCGCAGCAGCTCTGGATTCAAAAGCATTGACCATTTCTTTGGCAACTTCTTCAAAAAATACTCTGGCCAGCTGAGAGTGGAGCAGCGACTTGAACTCAAAGGAAACCTAGAGAATACAAAATATAAGTGTTAAAACAGTATTCACCTTATTCAAGTTGCCGTGGGAGCTGCCATCATCATTCGGGTCGTACTATTTTGCATGAAGCTGCTGATGTTGACAGTAAATAGGTTCTACAGGGGCTACAGAGCCATTTTAAAGCCTCCAGATAATCAGACCAGTGTTGACTTGTTGGTCACATGAACATAAAACATTTACACAAATCAGTCTACTTTATATCAGATTTTGGTGGCAAAGCTTTTCTCAAATTTCTCCACTGAAATGAATGGGATTCCCGCTTAATTGGAAGTACCACCACAAAGAAAGTGCATTTTAGTCGCATTTAGAAACAAAAGTGAGCACGACCGAATAAGGCAAATCATTGAACTGTAAACTAATCTAAGGTTCACAGCTGTTTTGGTTTGATCCAGGTGTATTTCTTAAAATGGAGGAGCAATTTTGGCACGATTGGTGAGGTCTTCAAGTCGAAAGAGGAACAAGATTCACGGTTTGGGGAGGAGGGACAGACATTGTTAGGATAGGCCTGTATGAATAGGGCTTGTGGGTATTTAGAGGTGTGGTTGTGGTTCGCTGAAGAGGAGCAGAGAAGGAGGCATGGTCCTGCTCCTGAGTCTCAGTCAATCATATTAATTCTATTAACGATTAGATTTGGTGATATATGTTTTAATAGTTGGACTTGGATTCAAAGTACATATTGTCCAGATGCATTAACCTTAGCTCAGCGGTCCATATTTCAGTTTTGTCTCCAACACGAGATTCTCATGCATTTCAGAACATGTTTGCAGACGTCTAAACTACAGGGTTAGCAAGTTTTAAGAAGATATTTGTCATTTGAAAAGGACTTTAAAATTGCAGCTTTTTCAATTTGCTGTGTAGGATGATTTCAAATTGCGTTTTTGATTTGATTGCGATTAATCTTGCCCTAGGATGTAGAAACAAACTAAAAATGAGCTTCTCCACTTCTGGTCAGATACTGGTGGACACTGTCTTATATCTGTCTGAAGGAAGACGTTAACTAAAGAGATTTGAAATTTAGTCTAGAATCAACCTTAAAGTTAAAAGCATGTCTTAACCTTCGAGCTCAAGAAAAACACTGCCATCTATTGGTCAAAGAGTGTAAATGCAGCAGGAATTTCTCACCCTTAAACAGAGCCGGACATCCTGACATGTTGTGTGCCCCTGTTTAAATATTGTTGCCGTTTTTCCTGAACCTTTTAAAGTTGTTCTCAAACTGTATATAGTCCTATTTTAGCCTGTGTTCATTCTTGCAGATAGTTACCACATAAACCTGGAACTAAACGGGACCAAACAAGGGCTACATCATCGTTCATCAAATCAGGGCCTGAATAATTATGCTAAATATGACTCAGTAGTTCACATTTACTGTACTTCAACAGACTAAGCTAACAAACTGTAAACAACAGGTGTGTTAGTTTCAGTGTAGTTTGTGTAGTCAGACAGATATAAGGGAGTGTCCAGCAGCGATATGACCAGAACTGAAGAAGCAGCCAAACGTCTTCACTCCTACAACTTTTATGGGATCATAGCAGGATGACGGAGGGATTACACAGATTTGGGATGCACAGATCCAACTTTTTCAGTTCCGATACTGAAGCTTTCCTTAAAACGTTACAACATGGTAGAAAAAAACAAAAAATAAACTATTGCATAACTACTACTGCATAATGCCTCTTTAGACAGCTCAGGGCCAGTATTCAAAGATGCTTAAACTTAAAATAGCATGCATTTTAAGTCTACTAAATATTTTTTTCGGTCTCCCTAACTTAACACAAGAAATAAGGGATTAACCTCCATTAACCTGCTTTTGAATTCAAGTCCCACAAATGTTATTTATGCTCCTTTTTATCCTTTTATCTATTGGTGGTTTTTGAAGATTCAAAAAAACATGTGTACATTTTTCAGGAGTAACCAAAAATCACTTTTCTGATGCAGGGTTTACTTGTCCCCATGAAGATGACATTTCTTTACCTGTAATGTTCCACAGTACGGCATTAAACTTCTTGCAATTCGTCATTTAATCAGGTGTTGCTGTCAGTACTTTCTTACTGTACGCGGAGACCTCCTCTCCACAGACCTGACCTGTAACTTGGCCCTGGGGGAGTTACGTACTTGTCTCCATGGATATAGGTATGTTTAATGCCATACTGTGACGCATTCCGGACATCTTCATAGAGAAAGCAGTGAGACGTACTCCAACAAAAAAAAGTTACCTCGTGCAGCTTTCTTGGCCGGTAATTTATACACTTCAAATTTAGCCAAACAGCAGTTAATTTTATATTTGGTATTTTATATTTAGCATAAAATTTACTTACAAAGAAGTCCACATTGCAGGAGTTTGGGGTGGGACCAGGGGAAAAACTCCAGACAGTCTCAAGATGGCGGAAGAGTGACCCGTCCCTACACACAGCCTGAGAAAAAAAAAAAAAAAGTCTTGTTCAAAATGGCCACCAACAAGAAAGACAAACATCATCTATCAAATGCTCCGATCTTTGTTACGCCCTACGAGAGCAGGCAATGTCAAGAATGTCATTAGATGTCTGCTATAAGTGTAAACACGTTTTTGAAAATGTAGGGCTCTCTTCAAAGTGCAAATTTTAAACAACCTCAAGAGCATCTAGACTGAAATATGAACTGATGAACTCGTACAAGAATCCCATGTATTTCAGAGCGTGTTCTTACCCGGACTTGGTGGTTTGGGATGTAGGTGAGCTCAGAGATGTAGCGTTCAAGGACAGGGGGAAATCCGACCATCAACTCCGCAAGAACCTGTCCATTTCTAGTCTTCGCGGTCCGAGACTTCTTACACCAAGGTACAAAATGGCTGTACTGATCAACGTCTGCCACTAAGTTGTAAATCTGCTCTGGAGTGTACCTAAAAAAAGAAAAAGAAATGTCAATGTTTATGGTAAAACTCTGCAGAATAATGTGGTTCATGATTTCAATGCAAATCTTTTAAAGTGCCTGTATTACACTAGTTTCTGATCTATGTTATAATGTTGTTTCCTGGAGTTGTGTTTTGTTTAACACACAAACCCGGGCACATTTAGACCTAGCAGGAGTTCTTCTTCCAAACTGCAAACACTCTGTTCCACCTTGTGATGTCATGTGCTACAGGAAACGCTCAGACTCACTCGCACATGTTTTAAATAACCCCGTTTATAGACAAAAACACAGCTCCAGATATGTTTTTGAGGAGGTAACAACATCATAACGCAGCTTTAGGGCCTTTGAGGAAGACACATTTTTGCAAGTTGGATATATTGCTGAAGTAAATACAGACGATAAACGATAATAGTGAAATTAATTAATGCCACTGACACAAAAACTATTCTAAAGCTGAAAAAATATGCTGCAATAAATAAATACACAGCGGAATGAAACACTCCAGTACTTAAGTTTGCATCTGTAATGGGTCATAGACGTTATTAATTCAACCCGTCATAAATTATGCTGTTGATTGTCCCATCTAACACAATGTAATGACCTGATATTTTGTGTTTAGTTCAGAGTTGACCTTTTGTTGTTCTAGACCAGGGCTGTCCCAAACTACGGCTATTGCATTGTGACACAGACCTAAAAAATAATCTTCCAAGTCTTATTAAACATAAACATACAGTGTCTCTGTCAAACCTGTGTTAAACCTCTGCACCATTGACTCCCTGTACTGACACTGATCTGTGGCCCTCAGTTTCAAATATGTTTCAGTATGTGGCCCTCGGTGAAAAAGGTTTGGACACCCCTGTTCTCGACTGTAAATGAGTCTAGAAGAATTATCAAAAAGACTGAAATATGAACTCAAACGAAGACAAGAATCCCATTACAGAACCCGTCTGTACAGATTTAAACTACAGGGTTAGCACTTTTTATGCAGAATAAAACAGGAGACAGGTTTGTTGCTTGTGGAGGAAATGTCAGTACTTTTGAAATGCCAACAGGACCAAAACAGTGCCGTGTTTCTCTTACCCAAACGTCCTGCATTCGGAGTGCTCCATCCTTCGCGGACTGACGGAGGCGGCCAGGTTAATGAAGCTACGTCTTGATCTGATTGGGGAGGAAACAGGGGCCAGAGGTAGAGCCATGACTCTGCTCAACAACGAACAACACGTCCCAGTGGGTCTGGAAGCAACACAAATCGAAATTATGACAACGCTATACCTGATCTAACTCAATGTCCACGCACAAACGACTTCACCACGATAAAACATGTTACTTCTTTCGGTAACACAATTCTACATAAGTACACAAAATAATGGCACTTTCTTTATGTTGCCATTAGAGATAGACGGGCCGATATTTGGACTTTTTAGCGTATCACCTACTGGCCTTAAATCTCCATCTGACTGATATCTTGTTTGGCCAAACCAGCTGCCTAAATGCACATAAATAATATATGTATAAAGCTTAATTTGAACATTTCAGTCCAAAGATGGTACAGCAAAACAAGTGAAACAAGTTTAGTTACCATAAGTTCTCATACTAGTTCTGATAAATCTCAAAATGGCATTAAAACTGTTCAGGAAAGGTCAAATTTTGTACTTTTAATGTGTTTTTTGCGGTATTGATATGTGCTTAAATGAATATCAGGTTAAATATTAGATAGAGGTGTTCCAGATGTTGCCTGGAATGTTCCACAGTATGGCATTAAACTGATTGATATCCATGGAAACAAGCCAGTGTTTCGTCAAGATCTAGTTAAACATTTATTCTTAGTAGTTTTAGTCAACCAGAAAATATATTTGCGTGGTTTTAGTCAACAAAATTAACACTGAGACAAGCAGAGGACGACATCAGGCCAAGTTACAGGTCAGATCTGTGGAGACGCAAGTAAGATTTATAGATTTCACAGAGACAATTAGAGTTTTATGGCAAATCGTGAGTTGTGTTTCGTTTCATTCACATGTTTAACACGCAAACCCTGCAGATTTAGGAGGAGCTCATCTCTCAAATGGAAAAACACAATACTCTACTACACAAAAGGGAATTTCAAACCTGGAATTTCAAGTCTCCACTGAACAAAAGGTAAAACTAAGTGTGTCAACCTTAAAACCACCACTTCATGACATCACGAGGTGGAACAGAGCATTTTGAGCTTTAGGGATGTAGACAGACTAATAATTAAGAGTTACTCAAACATGTGGGAATGAAACAAAACACAACTCCAGGTCTGTTTTTGAGGCGATAACAGTATTATAACACGGCTAAAAGGGTCAATTTTGCGTGATACAGGATTTGGACGACCTGTCTCCCAGTAAAAAGTCACTGACCACTGCAGATTATAGTTACTGAAGAGGACTTTATGGTCTCCTTCCCCATTTCTTGAGCCAGGATCTTGGCCAGGACTAGCTGAAGGATTTCGCTGCTGGGCATGTTTGAGGTTAATGAGTAGGCCTGTCGCAAAAAATACTACACTGACTTATTGCTCCATATGTGAAAACTGGAACGATGTATTTTGGGGGTCATTAGTTATCGCGTGGACAGTTTCTTTGTAGAAATGTGGAAATTTTTGTTATTTTTGTTAGACTTCTACAGCTAATCAGGCCTATTGGTTCATTTTGCTATTCATTTATTGCAGCTCAGGCCTTTTAGTGACACCGTCTATTTAAAAATGGCTTTACTTGGATCATCCAGCTTTGTTTTAATTGTGTCAGTTCGATAAAGGAGTTTCAATATTATCATTTAGCGCAGTATCTCTGTTCCAATAGATTAGGCTTCAAAATTAGCTATCTTGACAGTTGTGTTAATGAGCGTACCCAGGACAGCACTGATAAACTACGAGTGGGGTCGCCGCTCCACAGACCTGACCTGTCACTCAGTCATGGAGATAGATAAGTTTAATGACATACTTTTGAATTTTATAACATCTCCATGACAACAAGTGTATGGTCAGTCCCCTATAATGTGCCACGTTTGACAAAGTATTAGCCAGTAGTGTAATGTAACAATGTAAAAGTAGTAAAGTACTGTGCTTAAGTATAAATTTCAGGTATCTGTACTTTACTTGAGTACATTTTAAAGTGGATATTTTTTACTTTTACTTCACTACATTTGAGAGCAGTATCTGTACTTTCTACTCCACTACTTTTTTGAACAGGACTGAAAAGTAAAAGTATTTTTTATTACAGTTTGAGACCTGCAGAAAAGGCTGAGGGTTTATTTTTAATACGTTCATAATTTAAATAAAAAAAGATGGAAAAAAATATCATTTCAGTTGTTTCTGTTGAACAATTTTGCACAAATCTTAATCAAAATCACTACATTTGAAGCTTTAATAGATCTCAAAGTCTGCGCAAAATACTTTTACTTTACATTTTTAACAGGATTTTGTCACATGATACTTTGACTTGAGTATTTTTTTTGTACTTTTACTTAAGTAGCAGACTTGAGTACTTCTTCCACCCCTGGTTTCAGCCTCATTCATTGATCCGTGTGTAGTATCTGTGTGTGCTGTGGGTTTGGGGTAAATAGTGGTCCTGCTGTGAATCTGCGTCTGTGAGTAATAGTCATGGTAATTTGAATTTAGTTTCTGTGAAAGTGTCGCCCAGCTGTCTCCCTTTAGTCCTGCCTTTAGTCCTTCCTCAACCTGCGCTCCCAGGAAGCTCTCCAAAAGTCTCGGAAAAGTTCACAGTAACAAAAACAAAACAAACAAAAAAAGACAGAAATATGAGCTCTACTTATATCAAGAAAAGTTAAACTTGTTCGGTCCAATTGAGGTTACGTTTCAATGATGATAACAATGCTTGTAAACCATTTAGTCTCCTTTTAGAAATTAAATTACCCATACAGAATATAAACTACTGTATCCAACTGGTTCTGTTCAGCTGTGCATATGACTGAAAGGGTTTTATTCTGCACTTTCCCCCCCTTTTATGATGATTATTTATGTTTTGAAGTGTTGTATTGTGATTTTAATGTCTTTCTCATTCTGTAAAGCACTCTGAATTACTTTGAGTACAATCTGTGTTATACAAATACACTTGTCTGGCCTTGGACATGCAGTATTTGGCAGTACTACTACATAAACCAACACAATTGTTCAAACTGGCTGAATACTGAAGCAGGATGCCATTTAACATGCCCACACACATATTTCCTGCACCAATTAGATGTTTAAAGGTTATGTTTCTATCTAGACACTATTTTTTTTTAAGTATCTCTCAGACTGTGCGTTTTTCCCGTGGATAAAGTCACTCACCTCATCTGCGTCCTCTTTGAATGTCCACGCGCCACTCTGAAAACACAAGTGTCTGAACACCTCAGCAGCTTCCTCAAAAGCCTCGGGTTTATTCTCATGGTCATAGCAGAGAGAAAGAGGCACTTTTTTGCGTTTTTTCCCCGCGGAGAGAGTCGACCGTGTCCGTGCCAAACGCGCTCTTATCAGCTGCGTAAAACTGCTCCAAAAAGACACGAGCTCATATGAATCCAAGGAATCCTCCTGGGAGCCAATCAGGGAGCAGGGATGTAGAAGGAGGCGTTTTCCACCAATCAGAGCACAGATACCAGGTAGGACATGAGTAGTAGTAGTAACTTTTCTCTTTGGGCTATTTAAAAGACATTTCATCATGATTTCCCTCCACTGACAGAGGTCCTACTGTCCTACTGAATGTCTAACCAAGAAAATGATGCTTCATTGTCATGAGCAGTCTGCAGAATCTTACTGGAGGACTGAGATATAAAAAAGAAGAAGAATTTAAGAAGGTGCTCTATGTAACTTTTCACATGGAGGTCTGCTACTGAACCTCGCTCAGTTCACAGACTCATGAGGATCCATCTTTGCGTGCTCCCGCTGTAAGGTTCATTGTTCAGACCAATCACGACCAATTAGCATCAGCACAGACTCTTCTGTTTGTGAAGAACATGCAGAACATCAGAGCTTTGTGCGACAGGGACAATGTGCTTTTCTATCAACTGGATGTAACAAAAGTTAGTTGTTTTTTTTTCTGTTGTTTTGACACTTCCATCAGATTCACGATTCTAAAAATCAATGTTCATGTTTCTGTTCACAGTGAGAGCGGTTCTGAGTGGATACTGTGTAGAACTCAATCCAGAGTCTGGTGTGAGCCTGGTTGTGGAGTATGTATGGAGATATTGTTGCTGTCTGGAATGTTTCATAGTATGGCATTAACATATTAAACATATCTATCCTGCATTCATCAGGTGTGGGGTTTTTTTTTTTTTCGTTTCTTTTTTTTTAGTTTTGTGCTGAAAATATACATTCTCGTTATGCATTCTAAGCACAGGAAAAACATCTCAATGGAGACAGCAAGTACCCCTACCCTCCCCCAAAAGACTCACAAAAAGCCTCTGTGCACACACAGCTTTGAAAACTGGTTTACTATCTCCTAGCAGCAGCCACTGCTGAGTCAGGACTATCCCAGGATTAAAACTAGGATTAAACCAGGAGTAAACCACAACTAACCCTGAATTAACCCAGTTCTAAACTAGAACCACACCTGGTCTAAAGCAGTAAACAAGAGAAAATATTTTTTTTTCATATTTGGGAAGAGGGGTCCTGGCCCGGATCAGATCACTTGGAGGGCCATGGGCCTTAAGTTGAATAGGCCTGGTTTTGATTTTGAATTTTATATAATATTGATGTTTAAAAAGAAATGCGGCCTAAGGTCACAGACAGGTCAAGAGTCTGATCCTTTAAACCTCAGAGTCTTTTGAAGTTTCAGACATGTGACCATGTTTTTATTGAATTATTTTAACTGTCCTCACCTTCTGCTTTTGTATGCAAAACCAAAACTCTTTATAATGTAATCTCTGCTTTTGTTAGTTTTTACAGAGCGTGTGCAGAATATCACAGTCCCTGTGCGCTTTTGGGGTTTTGTATTTTAAATGTGTTAAGATGGTAAATAAAATAGAATTACATCGAACTGTGGTAACACAACTTTAAAAAACTTTAAACTCATTTCCTCCTAAACCTTTTCACCTCAGTTAAACTGAGTTGGTCTCATCTACTTCTGTGGAGCTCCTATTTCACCAGGGACCTCATCTCAGATCATGTTTCTTGTTCATGCTTGAAAAACTCATTTGAAAACCTGCTTTAAAGAGAAGGAAAGCAGGAACTGAATGAGCCTTTTATTTTTAACATTTGTTTATGATTAAAGTGCATATTATTGTCTAGTACAGCAGAATACTCAAAGCGGACCTACTGCTAAATCGACTTTCCAGAGGTTTTACCCATATTATAGTTGTTTCCTTCTATTTCACCCTCTTGAAGTTGTCTTTGGAGTGATTCGTGCATGTTTGAGTAATCTGTATTCTCCTGTATTCAAGACGTTATTGCTCTGATCAACCTCCATTTTCACCACAACCAGAACACGCCCACTGTGACATACTTACTCCTCTCTCCAATTTTACTTTCTTAATCAGTGATACTCGCAGAATTCGGCACATTAGCACATTATCCATCAGAGGAGCCAACAACTTCACGGCTCTTTGTGGTGATGGCATTTATGGAAACGTCAGCTCCCATTGGACACCACAATTTTCTAACGTGGATGTCAGCAGATTTGTTTCCTTTATTAAGTCGTTTTAAATTAATGTTGTGATTTAAAATGTGCAAATTATGACATAACGTTCCATGGGTGTCACACATCAGTGGCTCAGTTGGTAGAGCCTTTGTCCACTGATCTGAAGAATGGCTGTTCGGAGCTCGCACTCCAAATAAACATCATTGGTTGAGGGGTCAGATCCAGTGACCCACAGGTTGGTGTCATTCCAGCTCCCACAGATGAACGCTGTTGTTGTGTCCTTGGGCAAGACACTTAACCCACCCCATCCCTAGTATCTGTGTACACTGGTGTATGTGTGAATGGATGAGTGGTTCCTTGATGTAAAACCTTTCTGCAGTAGATAGACAATATTCTCTACACCACATGATCCCACTCAGGCCCTGTTATCTTCAAGTGACACGTTGACTTTGATTGGATTGTTAATAACTTAAGTTAATCACATTTATGGATTAGACATTGACTCGTTTCACTCTGTTTAAAAAGTCTTTCCACATCTGCGCTCAGTCTTAGCTCTTTATCTGGACTCTAAGCTGCTAATTACAATAAGTGACCAAAATCCACATTACTCCAGATAAAGAAGAGGTTTAAAGTTAAAGCGATAAGATGGAATCAATCGCACTCACGACAAGAAATGGGGATGTCAATGATGCTACTACTACTATTACTACTACTATTACTACTACTGCTGCTGCTGCTATTACTACTACTATTACTACTACTACTACTACTACTACTACTACTACTACTACTACTACTACTACTACTACTACTACTACTACTACTACTACTACTACTACTACTACTACTACTGCTGCTACTATTGCTAATACTACTGCAACTGCTAATACTACTATTCGTCTGTCCTTCATGAGTTTACATGAGTCTGTCCTACATGAGTCTGTCCTACAAGAGTTTAAATATTTCAGAGTAATTAAATAAAACAGAGAAAAATGCATAAAACTTACATACAAAAATAAAATAAAAAAATAAATAAATCCTGCTAAATTAATGCAGGATGTACAAAAAGGATGTACAAAAATACAAAAATAGAGAAATGTGAGAGCGTGATACTGGCTGATAGTGAGTTTCCTTCTCTCTGATAAAACTTTGTGGTTTAATCCTCGGAACAGCAGCTCTGAGCTGCACACGCATCAAAACATGTCAGATCTCAAACTGATTTCTGCTGCAGACCATGTGCTCTAAAAATGTTGTGTCGCCTCTGTTTTCATAATTATGACCAACTCAAGTAGACGACATCAATATCAGCGACATCAACAACATCCAGAAGAACCACGAGACATTACATCATGTCACAGTGGTCTCCACTTACATGTAATTACAGGGCTTTGGTCCAGGGGCAGGATGACAACTTTATGTTTTATGTTTTTAGCTTTATAATATCCACAAACAACTCTCAAGAAGTACAATTCAACATCACAAATCTACTTAAGTTTTCTGTCCAGCCAAGAAAACCACAGTGCCAACATGAACAGACTTTAACGTAGAGCAGGTAAAAGCAGGTCTAGGATTAGACTAGACCAGGTAGGATTAAACCAAGACCAGCTCTAAAATAGGACTAAAGTAGGTCCAAAATATTTAAAAAACACACACTTTTTAATATGGCTTTTAACTCTGACTAGAATAATGAAATTGATCTATTTATGTGTGTACATCGTACCATTCTTTGCTTAGTATGCATTTTATTTTTATATTTGTTGTGATTTATAAAGCACTTTGATCCAACTTCTGTTGCTTTAAATGTTCTAGAGAAATACACTGACTTAGCTCAGCTAAAACAGGACTAAGATTTAGGACTATCAGGTCTAAACCAAGACTAACCCTTGTCCAGAGTGAGTCTACTCTAACCTGGTCCTGGTCTGCTCCTGGTCTGGTTCTGGTCTGGTCCTTGTCCTGGTTCTGGTCTGATCCTGATCTGGTCCTGGTCTGGTCCTAGTCTGGTCCTGGTCCTTGTTCTGGTCTGATCCTGGTCTGATCCTGATCTGGTCCTGGTCTGATCCTGGTCCTGGTCACTCTGTCACAGACTGGTCCTGTGAAGTTCTCTGTTTTGAGTCTCTGGGCGTTGGTGGTTTATGATTTGGGGCCTTTACACTTTTGGACTCTTGTTTTGCTTTGTTGCTTTATCGCTCCTTGAACACTTTTTGCTCCTTGAACACTTTTTGCTCCTTGAACACTTTTTGCTCCTTGAACACTTTTTGCTCCTTGAACACTTCTTTTCTGTCACATGTTTGTTGTGAGGATGACGTCTGCACAGATCAGCACATAGTTTCCAGCTCAGATGCTCCGTTGGCCCGTATTACACTATTAATGTTGTTATAATGTTGTTCTTTTTTCAAACAGAAAACACTCTGTTGCACTTTGTGATGTCATCATGTGATAATACAGGAAGTGCTCCACTGTGCTTTTAAACTTCTTACACCTTCACCAGAATCATTTGGATAACTTCAGCTCTGAAATTGTCAGTCTACTGAACTAAAGGTAAAAGTTAACTTGAAAACTACCACTTCATGACATCACAAGGTGGTACAGAGCATTTTGGTCTTTGGAGATGTTACAGACTAATAATAAAGTGTTACTCAAACATCTGCGAATGAAACAAAACATGATGAAAATGAAAAAAAGAAGCATAGAGCCGTGATAATAATAATAAATAGAAAGTCAATGAGAAAATGAAATGGTCCAAACGCAGAGACTGAGAATGGAGGACATCTGGACACAGACACTGGACATCGCCCCTCACTGGTTTAGTCTTGTCACAGTTTTAAAATGTGAACATTCAAACACATATTTGAGCCATAAAAAACATCACATTATGACAATGTTTTTGAGTTTTGGCAAGAAAACCACAAATGAAGAGATAAGAATGTTTTATAACCAGGAAACTCTCAAACACGTCTCAGTGTTGGTTTAGTCCTGTTAAGCTCTGGTTTAGGCCTGACTTAGACCTGGTTTAGTCCTGGTTTAAACCTGACTTAGACCTGGATTAGTCCTGGTTTAGACCTGACTTAGACCTGGTTTAGACCTGGTTTAGTCCTGGTTTAGACCTGACTTAGACCTGGTTTAGACCTGGTTTAGACCTGGTTTAGACCTGACTTAGACCTGGTTTAGTCCTGGTTTAAACCTGACTTAGACCTGGATTAGTCCTGGTTTAGACCTGACTTAGACCTGGTTTAGACCTGGTTTAGTCCTGGTTTAGACCTGACTTAGACCTGGTTTAGACCTGGTTTAGACCTGGTTTAGACCTGACTTAGACCTGGTTTAGTCCTGGTTTAGACCTGGTTTAGACCTGGTTTAGACCTGGTTTAGACCTGGTTTAGACCTGACTTAGACCTGGTTTAGTCCTGGTTCAGTCCTGATTTAGACCTGGTTTACGCCGGACTCAGTCCTGGTTTGGTCCTGGTTATGGCCCCCAGAGCACTCGTCCTGGTCTGGTTCGTCTACACTTTGGGTAAGTGAGACTTATTTGTCTTTGATTTTTCCCTAAAATATAAAAATATCTAGCTGTGATCTGCTGCTCCACACCAAACCTTAAGATGGATTTATTATAAAACATGAGAGACTTACTATAAAACATTT
Source organism: Periophthalmus modestus (assembly GCA_019594935.1). Lineage (NCBI taxonomy): Eukaryota > Metazoa > Chordata > Actinopteri > Gobiiformes > Gobiidae > Periophthalmus > Periophthalmus modestus. The sequence continues at coordinate 27,692,517 of JAIEZT010000019.1, read as the reverse complement.
CAGCGCGTTTCATTTACATCACACTTATTCTTTGCAAACAGATATCTGGGCTTTTCTGCTTTTCAGACTGACGTCATGAGCTGGTTTCATCTATTTCTCAAATTTATTGTTGTGTATCCTTAGGGTTAGGAGTTAGTGTTAGTGGTTAGTGTTAGGGGTTAGGAGTTAGGGGTTAGGGGAGGTTAGGAGTTAGGATTAAGGGGGGTTAGGGTTAGGGTTAGTGTTAGTGTTAGTGTTAGTGTTAGTGTTAGTGTTAGGGGTTAGGGATTAGGGTTGGTGTTAGGGTTTAGGGTTAGTGTTAGTGTTGGTGTTAGGAGTTAAGGTTAGAGGTTAGAGGTTAGTGTTAGGTGTTAGGTTTAGAAGTTAGTGTTAGGGGTTAGGGTTAGTGTTAGTGTTAGTGTTAGGGTTAGGGGTTAGGATTAGGAGTTAGGGTTAGGGTTAAGGGTTAGTAGTTAGGGGTTAGTGTTAGTGGTTAGGATTAGGGGTTAGGAATTAGGGTTATGGGCTAGTATTAGGGGTTAGTGTTAGTGCTATGGTCAGTGTTAGGGGTTAGGGTTAAATGTTAGCGTTAGGGGTTAGGACTGGGGTTTAGTGTTAGAGGTTAGTGTTAGGGGTTAAGGTTAGTGTTAGAGGTTAGTGTTAGGGTTAGGGTTTAGGGTTAGTGTTAGTGTTAGGGGTTAGGGGTTAGAGCAGGGGTTTGCAACCTGCGGCTCTTTCATCCTTCTACTGTGGCTCTGCGTAGCTTGGGAAAGTTAATTATAAGTATTTAATTGAAGTGTATTTTATTGTGTTTGCTCTTTTTTTAATTGTAGTTTGAACTGGAAAATTATTGTAATGTTGAAATATTAAAATAAAATTATATATACAGCCCTGATTTGCAGATTTGCAGACCCAACCACAGGGCTGGGGACCGGTCCGTACATATTTGCTACTGGGACGCACAAAAACAGTAAATTTATCAGCAACGCATCTCTTCTCCGACGTAACTTTGGCCTGTCCCTCATGACACACTAATAAGCAAGATATATAAATGAAAATCCTGAGAGGAAATCTCCACAGAAATTCATTTGATATAATGGCGAGTTTATTATATCTGTGCTAGATCTGCTCTTGTCTCCATGATGATGTATCAGGTATAACACATCAGACATGTCACCCAAAAGTAGAGCCACAAACTCATCAAAATGAGACAAAAACTAAAGTCTTTGGAGATCTTTTTGCAAAGGGGAAAAGGCCAAACTGAGGAGCCAGAAGAGGAGCTTATGACCTCCAAGAAAAAGAAAGATCAGTTTAACAGACAACATCAGGAGTCCTACTTAAAATCTGGGTTTGTGCTACAGGTGACTCACACACCGAGTCAGCTCTGCGTAATATGAGGGAAAAGAGAAAGAGGCAATGAAACCTTCAAAACTGCTTCGGCACATGGAATAAAAGATGAGACTTTAGAGTTTTTTTTCAAAGAAATGATGGAACAGACTGGACATAAACACACTGTGGGTGTCATTGTCTCCCATCACTACTGATGGGACCACCTCATCACAAAGAAACCAGTGCAGGGCTCCCTGTCATAAGCACACCACTGTATCGTTGTTTACACAAAGCGTAAGAGTAAAAAAACACAAAAAAACACAAACAATATATACAGTGTTATCTTTATGAGCCCAACAGCTGCCGTTTTGTGTGAAGTCCTGAGCCATGTGACCAACAACCGCCATTTTGTGACATGACTTTTGTGTGTGCAGGGATCCTGGCAGAAGACAGCAGCTCAGGTAAAGACTCTCATACACCAGGAAACCACTCTGCCACAGTAACACAGGGAGAACATCCACACTTCACTCAGAGAGATCAGGAGTCTAACCCACACCCTCCTCACTGAGATGAGGACCCAGGATAACCCAGGATAAAAATTCTATTGTGTGACTGGACAACAGTTTTAGAGTGAAAACGTTTGGCTGCTCATTACAGCGGCTTCTCCAGTTTGGTCAGATTGCTGGTGGACACTGCCTTATAAGTGTCTGAAGGGAGGAGCTAACTGTTTGGGTGTAGTTAGCTCCTCCCCCCAGGTGTGAAGTATTTTCCACAGTGGGCCAAAATGAATACACATTGGTGAGTGGAGGGCGAGACCTCACTGCTCAGGTAAAGGGGCGAGGCCTCACTGCTCAGGTAAAGGGGCGGGACGCCATTGCTCAAGTAAAGGGGCGGGACGTCACTGCTCAGGTAAAGGGGCGAGACCTCACTGCTCAGGTAAAGGGGCGAGGCCTCATTGCTCAGGTAAAGGGGTGGGACCTCACTGCTCAGGTAACTGGGTGGGACTCACACTGTCTCTTGTCTGTTCAGAGCTGCTCAGGCTAGTGGGAGGGGCCAGTCGCTGTGCTGGGACTGTGGAGGTGAAACACAGAGGAGAGTGGAGACGGATGGTGACCTCTGGATTCTGGGTTCTGGAGCACACAGCTGCTATGTGCAGAGACCTGGACTGTGGCTCTGCTGTTTATGGAAAAGAGACAGATGGTTTTCCAGAGAATCTCGTGTGGTGGGTCTCATCTGACTGTGTGAAGAAGTTTGCAGTGAGAGAATGTGTCAATGGTTCAGACTCCTCCTCTTTCCAGGGTGTGGAGTTGAAGTGTTCAGGTAAAAGTCTCATCTTAGATTTTGATGTTTCTCAGATGTTTTTTCTCTCTAGTCTTTCTCAGCACACACACACACACACACACACACACACACGCACGCACGCACACACACACACACACACACACACACACACACACACACACACACACACTTACAGAGGGGGTTCAGAGCTGCTTTTGTCTTAAATATGTTTCATTTGCAAAGTAGAAGTATCAGTGCAGCAATCTCAGTTTGAATCCATGCTGTCCTCCCAATCCGACTCTTATCACTGTGTCGAAAAGTCAGGAAACTCCACCACCAGACTTCAAATTCCAACTGAGTTTTTGTTCAAGCACGTTTTTTCCAGTCAGAGGTTGGAGCTTCAGAGTTTCTGCGATCACATAAATGCAGCATGTGTCCTATTGGCTCAGAGCAGTGATGTCACAACCCTGTGTGTGTCCTATTGGCTCAGAGCGGTGATGTCACACATGTGTGTCCACAGACTCGGTGCGGCTGGTCTCAGGACCAAGTCTGTGCTCAGGATCAGTGCAGATATGGGACCAGTCCTGGATCTGGGTCTGCAAAGGGGCCTTGGACCAGCAAGGAGCAGTGGTGCTGTGCAGGGAGCTGGGCTGTGGGGCTCCTTCTCTCCTCCAGGCTGCGCTCTCTCCTCGGGGGCAGACGTTCCACTGTGAGGGTCATGAGTCTGCTCTGACGGACTGCCCCCGCTCCGATTCAGAGACCTGCTCCTCTGGAGCTGCTCTAAACCTCACCTGCTCAGGTAAAGGGGCGGGGCCTCATTGCTCAGGTAATGGGGCGGGGCTCACTCTGTCTCTTGTCCGTTCAGAGCCGCTCAGGCTGGTGGGAGGGGCCAGTCACTGTGCTGGGACTGTGGAGGTGAAACACAGAGGAGAGTGGAGACGGATGGTGACCTTTAACCCCTCTGGACACTGGCTCCTGGAGAACACAGCTGCTGTGTGCAGAGACCTGGACTGTGGCTCTGCTGTTTATGGAAAAGAGACAGATGGTTTTCCAGAGAGTCCAGTGTGGAGGGTCTCATCTGACTGTGTGAAGAGGTCTGGAGTGAGAGAATGTTTCAATGGTTTACAATCCACGTCTGTCCTGGGTGTGAAGGTTAAGTGTTCAGGTAAAAGTCTGATCTTAGAGTTTTATGTTTCTCAGATGTTTTTGTTGTCTCTCTCAGCACACACACACACACACACACACACACACACACACACGCACACACACACACACACACACACACACACACACACACACACACACACACACACACACACACACACACACGCACACATACACACACATTCAGAGTTTTTGCTTAAATGTTATTATTTATTTATCTATTTATTTGACAGGGACAGTGTACATTAATGAACATTCCTGTAAATGTACCAGATTTAGCCACAAGGCAAATTTTCATCCGTAGTTCCTGGACAGATGTCATGGTGGGCGACAGTAGCTCAGTAGGTTGAGTGTTTGTCCACTGATCCAAAGGTTGGCGGTTCAAATCCAGCCCTCACAGATGAATGCTGTCGTTGTGTCCTTGGGCAAGACACTTAACCCACTACGCCCCCAGTGTCTGCGTACAACTGGTGTGTGAATGGTGTGACTGGTTCCTTGTTGTAAAGCGCTTTGAGTGCCTTGAAGGTGGAAAAGCGCTATATAAAGATGTGACCTTTTTTTTTTTTTTTACCATGGTGTCACCCTAAAAAAAGGAGGTTAAGAACAAAATCTTTACACTACTATTTACAACATTAATTATTCACATCCTTGCACACAAGTTCAATATTTACATGCACATTCATTTATACAAGACGAGACAACAAACTTTTAGACATGATTAAAGACAGACATGAAGCACACAGATAAAATCAATATGAGCAAATTTGATTCTTAAGTAGCCACTTTTTTTTAAATGTGTTTAAAAATGATCATAAGATGTGACTTCTCTAATTGTGATGGGTCTGGAGTTCCACTGATGTGCTGCTGTGACTGAGAAAGATGACTGTCCAAAGAGCTTTTCCCGGAATGGGATTATGCAATCCCCTCTAACTGCCCCCCGAGTAACCCGGTTCGAGGATGATCTTATTGAAACAAACTGAGCCACTGGAGGTGAAGACAGACCATTAATAATTTTAAACAGGAGACACAGATTTGTATATTTGAGCATGTTGTCCCAGTTCAGAAGATTAAGTTTCTTTAGAATTGCACAGTGATGATATTGAAATGGTTTCTTGTCCAGTGTTTTTATGGTTCTTTTGTATAGAGATGTGAGAAATGTGTTTCATTTGCAAAGTAGAAGTATCAGTGCAGCAATCTCAGTTTGAATCCATGCTGTCCTCCCAATCCAACTCTTATCACTGTGACGAAAAGTCAGGAAACTCCACCACCAGACTTCAAATTCCAACTGAGTTTGTGTTCAAGCACGTTTTTTTCCAGTCAGAGGTTGGAGCTTCAGAGTTTCTGCGATCACATAAATGCAGCAGCTATTGGCTCAGATCAGTGATGTCACAGCCCTGTGTGTGTCCTATTGGCTCAGAGCGGTGATGTCACACATGTGTGTCCACAGACTCGGTGCGGCTGGTCTCAGGACCAAGTCTGTGCTCAGGATCAGTGCAGATCTGGGACCAGTCCTGGACCTGGGTCTGTGAAGGGGCCTTGGACCAGCATGGGGCAGAGGTGCTGTGCAGGGAGCTGGGCTGTGGGGCTCCTTCTCTCCTCCAGGAGGCGCTCTCTCCTCTGAAGCAGACATTCCACTGTGAGGGTCACGAGTCTGCTCTGATTGACTGTCCCCACTCCGTCTCAGAGACCTGTTCCTCTGGAGCTGCTCTAAACCTCACCTGCTCAGGTAAAAGGGGCGGAGCCTCACTGCTCAGGTAAAGGGGGTGGGGCTTATGCTGTCTCTTATCTGTTCAGAGCCGCTCAGGCTGGTGGGAGGGGCCAGTCGCTGTGCTGGGATTGTGGAGGTGAAAACACAGAGGAGAGTGGAGACGGATGGTGCGCTTTAACCCCCCTGAACGCTGGCTCCTGGAGCACACAGCTGCTGTGTGCAGAAACCTGGACTGTGGCTCTGCTGTTTATGGAGAAGAGAGAGGTGGTTTTCCACGTCGTAAAGTGTGGTGGGTCTCATCTAACTGTGTGAAGAAGTCTCCAGTAAGAGAATGTGTCGATTTTCAACTTTTTTCCTCTCCCCGGGGTGTGGATGTGATATGTTCAGGTAAAAGTCTGATCTCACATTTTTATATTCCTCAGATGTTTTTTTTTTCTAGTTCCAGAGAAATTTCAGGTGCAAAATGTGTGACATCCAATCAGAGTTTAGATCAGCCTGAGCCTGTACACACAAAGAGCACAAACACACACTCCTCTGCGTCACACACACTCGTCTGTATCACACACACTCCTCTGTATCACACACACTCGTCTGTATCACACACACTCCTCTGCGTCACACACACTCCTCTGTATCACACACACTCCTCTGCACACACACTCCACACACACACTCCTCTGTATCACACACACTCCTCTGTATCACACACACACACACTCCTCTGCATCACACACACTCCTCTGTATCACACACACTCCTCTGCGTCACACACACTCCTCTGTATCACACACACTCCTCCTCTGTATCACACACACACTTGTCTGTATCACACACACTCCTCTGTATCACACACACTCCTCTGTATCACACACACTCCTCTCTGTCACACACACTCCTCTGTATCACACCCACTCCTCTGTGTCACACACACTCCTCTGTATCACACACACTCCTCTCTGTCACACACACTCCTCTGTATCACACCCACTCCTCTGTGTCACACACACTCCTCTGTATCACACACACTCCTCTCTCTGTCACACACACACTCGTCTGTATCACACACACTCCTCTGTGTCACACACACACTCGACTGTATCACACACACTCCTCTGTATCACACACACACTCCTCTGTATCACACACACTCCTCTGTGTCACACACACTCCTCTGTATCACACACACTCCTCTGTATGACACACACTCGTCTGTATCACACACACTCCTCTGTATCACACACACTCCTCTCTGTCACACACACTCGTCTGTATCACACACACTCCTCTGTGTCACACACACTCCTCTGTATCACACACACTCCTCTGTATCACACACACTCCTCTGTATGACACACACACTCGTCTGTATCACACACACACTCCTCTGTATCACACACACTCCTCTCTGTCACACACACTCGTCTGTATCACACACACTCCTCTGTATCACACACACTCCTCTCTGTCACACACACTCGTCTGTATCACACACACTCCTCTGTGTCACACACACTCCTCTGTATGACACACACTCGTCTGTATCACACACACTCTCTCCACAGACTGAACTGTCCAATCATTTCTCTCCACAGATTTACTGAATCGTCCGGTCGTCATCTCTCTGTCTGTGTCTGATGGGGTTCCAAGGCCCTGCCGCAGGGAGTCCGGGTGCTGCTGGGGTCAAAGTTCAGGGTCAAATGCTCTGTGGAGCCACAGTACCCGGGAGGCTCCTTCCAGCTCCTTTCTCCCACTGTTCCCTCTGCTCACAACCACACCCTGCCCGCTGTCAATCACTCCGCACACTTCCTGTTCTCTGACACTGGCCCACGCCCACAAAGGAAACTACACCTGTGTTTACCACCTGCATGTGTTCAACCACAGCTTCTCCTCTCAGAGCCCCAGCCTCCAGCTCTCTCTGGGAGGTACGTCCAGCAACATCCTCATGTGAGGGCCCGGGGTCACACAGGGTCATGTGAGGATCACACAGCGTCATGTGAGGGTCACACAGGGTCATGTGAAGGTCACACAGGGTCATGTGAAGGTCAGGGGTCACACAAACCGGACCTGGTCTTGGCCCCGCCCACAAAGGAAACTACACCTGATCTACCCTGCTTGGTCAACCACCTCCTGTCCAAACCTCCCCTTGGTCCTTACCCTGGTCCTTGTCCTTATCCTGGTTCTTGTCCACACAAACTGGACCTGGTCTTGGTCTTGGCCTTGGTCTTGGTCCCTTATCCTGGTCTTGATCCTGCTCTCTTATCCTGTCAGTGCTCTCAGTCTTGGTCTCATCCTGGTCTTGGTGCTGATCTCGGTCTTGGTCCTGGTCTTGGTCCTGGTCCTAGTCCTGGTCCTGGTCCTGGTCCTGGTCTTGGGCCTGGTTCTGGTTCTGGTCCTGGGCCCGATCCCGGTCTTAGTCCTTGTCCTGGTCTTGGTCCTGTTTTGGTCGTGATCCTTGTCTTGCTCCTGTTCTTCGTCTTGGTTCTGGTCCTTGCCTTGGTCTTGGTCTTGGGTCTTGGTCCTTGTCCTTGTCCTGGTCTTGGTCCTGGTCTTGGTCCTGGTCTTGGTCCTGGTCTTGGTCCTGGTCTTGGTCTGGACTGATCTGGGTCTTTTGTGTTGCAGCTTCAGACTCAGACCTGATCATCAGAGTCCTGCTCATTCTACTCCTGAAGCTCCTCTACATCCTTCCAATGTGCTACTACTGTAAGGTACTGGAC